>SJXQ01010754.1:329402-352084 GCA_006408695.1 Aepyceros melampus
GTAGGCAGAGTGCATTCCATGGAAGGAGAGAGGGGCTTACCTGGGCCATGTCACACACAGTGACCCGGGGGTCCAGAGAGGCCAAGTCAAAGCAGTGTACAGGGTTCCGGATACTTGAAGCCAGGCGGCAGTCCCCACAGCCAAAGTCAGCTACCACCAGGGACGCAGGCCTGGGGATGGAAGGGAGGAAGAGCTCACTGGTCTGGCCTGAGCCTGAGACTAACACACCTAGCTTTTCACAGTGCCCAATTTTCACTAACCGCTGGCGAAGATCCCTGGCGATGCGGTCTACCGGCTGCAGTGGCCACTTCTTGACTTGGTTCTGGAAGCCACGGTGGTAGAGGAGAAAGGCCTCAGGGTCTTCCTGGAAGAGGCGCTGCGCAGCACTGCTGGGCCCTGAGTACAGCTGTTCATTGAGGTAGCGGAACCGGGCACCATCCAGACGCTGGGCCATGCGGGCTCGAAGAGCCTCTGCCCGGGCTCCATGGCTGGCTGGACTGGGGGCAGAAGGCACCTCTGCCTCTTCTGCAGAGGCTGGGGCTGGGGCCTGCTCTGGTGGCTGAGATGGCCGAAACTTGTTCTTCTGTCTACGCTTGTTCTTCTGCCGGTTCCGCCACTGCTTGCGACTCAAGGTATGGGGAGGATTAGAGGAAGGGGTCTCACAGTTTGGCTTGGTGGCAACACTTGTAGCACTAGAATTCCAAGCTTTAGAATCTGAAGAAAGAGAGACAGAAGGCATACTGGGGAGCAAGATACCCTGAATTCAGAGGCTTAGCATGTCACCCTGGCCATACCCCTGTCCCTAAGACAGAAACTGTGGTCTATGGGAAAGTAGTTATTATTCCCTAACTCCAAATCTGGAGAAGGCGATGGCACCCCACTCCAGTACTCTTGCCTGGCAAACCCCATGGACGGAGGAGCCTGGTGGGCTGTAGTCCATGGGGTCGCGAAGAGTCGGACACGACTGAGCGACTTCCCTTTCAGTTTTCACTTTCATGCATTGGAGAAGGAAATGGCAACCTCTCCAGTGTTCTTGCCTGGAGAATCCCAGGGACGGGAGACTGGTGAGCTGCCCTCTATGGGGTCACACAGAGTCGGACACGACTGAAGTGACTTAGCAGCAGTAGCAGCAACTCCAAACCTACTGGTGGCAGAGGAACTCTGTTACATGCAGGATCAGCTGATCCCCACACCCCCAGCCCTCATCGTCCCACATATACTACCTGTTTGGTCAACACTGTCCAGGGGCTGGGCAAGATGTGAAGGGATCTGTTTCTGGCATTTCCTCTGTTTTTTCTCTTCTTCAGCCAGGTCACCGCCAAGAAGGGCCCCTCTGTGGCGCTTCTTCCTTCCCACTTTCTCTTCCTTGGAGTCACTGCTGGGTGGGCCCTGTTTGTGACGCTTCTTCTTCCTTTTTCCCTCTACTTCACTAGACGCACCAGCAGACAAGCCCTTTTTCAGGCGTTTCTTCTTTGTTTCCACTGCCGCCTCCTCCTCTTCAGAGTCACTGCCAGGCAGACTAGGGGGCTGCTGGGGGACAGATGCTACCTCCAGGGCCCGTAATGTGGCCAAGAGCTGGCGGCGGTTGGAGCCCTGGGGGAAAACAAGGGATGAATGTAGGGGCAAGGAGAATGGATGGGGCCTAGGGAGTAAGAAGAGAGACGGGGACCTCCCTCAGATGCTGTAACGAGGCATCTGGATTATTCCCAATCAACTTACCTAGCTTATCACTAAGTCTGCCAGGGCCTGAAGAACTTTCAAAATTGCCATCCCAACCTTTGGGAGGCTGGAGAGCAGAGAAACCACCCACCTCACTTTCTTCATTGTATAGATGAGGTGATGGGGTTCCCAGAGAAACACTGCAAGACCACGAACTACAGGACCAAGGCTAGTGACCAGGAGTTCCAACCCTCAATCTCAGGTTTCTACCTCTAGCTAATACCTTTTTATAAAAAGTAGGAAGATTTTTGAAAATAAGAGTGACATGATCACACATGTGTGTATTAAAGATGCCTCCAGTTGTAGTGTAAAGAACTGAAATTAAACACACACACACACACACACTGAAAGGGACAAGCTGCAGACAGAGGCCAGTGGCGGTGATTACAGCAATGGGTTGAGGGGTTGAAGAGGAGGGAATAAAGCAGGCAGATTTCATGTCACAGGCTGACTGAAGGACAGAAAAAGCCTGAGCAAGCGCAGCAGCCCTCACATCGGAAGAGGCTTAAAGGAGGTCTACTGTTTGGGAGACCGTTCTGGATTGAAGTCCTACTGGACAGGTTACTCATCCTGGAGATTCTCAGTACTCCCTCAGCACCAGCTCCCTTTGAACAGTAGTACTGACAGCCCTTCATTGTCATTCAGTTTTGCTTTTTTCAATCTCCACACGGCAACCAATGACCTTTTCAAAACGCAAATCTGAAGAAATCATCCCCTGCTAAAACACTCCATTGGCTTTTATCTTTAACATGTGCAAATATTCTAACGTAGCCCTCCAATTTCTACCACACTGCCTCTCATTCTGTGTCATGCTCCCTTGAGCCTGGGTCTCTCCACATGCCTTTCCTTCCAAGAAACCCTCTTTGCTTCACTAACTTCTACTCACCAATTCTCTCTCAGTTCCAACGTCACTTTCTTTTGGAAATTCTGGATTTGGGGAGGCTGCAGGCAGCCTCCCTCCCCCTAATTACACAAGCGGCGCCCCCCAGCTCCAGAATCCAGCAGAGTCTGTTCTGAGTATCCCTGCGGGGCCACTCACCTTGACTTGAGAGGCTGCCGTGGGCCGAAGCCCTAAGGCTACAGACCTGAGGTCCGCGATTACAGGGGCCTCCTCGGCCCACTCCGGCTCCTCGAACATGGGGCTGGGGAGCGCAAGGTTGCGGGATCCACGCGCTTCTCCACGTGCAGACCGCGTCTCTAGGAATCAGACCGCTCAGCGACGCCGGAACAGGGCAGAAAACCAAAGAGTGACAGCTGAAGTGGCTAGAGCAGCCGGCGCAGTGCCGAAAACCATCGAGTTTAGACACTGGTGGGCTAGAAGGGCAAGGAAGGCGGGAGGGAGGGGCTGGAGAAGGAGGCCCGCGCTGGCCTGAGAGGGCCAGGGGCGGGGCCGGGCGGCGGGCGCGGCCGGACGGGAGTTCCCCGGAGAAGACTCCTCTAGCCCGAGTCCCGGTGAGTGTGGGGGCACCCGTGCCCCTCCCCAAGGCTCGAGCTCTACCAGGCGGTCACCCCTCTCTCCACCTACTCGGTTCCGAGTGGGGAACGAGGGCCATCCCCGGCAAGGACCTCGGATCGCCTCCTCCAGGGTATACGGCGCCTAAACTCCCCACCCCCACCCCCCAGCTCTGTTCGCGGGTAGGGTCTCTGTGCTTGCTCTCGTGACATCCCTTCGGGAGACACTACCTCTTAATCAACGCCTACTTCGCCCGATCCGCCTTTCCCTCGCGCTCAAGGGACACAGTCCAGGACCATTCCGCTGCCTCCCTAACTCCTTTCAGACATCCAGTAGCTGGGGACGCAGAGCCCAGACCCTCAGCCCAACACCGCACTTCTCTCCTGTAGGGGACAAACCCTGGGGCTCACCCCCCACCCAGCATCCTTCTACAGTTCTCACACTTTCCCAGTCTAGGGGACTCTGTGCCGGGACGCTGCTATGGACGACATTTTCACTCAGTGCCGGGAGGGCAACGCGGTTGCGGTCCGCCTGTGGCTGGACAACACGGAGAACGACCTCAACCAGGGGTGAGCTGGGGTGGCTTGGGGGCGAGAGGAAGGGCAAAGACATGCTCCTCTCCGCTATGTGGGGTGCTCACTTCTGGTGCGGGCGACTTACTTTCCTATTCAGTGTGATGAGGGTTAAGCACAGCCTGTCAGAGGGGCAGAGGGTCTCCACACCGGAAGCTGTTGTTTGAGCTGAATCTTGACTGCATAAGAATTTACAGGCAGAGTCTGCAGAGAAGTTTTCTAACCTCAATGAACCTCATGGGCAAAAGCTAGGGGGCAAGACACGGAGCAGAGTGCCAGGAACTGCCCGGAGCTCCATATGGCTGGAGGAGAGAAAACCGCTGGGCTTCTGTGGGCTAAAGCTCAAGCACAAGTGTAAAATGACAGAAGTTAAGACTGGAAAGGTCTACAAGGGGCAGTCAGATCATGCAAGAATATTTAGGCTATAATAATGCTTTTATTGCAAGGGCAAGGGTTTAGAGCCATGTAATGGTACAATGAGACTGTCCATTTGTTAAGTGTCATCTTGGATACTTTGTGAAGAGCAAGTGGTGATGTGAAGACAGGCAACTAACTGCCTAGCCCATCTCAAGTGCTGATGGCTTAGACTAGAATTGGGGCAGGCAAAAGAGAAAAAAGTGATCAAATTCCTGAAATCTTTCAGATAAAGAATTGGTGAGACTTGGTGTAGAAAGTGAGAAAGGTCAAAGATGATGATCAGGGTTCTGTCTTGGGTAGATAGTGGTTCCGTTTATTGAGACGGACAAGGCTGAGGGGTGGTGAGTTCCACTCTGCACACATTTAAGTGACAATAAAGTGTGGAAATGTGGAGTAGGCTGCTGGATTTCAGGAGATCTGACTTGGAGACAAAGATTTGGGCGATATTAGCATGACTGGAGAAGGCAATGGCACCCCACTCCAGTACTCTTGCCTGGAAAATTCCATCGATGGAGGAGCCTGGTGGGCTGCAGTCCATGGGGTCGCTAAGAGTCAGACACGACTGAACGATTTCACTTTCACTTTTCACTTTCATGCATTGGAGAAGGAAATGGCAACCCACTCCAGTGTTCTTGCTTGGAGAATCCCAGGGATGGGGGAGCCTGGTGGGCTGGCATCTGTGGGGTCGCACAGAGTCGGACACGACTGAAGCGACCCAGCAGCAGCAGCAGCAGCAGCATAAAGATGGGCTTCCCAGGTGCCTCAGCAGTAAAGAATCTACTTGCCAGTTCAGGAGCCGGCAGGAGATGCGGGTTCAACCCCTGGGGCTGGAAGATCCCCTGGAGCAGGAAATGGCAACCCACTCCAATATTCTTGCCTGAGAAATCCCATGGACAGAGGAGCCTGGCAGGCTGGTCCATGGGGTTGCAAAGTCAGACATGACTGTGTAACACGCACACACACACACACAGCCTGGCAGGCTGGTCTATGGGGTTGCAGTCAGACATGACTGAGCATGTACACGCACGCACACACAGAGACACACACATAGCATGTAGATGGCACCTGAAGAGGTGGATATGAAACGGGATGAGAAACCTAGAAGACCAAAAAGGAGCAACTAGAGGTTGAAGAAGAAACAGGGAAATATGCTGCTGTTGCTGCTAAGTCGTGTCCAACTCTGTGCAACCCCATAGACGGCGGCCCAACAGGCTCCCCTGTCCCTGGGATTCTCCAGGCAAGAACACTGGAGTGGGTTGCCATTTCCTTCTCCAATGCATGAAAGTGAAAAGTGAAAGTGAAGTTGCTCAGTCTTTTCTGATTCTTAGCAACTCCATGGACTGCAGCCCACCAGGCTCCTCTGTCCATGGGACTTTCCAGGCAAGAGTACTGGAGTAGGCTTAAAGACGTGAATGTTTCAATGAAAGGAGTGGTCAGTGGTACTCTAGACTGCTAAGAGGTCAAAGAACTTGAACACTAAAGTGTAACCATTGAATTCACAATTATTTATATATTTAATGATCTCTGTGAGAGCTGTTTCAGAGGAAAACAAGTGGGAAAAAACAGACTATACTTGGTTCCTTCATTTAAGGAACTATACTGAACACGCACTGAGTGCTAGAAGTCCAGAATCAGGCATAATGCTTGCCCTCAAGGCAGTGGTCTCCTGAGCAGGTTGAATGTGAAGTAGAGAAAGTGAATGTAGACAAGTTCTTTAAGGTTGGCTGAGACAGGAAGGCAAGAAAAGCGGTAGTGATGCTGATTCAGGATAGTGGAATTTTTTTAAAGTGAGGAGAAAATAGATTTTAGGTTTGAGAGTTAAGGATCACCTGTCACTTTCATCCAGGCTTTATGGGTCCCCATTAGACTCTACACTATTTCTCTATAATTCACACTCGTTCCATTTTTCATATAATTCTTCAAACGGTGCTCTGATAAAGACAGAGAACACAGCTACTATTTTGTTGGTGGATCATAAAGGGTAGGTAAATTTTTCCAATGAAGCTGGCATCAAAGAGTGGTATTAGTGAAACTGGTGCAGGTATGAGTGGATAGGCTTTGGGGCCCCGGTTGGCTATATGGTGGGTATGACGTAAGGGTCAATTTCCTGCTGGTCTCTTTGGGATTAAAGTTCAGGCTCTGAGGTGACTGGAGCATGACAGTGGGCAGAACCCTTGTGCCCATACTTTTGCTCTCAGGCTCTGGCCTTCTCTGGGGCCATAGACCGCCAGAGGCTGATAAATTGGGGCACAAATTAAAGAGCTGGGATGCAAAACTGACTGATAAGTAAGGGGTGGTGATTGCTTTAGGAAGAGGGAGGGGAATATCTCCAAGAAAAGCTTTTGGCTATATTTGTGAACAGATGAGGGCAGCTGTAGAGGAAAATCAGTTAGTCACACCCACCACCCATTTTGGCTTTGGGGACATCTGGATTGCCTGGGTGACCATACCCCTGATCAGCTCCAGGCCCCGCCTAGAGCCCCCACACGGGAAGTGACCGCAGCACTAAGGCATCCGGAGGCTGACAGCCCAGACCACGGACCGCCCCCTTGCTCCGCCCCTTGGATCTGCAGCCCAGGACTGGAGGGAATTTCCTTTTATGGCCCCAGGCTGTCAGGCAGGCCTAGTTTCCACCCAATTGTGGTTTTTTCGTTGTTTTTTTGTACATTTAACTTTATAAAATAGAGTTCTTGGGAAAAGAAGAAAGTTAGGTACAGCTTTCTAATTAAGTCATTCTCATTTTCTTGTTTTCTGTACCTAGGATTGCTTGAGAAGAATCCTGTCTTATGTGGCGGTATCTGCCTCATGAATGACTTACCCAAAGCATTTCTCCTTTTCATTATAAACCCCTCCAAACCATCATTTTAATTCCATTCCCTTTTTAGATTTTAATTTCAGTATCAGAACCAAAACCAATCAGTAAATTTGCTTCCTCTTCCATAAACTGTGGCTTTTCTTCTCAAAGCTTCCCTTCCTTCCTATTAACATGCACTAACAGCTGTTGTCAATTCTCAAGAAGCTTAGTCTAATAGACAAGACAGCCCATTTAACAGATTTTTACAATCCAGTGTGACAAGTACCTATGTAGTAAGGCAGTATACAAGATGTGGTGAAAACAGAAAAGAACCAACAGATATTGCCAAAGGGGTGCAGAGGAAACCAGATGAAGAATGTTACCATTTAATGAGATAGAAAGGTGCTGAAAACAGTGAATCATATGGAATTGTTGGGATTTCAGGTAGTGGTTGGTTGGGTTAGAAACTCAGAGGAAGGTCTGGACTGGACAGCTTTGGGAGTTGCTGGCATGAATAAGAATCAAAGTTCTAGAGGTAAGGCTTCCCAGGGAGAGTATGCAGAGAGAATATTAAAGTTTTTCCTGTGTCAAAGCCTTTGCCCCCATCCCACTTCCAAATCAGTGACCCTTGCGTCTTCCTCATAGGGACGATCATGGCTTCTCCCCCTTGCACTGGGCCTGCCGAGAAGGCCGATCTGCTGTGGTTGAGATGCTGATCATGCGGGGGGCACGAATCAATGTGATGAACCGTGGGGATGATACCCCTCTGCACCTGGCAGCCAGTCATGGGCACCGTGATATTGTACAGAAGGTATGTATGAACCCCTTGACGCACATGCCTGGAAGTAAGACACAGGCATTATAACATAACGTACAAAGTATGTGTACTCATCTCCCTCCTTCCTTGCATGCCTTAGTACACTTCTCTCATTTGGGACTGACTGTACCTTCTACCTCTTTCTGTTTGGCCACGGGGGCCAGCTGCTACAGTACAAAGCTGACATCAATGCGGTGAATGAGCATGGGAATGTGCCCCTGCACTATGCCTGTTTCTGGGGCCAAGATCAGGTGGCAGAGGTGAGTACTCAGGCCCTGAGCTCTGGGATGGGTGGGAAGTTTGAGCTTGAGTGGGAGACTCTGGAGCCCTCAACCCATCCTGTGAGTACTGTCCTGTGTACAACATTCACAAGGTTTGTACTGCATCTGCACTCATGCTTAGTTGGAATGCCCTCACCACAGCCATCTCTTAATTCCAGGACCTTGTGGCGAATGGGGCCCTTGTCAGCATCTGTAACAAGTATGGAGAGATGCCTGTGGACAAAGCCAAGGCACCCCTGAGAGAGCTGCTCCGAGGTCTGTCCCCACCCACCGCTGTGTCCTCAGCCTGTCTCTTTCCACACAACAGCCGAGGTCAAGGCTTTGTCTTTCTTCCCCAGAGCGGGCAGAGAAGATGGGCCAGAATCTGAACCGTATTCCATACAAGGACACATTCTGGAAGGGGACTACCCGCACTCGGCCCCGTGAGTCAGCTATGAGGGGAGGGGTGGTGAGAGAATAGTCCTGGACTCCTGGGGCTGGGAAAAGAGGGAAGCTGGGTACCTGACCTGCCCACACTCTCAGGAAATGGGACTCTGAACAAACACTCCGGCATTGACTTCAAACAGCTCAACTTCCTGGCGAAGCTCAACGAGAATCACTCTGGAGAGGTAACTCCCCACCCCACCCCCCCCCACCATATTACCTGTTGTGCACCTGTTTTAAGTTTCTCCTCCAGTTAGTGGGCAAGAAAACAGTGGCCTTAGTTAAAGTCTTCTAACCCTTATCTGTCCCTCAGCTATGGAAGGGCCGCTGGCAGGGCAATGACATTGTCGTGAAGATGCTAAAGGTTCGAGACTGGAGTACAAGGAAGAGCAGGGACTTCAATGAGGAGTGTCCCCGGCTCAGGTGAGGCAAGGCCTAAACTGGAAGCCTTGATTTCCAGGATCCCTGTCAGCACCCAGAGGGAGATCTTTTATGCTGGATCTCAGCCAGGGACATTCTCTCCCTCTTCCAGGATTTTCTCACATCCCAATGTGCTCCCAGTGCTTGGTGCCTGTCAATCTCCACCTGCTCCTCACCCGACCCTCATCACACACTGGATGCCATATGGATCCCTGTACAATGTGCTACATGAAGGCACCAGTGAGTAGGGGGTGCCAAATCTCACTGCAGCAGGGTGTGGGGAAGGAAAGTGTGAGCCTCTAAAATGATTTAATTCTTGCCTTTCTCACTTAGATTTCGTTGTGGACCAGAGCCAGGCTGTGAAGTTTGCATTGGACATGGCAAGGGGCATGGCCTTCCTACACACACTAGAGCCCCTCATCCCACGACATGCACTCAACAGCCGTAGTGTAATGGTGAGATCAAAACTTCACTCCCGGCCCAAGCCCCAGAGGTCCTTTCCCTAGAATAGGACTTACCTCCTTCCACACAACTATCTTCTCTTCCTCAGATTGATGAGGACATGACTGCTCGAATCAGTATGGCCGACGTCAAGTTCTCCTTCCAGTGCCCTGGGCGCATGTATGCACCTGCCTGGGTGGCTCCTGAAGGTGAGTGATGGCATTATGATGTGAGGCAGAGAAGGGGCAGCTCAGGAGTAATGGAAGGGAACAGAGACAGGACAAGCAGCTGGAACAGATAAGTCCTGTCCCTCCAGCTCTGCAAAAGAAGCCTGAAGACACAAACAGACGCTCAGCAGATATGTGGAGTTTTGCAGTGCTTCTGTGGGAACTGGTGACACGGGAGGTACCCTTTGCTGACCTCTCCAACATGGAAATTGGAATGAAGGTGAGAGCATAACTGGATATACTTGTGTTGGTAGTGACAATAATTGTAGTGGGGCTGGGCTCCTGCCACATTGATTCAAATACACAGAATCCTGTCCTGAGGGCTAGACGTCTCTCCCCACATGAGACTCGAGTTCTGAGACTCACCTTGTTTCTCCTTGTGTTTGCAGGTGGCATTGGAAGGCCTTCGGCCTACCATCCCACCAGGCATTTCCCCCCACGTATGTAAACTCATGAAGATCTGCATGAATGAAGACCCTGCTAAGCGGCCCAAGTTTGACATGATCGTGCCTATCCTGGAGAAGATGCAGGACAAGTAGAGCTGGAAGGTCCTTGTCTGAACTCCAGAGGTGTCAGGACACGGTTAGGGGAGTGCACCTCCCCAAAGCAGCAGGCCTCTGGTTGCCTCCCCTGCCACTAGTCATGGTACTACCCCACCATGGGGCCCATCCCCTGCCCCCATCCCTACCACTGTGGCCCCAAAAGGGAATGGGCTCAAAGCTTTGTCACTTGCCACACGGTGTCTCCCAGCATGGGAGGATCAGCCCTGCCTGTCACAATAAAGTTTATTATGAAAACAGGCTGGTGTGGGGACAAGAGAACAGACAAGTACATTTAGACTGGGTGGCTCAGGTGAAGTAGTGCGGCTTCTTCACATTGATGCCATACTCGCTGAGGGCAGGAGTCAAGTCCTCCATGGTTAGAGTGTACTTGCGGTCCTGAGGGAAGAGGGAAGAGCACCAGCTGAACACAGGAATTCCAGATTGAAATCCCAGGCAGGTGACCCTGAGTAGGTCTTTCACCTCCCCTAAGGCTTAATTTCCCTCAAAGGGGTTTCAGGATAATTTAAGCCTCTGCGGCTGTAGGAGGTAATTACTGAATCAATGAGCCTCCCCTCACACCTTGCTCTTGCTTCGGGAGCTGCCAGAGGCTGTGCCCTTCATTTTGCAGTGCTGTAGGGCATCGTTGGCAATATCTGAGATGAATTTCTGGGCAGCTAGGGAGATGAGCCGAATTCTAGAGAGAAAAAAATGGTGTGAGAAGGGCATAGACAACAAACTCCACACAAACACCCAACAGTCTAACCTGCCCTGAGTTTACTCACATGCGTGGGTCGGAGGCCTCAAAGCCAGCACGGTTCAGGTAGTAACCAGTCACTGCATCAGGGATCTGAGAAATCAATTACACGACTGTAAGCGTTAGCCCTGTGTACTGCGGGGCTGAGAAGGGGGGTAAGGGAAACGGAGGGCAGGCCTGGCTATCAGGAAGCTCCCAGTTTGGGTGGGCAAAGGGAAAAATCACAAAAGCTGGGAAGGGAAATAAACACAAGAGGACGCTGCAAATCCAGATGGTGTGGCAGAAGTTGGCATGACAGCGAGTCATTAGCCTTGTTCAGGCGGGAAGCCCACCGTAGGCGTGTAATCCTCCAGCTGCATCAGGAAGTCCACTAGAGGCGTGCGGACACCACCGGCTTCACCTCTCCGTTGGCCGCGCTTGGCAGCATGTAAACCCCGTTAGACATGGCCCCCTCCGGGGGCGCCGCGCCGCCAGTCGTCACCGGAGCTGGAGGAAAATCAGCAAACTGAGACACGGAGGTGGGAGGCTCGAGGGTTCCGCTAGGTGTTTGTTTCCCTCTGCCCTCACCCGCCGCTGGGCCCAGCCCAAAGCGCGGCCCTCGCCCTCACCCGTCCCGGCCCTCACCCGCCCCGCGCCGCTCGGCAGGCTCCCCGGCCCGCGCCGCCACGGCTCCAGTGCCCCCTGCCGCGGCTCCAGCCCCGGGCCCCCCTGCCGTCCCCGCGGGGCTGGCCTTGTTCTCCGCGGCGGTGCCAGCGGGCAGCGCGGCGGGGGCATAGACGGCGGGCGCCGGGCCCGGGGCCGAGGCGGCGGAGGCCGGCGCCGCCTCGGGGTCCGCGCCGGAGCCGCTGCAGCTCATCGGGCCGGTGGGAGAGGCGGCGAACAGAGCCGCTTCCGCTTCCGTTCACCTTACGCACACACCAAGGGTAACGTCACGCGCCCCACGACTCATCCCTCCCACGCCACGTTCGCTCCTCCCTTAGGCCTCCTTCCTTTATTCCCCGCCCATCCAGCCGCTACATGACAAAGGCCGGAGGGCGGAGACCGAGTGTTGCGGACCGGCACTATCACGGACATTTCGCGTCCGGGCTCGCGGTTCTCCAGTGTGGATCCGCTGGCATGGGAACCCTTCAATGTCGAGGATTCTCTTCTGTGGGTTTGGGGCCCCCTCACCCAGCCTGACGCCTAAAATCCTTGCTTTGAGGCTCATCGCCCCGACACCTCTCGACTGTTGGTCGCCTGCCAGTCTGCATCTTTTCTAAGTTCCTTTATCCAGCCTTTTAAGGGTTTGTAGTGGAGTTGAATAGCCTCTTTCCCCGCCAGCTGCCCAAAGTGAATGTAACTGGACAGCTGACACAGTGCTGCTGCAGATGGGGAGAGGGGTACCGTCCACCGTCCGTATAGGTGTGAGGGGTTGGTAGGATTGGTTCCAGGACTCCCCCCACTCCCATCCTCAACCCATGTATACCAAAATCCGTGGATGCTCAAGTCCGTTATATGAAATGGCATAGTATTTGCACTATATACTCTATATCATCTCTAGATTGCTTATAATATCCAATGCGATGTAAATAGTTTATTGGTGCATGGTAAATTAAAGTTTCGTTTTTTATAATTGGAATTAAAAAAAAAAATCTTCAGTTCATGGTTGAGTAAATCTGTGGCTGGAGAACCGGAGGATACAGAGGGATGCCTGACTTTCGGTCTTAATAAACAATTTATGTAAAATCACGGCTAGTCAGAGTGGGGTTTTCAACGCAGCAAAACTTTATTTTTGTCAGTCCTGAGCTAGGGTCTGCAAATACAAAGTTAAGTAAGAGAAGGTTCTACTCCTCCAGGCACCAGTGGTCTTGGAAAGGGAGGCAAACAGTTAAACTGGCCGTTCACCAATATATGGGAGTTAATACTGGAGGTAGACACAGGGTGTACAGTGCAAGGGAGGAGGGGAACTAATAGTTGCTGCCTACATCTCTGTGTTAGGCATTCCATTAAGTTTATTCCACTTAATGATTTCCTGAATATTAGAGGCAGGTATCAATATCCTCACTTAACAGATGAGGAAAGTCTCCAAGAGTTGAACTTACTTGCCCCAGGCTCTCTCTAGTCTATATCAGAACCAAGAATCTAGGATTTTTCTGTCATACCCACATCAACTAGCTTCAAGGAGCCAAAAGATTCACAAGAGAAGGTGAGCTGAGTCTTGAAAGAATTCTGGACCTCAACCAGGCACAGGGAGCCAGGGGTAATGTTAGGACAAAGAATATCTTGAGCAACAGAGAATGAAAGTGCATGGAGGGGGGTGTGGGCAGACAGGGAAGGATAAACAATTTGTTACTTGGATACAAATAGCAAGTAAGGAGATAGGTTTGTAAGTCATGATAAAAAGCTTGACCTATATCCAGTAATCTTTGAAGGCTCTTAAGTAGATGCCTCATGAGATTTGCATCTTACTCTGATAGTTGGTTTTGGGGCTTCCCTTGTGGCTCAGTGGTAAAGAACATGTCTGCCAATGCAAGATTTATCCATGTTCCATCCCTGGGTCAGGAAGAACCCTGGAGAAGGAAGTGGCAATCCACTCTTGCCTGGGAAGTCCCATGGACAGACGAGCCTGGTGGATTATAGTCCATGGGGTTGCAAAAGAGTCAGACACAACTTAGTGAATAAACAACTGGTAGATGGTTTAGGGAAAGGCAGGATGTAAGGACACTTCTTGCAAGGGCCTCAGTTCAGAGGAGCGGGAATACGGCTCATAGCTAATGTAGCAGTGGAGCTGGAGAGAAGTAGATGAATTCAAGATACACTTTGGAAATATAATTGGAAGAACTTTTGGGTTGATAAAGATGTATTTAAGAGAGTTAGTAGGACTTGTTGACAAGGTGATGATGGGAGGAGGTGAAGGAAATGGGAAACTTGGATGATACTTTAGGCTACTGGCTCAGTTGCAAGTGTCAAGCATAGTGTCATTTATAAATAAGAAACAAAAGAGAACAGTTTGGGATTGGGAAGAAGGGAGATGAAATATTGAGAATTACACATCTTGCTTTTGAGGTATCAGTCACTGTAGGATGGAAAATCTGATTTAGTGAGATGGTGATGGCTGTGGATGCCAGTCATTGATCCGTTCCAGTGGACAATGAGTCAAGTGAGAAGAGCAAAAGACAAAGGATAGAGCAATGATACTACATGGAATAGGTATGATTAGCATTTATACAGTTGTAACAATGCAAATCCTGTATGCAGCGCAGACAAAAATAGAATTGTATTGGGAGGACAAAAGAATGGGTGGTGGGGATTTTGAGTGATGAGACAAGGCAGAGGAATGATCACAAGCTAATAGGAAGTCAGTAATGGCTATAACTGGGCAGGGGGAAATCAATAAACAGCAATACAAGCATGTTATTTAGAGATAAACTACTGGTGGAGAACATGCCTGCCAATGCAGGAGATTTAAAGATGCAGGTTCCATCTCTGGGTCAGGGAGATCCCCTGGAGGAGGACCTGGCCACCCACTCCAGAATTCTTACCTGGAGAACCCCAAAGACAAAGGAGCCTGGCAGGCTACAGTCCATGGGGTCACAAAGAGTCGGACACGACTGAAGCGACTTAGCACACACTAAAGAATCATCAGAAACAGTTGAAATGATTGCCCCAAGTAGCAGGAAATGGTGGTAGATATACAACGGGTGGCTATTTTTTTGCAGTAAGACTTAAAGAAGTATTTGACAATGTGCCCATATACTTTGATAAAAGAAAAACCAAGAGTTATAAAATTTTACAAAAGGATAGAGCAACAAAATACAACAATGTTTAATGAAGAAGCAGAGAAAGAGAAGGAGGGAAAAGGGAATGAAGGAGGGAGAGGGAGTGGTCAGAGAAGAAGTTAAGCCCTGAAAGCTAAGAAAGAAGAGGCAGTAGGCTTCTATGACAGAGAGCTCACAAAGCAAAGGTTGGGAGTATTTCTCAGGGAGAAGGAAAGAGTGAAACAGTAAGAGTAGAGGTCTCACGGCAATAAATTGAGGAGGATACAGTGAAACAGTGTACACAGACAGTGTAGAAAACACATTGGAAAAGCCTGGTTGAAAAGAAACAGAGCAGGGGGCCCCGGGGGGTGGGAGTGAGAGTGGTTGTATGCAGGGGATGCTCCCAAATAGTGCTGGTTATGGCACCTGTTGAGGAACCTGGGGCAGGGGGACCTGAGTATGATGGAACAGGCAGGGTTGGGAGTCAAGTCAAGCTCACAGCATTTCTGGGTTAGGGAGATAAGCTGTCTGTGGCAGTCAATGGTTGAGGGTTCAGCAGGACCTCCAACACTGCAGAATAAGGGACCCAACGACCTGCTGTGGGGCAGAGGAGAGGCCCACCCTTCTAGCAGGAGAGGGTTAAGGGTTCATTAGTGTCTTCAGCAGGGCTGGGAAGTTGGGTGTTCCCCAGCCTGTCACAGGATCCCAGCCAGGGCCAGAGCAGAAACCTTGACCTCCACCTCTTCATTCAGACAGGACTCATGGCAGCCACGGGTTACCTAGGGAGAGGGTGGGCATCAGATCTGGATCTGCTGATATTAACAGACTATAGCCCCTTACCCTGTATTCACATTCCAGAGGCTATCCCACCCCATCAGAATTTCCCTCAAGTTCATCTTAGCACTCAACATACTCTTACGAGTATGAATGTTGTTATTTCATATGAAAATGACCACAACCCTTCCTTCCATACTCACATCAAAGAGTCCTGCCCCACGCTGCTGGTAGAGCCTTGGGTTGAGAAAACCGAGAGGGGGTAGCCCTCTGAGGATTCTGTGTTCATTTATCAGGGATAGCAGTCCCCCAAACACTGGAGTAGAGGCCTGTAAGGGTGAGCGTGCAAGTAGAGGTTAGGGATTCAGAGTGGTTGGATTTTTTGGAAGGGATGGGTAGGAGGTCTCTGAGGAGTCAGGGGTTCTGGGTGCAAGGTCTTGGGGTTGGAAGGTAGGGGTATTCCCTGGGTGGAGGTTTGGAGCCAGACTGATTCTCACCGAGGTACCAGACACCCATGGAATGGGCACATGGTTGCTGACCACCCAGTAGCCATCAGAGAGTGCAGCCACGTCTGGGTAGGCGCGGCCACTGGCATTGAAGTAACTGGATGGTGGCAAGTGGGGACTGGAGCTCAGGTACCGGGTTACAGCTTCCTCCTGAAAGACACTGTTGAGTAAGTACCATCTGCTGAACTGAGGATTCCACCCATCTCTCCTCCACCAACACAAACACACACACATACCTGGTACGAAGGCCGTGGGAACACATTGCTGAAGCCGCCACCACTGATATAGTCAACAACCTCATCTGTGATTCGGAAAGGGTTTTGGAAGGATGTTCCTCCCACCGTGGTGACATAGGGACTGAGGGAAGAAGACAGCACTCAGAATGTAGCAGTTCTAAGACACCTCCAAAATGCATAGGGCTGGGTGAGTGTGGCCTGGGTCTTGCTGGAGGGACTGGGAAAGCACTCTGGTGAAGATGTACACTGGGAAGACTGAGAGGTTTGTGGCCCTCAAGGCATGGTCTGAGGTGACTGTGCACACTTCTCCCTACAAAACATCCACCAAATCTCCCACTAACATGCCTGGGGACTGAGGAAGCAGAACACTGGGATCTCTGTCCTACTCAGGAGATTCGGGGCCTGGGACCTTTGGGAAGAAGACGGGGTGCAGGAACCAGAGCAGAGACTGAAAATATTGCATGATCACAATCAGAGCAGGTACAACTGAGTGCTGACCCACAGGAGCACCTGCTGGGGTCAAGGCAAAGGTTCTAGACCATGAGATCACAAGTAAGGGTGGGCTTGGGTGCTTACCTGGAGGCAGGGAAGCTGGGACGGAACTGGTGTCTACCAGAGACAGACCAACACCCGGCCCCACTGTCACCTGGGAGAGAGACCAGGTTTAGCACTCAGTTTCATTGGTCAGAGCTTGGAATGTGGGTTCAGATGTCAGAGAGGAAATTCATGTGTTAGTTATTACTGCAAGAGGTCAGAGTTGAGGTCAGGTCAGTGGTCCATGTTGAGTTCAGATTATGAGTTAGAGATCAGGTCCAGGAGTTACCGTGGGGTCAAAGTTCTCATCTTGAGTGGGCATGGGTGGTGGTGGGGTCTAAGTTTAGAGTAGGAGGTCACCTGAGGCAAAGAGCAGGGTAAGACCCCGAGCAGCCGCCTTCATGAGCTCAGTGTTGACCCGCTGGATATAGGTGCTGCTGAGGGAGTCCTCGTCATCACCGTAGCTCACTGTGTGCACGTATGGCAGAGCTGACTCGTTACTGAGCAGCAGAAGCCACTGCAGGAAAGGCTCCTGTGACTCATGCCGGCCTGGATGTTTTTTGGAGAAGGGGGCACAGGGCACTCATTTGGGAAGTTGTCAGGATCTCCTTCTAGCTCATGGAATTCCCTTGAAGGAGCAAAGATCACTACTCCCCCCCAATTCTGTCCCCACCAATCAGTCCCCTAGGCAGTACCAGGGCTACTGTAGACCCAGGTAGAGATGTTGCACCAGCACTCATGAGGTACTCCACATCTAGGCTGGCCTCAATCCCGGCCCGGCCCCGGCCCTGTTGTCCGACCACACGGGCTACCGATGCCTGGTGTGCAAAGTCCCCACCAAAGAGGCGCATGAACTCAGCCAGGTCTGAATCGTGGAAATACTGCTCCAGGAACTACAGAGAGAGTCAGAGGAGATTCATGGGTTAGAAAACACAGCCCCAAGAGTCAGGTCGGGGGATGCTGTCCCACATCACAGGATGAGAGCCCAGGGGTTAGAGTCGGAAAGTCAGCCCCAGTCTGGTCAGGCACCTTGAAGAGGATGCGAGGCCGCTGAGGCTCCCTGCATGGCTCACCTGAGCACAGGCTTGACTGTTGTTGGTTGTGCCAGAGCCCACATCTTGTGCCGTCAAGTTGTAACGCTTACGGATCACGGATGGGGTCACTCCCAGGTGCAGGCCAACAGTCCCCGGCACCTGTGGCTCAGGGCGTTGCCTCAGAGTTGATGTAGGGGGAAAACGATGCAGCCCCCCAACTGTGGGGAAGAGTCAGGCTTCAGGAAGAGATCTTTTAGACTCCAACCCTCATTTTACCACTGTGATCCCACCCACACTCGCACCCCCTGTGGCACTTCAGATGCCTGGTGTGCAAAGTCCCCACCAAAGAGGCGCATGAACTCAGCCAGGTCTGAATCGTGGAAATACTGCTCCAGGAACTACAGAGAGAGTCAGAGGAGATTCATGGGTTAGAAAACACAGCCCCAAGAGTCAGGTCGGGGGATGCTGTCCCACATCACAGGATGAGAGCCCAGGGGTTAGAGTCGGAAAGTCAGCCCCAGTCTGGTCAGGCACCTTGAAGAGGATGCGAGGCCGCTGAGGCTCCCTGCATGGCTCACCTGAGCACAGGCTTGACTGTTGTTGGTTGTGCCAGAGCCCACATCTTGTGCCGTCAAGTTGTAACGCTTACGGATCACGGATGGGGTCACTCCCAGGTGCAGGCCAACAGTCCCCGGCACCTGTGGCTCAGGGCGTTGCCTCAGAGTTGATGTAGGGGGAAAACGATGCAGCCCCCCAACTGTGGGGAAGAGTCAGGCTTCAGGAAGAGATCTTTTAGACTCCAACCCTCATTTTACCACTGTGATCCCACCCACACTCGCACCCCCTGTGGCACTTCTCCCATCCCTGGCTCTGCCCTTCCAACCTCCACCAGCCCCACTGGGGGTTACCAAAGTCCACATGCGGGGCCAAGGCCTTTGGGAGCCGGTAGGGATGTGGGGACCTCACAGCATGGGTCTCTGCAGGTCCTCCCACATAGTGATGAAACTCAGCCCCAGAGAGCAGCAGCTCTGCCTGTCTGGAGGTAAGAGTTCAGAAAACACAGGTCAGAAAGCATGGAGCAGAGCAGAAGAGCCTGCCTGAGCATCACCAGGTAGTTAGTTGTTATCTTCCCAAGCATTTTCACCCATAGCACCTGTAAACTCTCAGCTCCCTCCCCCTGGTAGGGAGACAAATCTCTCTGATGGGGTGATCAATACCCTCTGTGAGGCAATTATCTCCTCTCACCGGACACTCAGCCAGCAAGTCAGAAAGTCCTGTGTGGTCACTGAGTGGCAGTTCCGGGCTCCAGCCGCCAAAAGCCATTTCTGGACCGTGTGGAGGGTCAATGGTGATGGCCGGACCAGTTCAGCCACATCCTCTAGGGTCAGGTACTTGCCTGCAGGGGTTCAGTAGAATTGCCTTCGTTCATTGCTTTTCCAAATTGCTCTTTTCGGACTTCAACCAAAAAGGCACTGGGACTTCCTAGGGAAACTGGAGTAGGGGCTTGAGGGATGATGGGTGGGAAGCTTCTAGTAAAAAGGCAGGCCGTACAAGTGTAGGCTCAACTTGGGAGAATATGGATTTATCCTAAAGGAGAGTAGGTTGCAAATACCGCATGATCATGAAAAACAAATGAAATTAATAGATTAAAAATGTTCTTTTGGGGGTTGGGGGGCGTGCCACACAACTTGTGGGATCTTAGTTCTCCAACCAGTGATAGAATCAGGCCACAGCAGTGAAAGCACTGAGTCCTAACCACTGGACTGCCAGTGGAATTTAAAAAAAAAAAGTTCATTTTAAGTTTATTTCCAATAAAAGTTTTCAAAACTTTCAGGACCAGTTATAAGATGATATCTAATTTAGCTCAGATCTTCATACTTAACTGATTTTAAGCTAAACATGATGGTGAGTCACTGTTCTGCATGGACCATGCACACACCTCCTGGGTGAACCT
This sequence comes from Aepyceros melampus, assembly GCA_006408695.1. Taxonomy (NCBI): domain Eukaryota; kingdom Metazoa; phylum Chordata; class Mammalia; order Artiodactyla; family Bovidae; genus Aepyceros; species Aepyceros melampus. The sequence goes on from SJXQ01010754.1 coordinate 349,038, forward strand.
TAGATTGCCTCTCACACGCTTACCACTCCCACTCCTTCCCCACCACAAGGGGCTTCCTCGGAGGAAGCACACGGTCCAGCTTGACCACTGGAGCAAAACACCGACTCTTGGAGGAGACTGTGAAGTTTAAAGGGAGTGGATTGGAGGGGAAGAGACGGCAGACCAGCGAGGGGGGCGGGCAGCAGTCCAGGTGAGAGAGTAATCAACTGAGCTGGTGGCAACAAGGAATGATGAGAGTGGACTGCTTCAGAGCTGGAGCTGACAGCTTTAGGGTTTGAGTGGAGGAGTAAATGAGAGTGAATTAGCAGGGGTTGGAGGTGAAATCTGAGGTAGTGAGCTAAACTTACATATACTGGATGCCACTTCCCCACTTGTCTGGCAGCTGGTAAGCAGTAGAGTCATAATTTAAATTCAGGTTTGATCACCAAGCCTGTGCTCTTAACCATACCCACTTTCAGTTTTTTAGCCTGATGAACACAGGTGGAAAGTTTTGGAGGGAAGAATGTGAATTAGTTTTGGCCAGTCTACTTTCCATTCACTTTTTTGTTCAGAAACTCTTCAGTGAGGGTCCCTGCCATTCATCTGTCCTATACCACCCCCTCCGCAGGCCCCAAGAGCATGCCCCTGACATGACCTGCACTGTCCCATGCTCAGCCCAGTCCCGTGTCCCTCCACTGAATCCCACATCCTGCCCCACAGTCCCGCCAAGCACCGTAGTGAGGAGAGCCAGGATCCGACACAGCCTGCACCAGCTCAGACAGTCTCTTCACGTTCTGCTGTCTCAGGGCAAAGTAAGACTCAGCTCTTCCTCAGGGTCCGCACGGCCCAGGGACACCCAGCCAGGGGGCAGCCTGCAGGTCAGGGGTCGCACAGCCTTCATTATTAAAGTGGGGATGGGAAGGTTCAGTATTAGACCTAGATTTGGGGAAAGGTTCAGAAGCAGATTTGACTCACAGGAGATGGATGATCAGACTGAGCCTGGGAACTATCCATAGTAGGGGGGTACCAGAAGCTGGTAAGCCAGTGAGGGAGGCTGGAACCAGGAAAATAGGTGCAGGACAAGCCATGGGGAAGGGGCGGTCAGTGCTAAGTCAACTCACCTCCTGTGCTGGTCAGGTTCCGGGCTGTAACTGCATTTGCTAGCGACAAAGAGGGCAAAGAGCCCTAGGAGGCTGCAGGGACAGCACATGGGTTTCAGCAGGATCTGGACTGTTGCTGTTCCCACCCTCCAACATAAATCCCCTCCAACGTGATTCCCTTCTCCCAGAGCCCCCGTTTCTCACCAGGATCGGGGTCCCATTCTGCCTTTCCTCTCCTCCGCTGTCATGTGACAGATCACATGAACCCTGTAGTCCTCCACCACTACCTCTGCCTAGGAACTAGTGACGTGAAAGCCCCGCCCTCAAATGGGTGGTTCTGAATGCTGGAGAAGGGGTGGGGCGGCCACTCAGAGGCTCCCTCTGTGGACTGTCAAACGCTGGGTGAGCCCAGGCTCACCACAGTGTAGGCGGTGCTTAAGAAAGGGGCTCTGGAGGCCCATAGACCCAGAGATCCAGGTCCTTACAAGACGTATAATATCAGGAAAGTCACAGCTTCTCGGAGCCTTGGTTTCTTCATGCAGAATATGGAGACTGTTAGGTTAAAAATGCTCTGCCTCAGTGGATTGCGCTGAAAATTTAGAGATAAAGCAAACCCCTTGGAGAGCCTCACATGGCAGAAGCTCAACAAATGTGAGCTGTTATTATATATGAATATATTATAGTATATATAATGGCCCCACGAAAAACAAATAAACCACTTGGCTTCTCTTGTATCCACCCCCACCTCTTTGAAGACCCTCAAGCCTAGAGCTGGTCATCTCCAAGGTCTCCCCAGCTAATTCCTCTCTGGATTGCTGCCACAAGCAAGCTCCTGCTGTCTGCCTTCATCTGGCCTCCTGCCCATGTTAGAGGGAAAGGTCAACTGCAGAGAGATGTGACAGCTTCAGGCTAGGCTCGGGTTCCTAGTGCCATTCCCACTCCCCCCCCCTGCTGCTGCTGCTGCTAAGTCGCTTCAGTCGTGTCCGACTCTGTGCGACCCCATAGACAGAAGCCCACCAGGCCCCCCCATCCCTGGGATTCTCCAGGCAAGAACACTGGAGTGGGTCCCCCCACCCTAGACACCCCTATGTCCATCCCACTCTGTGCCTCCTGAGGTGTCTACAAGGTGTCAGGAGCCTTTCCATCACTGCCCCGTCCCTATGGGCCCAGAGAACAGATCCAGACACTGGATACAAACTGCAGTTTATTAAGGCTCCAGAGTGAGAATTGGCACTTGATCCTGGGCAGGGGCAGGGGTGTCAGTGGAACCCAAAGAAGCTGGGCCTGAACAAAGTTGCAGGGGCTGCCCCCACTCCCCTACCCCCCAATAAATAAAGTCTCAGCTCCATCTCAGGGTGCTGGCACAGGGCAAGAGGCCCTCACTGAGGGGAACCCCGGGGCTGCTGCCTCCTTCCTCATCTCTCTCCCTGCGTCGGACCTGGCCATAGGTCAGTGCCCAACTGGGCCTCGTGGTACTGGGGCTCTGCCAGGGCTGTGGCAAGACATGAGACCTGCCCCTACTGGAGGACTCTGGGGTGGGGGCTGGCCTCCCCTGTGGCCAATCATGGTCCAAGGCTGCCCGGGCAGGCTCAGATGGGGCCTGCATTGGGGACACTGTGCGCATCCCAGGTCGGGGCCTGGCCCGGGCCACACCTAGATATGGAGCTCGGTGTCGTCTGGTGGCTCCAGGCCAGACTCTGCGCTCAGAGCTGAGGCTGAGGGGCCCTGGGCCACCCCGAACGGTGAGACGACGGGTGAGCGAGCGGCCAGAGGAGACAGTGAAGGTGAGAAGCTGGGGGACATGGCCGCCGAGGACAGGGAGCCTTCGTGGCTGATGGGGGAGCGGTGAGAGGCTGGTGGGAAGACGGCCCGGGTTGCGGCCGTGCTGGCTGGTTTGGGGGGCACGGACTTGGCTCCTGGGTGGGCCACGGCAGTGATGAGGGGCGGTGGGTCAATACGGGGCGCTGG
>SJXQ01010754.1:362635-373046 GCA_006408695.1 Aepyceros melampus
AGGGTTCCGGTGGAGGCTCAGCCGAGCGAGTGGAGGGAAGCACCTGTTGTGGACCCGGGAAGGAGGACGGAATCAGGGGGACCCAAGTAAAAGGGAATCTGGGCTGGCCTACTGAGTAGCAGGAGGGGCGGTCAGAGTAGCCTGTCTAGAGGAGAGGACACAAGGGCTTAGGAAGATGGTGCTCTGGGGAGGGGTGCCCACGTTGGTGGCCAAGGAGACCTGGATAGATTGCAGGAAGGGCAGCCATACCTGCACTAGCAGCTGGAGGCTGGAGCTCCGAGGGGGGCTGCCTTGGTCATGAGCACTCAATGTCAGCACGTAGTGTGGCCGCTCTGCTCGGATCAGGGGTGCTGCCGTGAGCAGCTCTCCCGAGTGAGGGTGCAGAGAGAAGAGCTCTGAGCCAGGACCTGGGGACGGGCAGAGCAAGGATGAGGGCTTCCATTCCAGAGCTGGGCATATCATGAGGACAGGCCATTCACCACCAACTCCCTTCTTTCCACTCCCCATATACCAGTTAGTATGTACAGGATGGTTCCATTCTCCCCCTCATCTGGATCCTTGGCCTGCAGAGTTGTCACCAATGTTCCTGGAGGCACACCATCTGGTACCTGTGGGAACACACAACTCATCTACAGTTGTCTCCCTCTGTTCTTGAGACAACCCAGGATTCATTCCCCTAACCTCTGTGCAGACAAAGCCCCCTTTCTACTCTCACACCTGTTCCAAGATGCAGTTTCTTTTGCCTCTATCTAGAGTTCTGAGCGGACACCCACATTCTCTCTTGCTGCTTTGCGGCAGGGCCCTGCAGCTTCACATACCTGTACGGGGAGGCCTCCCCCAGCAGCCCCTGAGGCCTGTAGGAAGGTGGGGCTGTTGTCATTGAGGTCAAGCACTGCGATATGCACGGTGCCTGTGGTGCTGCGGGGCGGGCTCCCCGCATCCTGAACCTGCACCAGAAGCTGGTAGCTGCTCTGCCGCTCGCGGTCCAGAGTCTGTAATGTGGTCACCTCTCCTGCAAGTGCAGGAAAGACAGAGAGCATGTGTGAGGCAGCCAGAGATGAAGCGCCTGGGGCATATGCGAGGCTGGGGTTGGGGAGGTGTGGAAAGGAATGCCCAGGGAAAACTCCACGACCAGGCTCCGGGGATCATGTCTGGGTGTTTACCATTCTGAGGATGAGGCTATGGGATCTCAGATTTTGGGTCCCAGTGCTCACAGTCTGAGGGTGGATGCGGAAGGCCTTGCTGTCTTCTGACAGCTGTCGCAGGCTGTAAGTCAGACGTCCGTTGAGTCCTGAATCTCGGTCAGTGGCAAAGACCCGACCCACGCTTGTCCCTGGGGGCTGGTTCTCAGCCACAGCCAGGAACGTGGGCTCCTCAGACAAGCGGGGACTGTGGTCGTTCTGGTTGAGGATGCTGACCCTCACGGTGGCTGTGGCTGTCTGCTGCCCCAACTCAGCTTTGGATCCAGACACTGCCATTACTTTCAGTGTGTACAACTCCTGGGCCTCATGGTCCAGTGCTGCCCGCACCCACAGCCATCCACTCTGTGGTTCCAGGCCAAAGGGGCTACCTGGCCCATCTGCTGCAAGGTGGTAGGTGACAGGGCCCCCATCTGGTGCTCGAGCCTGCACTTGTAGGACTTGAGTTCCAGGGGTGGTGCCTGAGGGCAGGTCTACACGGTAGGTAGGGCTGTCGAAGTGGGGAGCCAGCCCACGGGTCCCCAAGTCTTGTACCACCACCCGCAGTCGAAAGTGGCTGGTGCGAGGTGGGGAGCCTCCATCCCGGGCTTCCAGCTCCAGTTCATGGGCTGGCCCCCCTGGAGGCCCCAGAGGTCCCATAAGCCGTATGTGGCCAGTGGTGGGGTCCACAGTGAAGGCCCCACCACCCCCAGCAAGCAGGGTAAAGGTGACTCGACTGTTAACTCCTGAGTCAGGGTCCAGAGCCCGCAGTGTATAGATGAGGGTCCCTGGGGCAGTGCTCGATGGCAGCAGCACTGTGTCTTCAGGCGCAGGGAAGGCAGGGGAGTTGTCGTTCACATCATCCAGCAGCACGCGCACCCGAGCTACAGCGAAAGCCGGTGGCATTCCACTGCCTGCCCGCACCTCCAGCTCCAGCACTGGTCCCAGCAGCTCCCGGTCCAGAGGGCGAAGTGTCTGTAACAGCCCAGTGGCCCCATCTAGGGAGAAGAGTCCTCGGGGATCGCCTCCCGATAGGGCGAGGGTCACAGGTCCCAAGGACCTAGGGAAAAGAAAGCAGTCAGAAAAGAGATGGGGACACCTTCTAAGTTGGAGCCCAGATTCTGATCCTCAAAAGGGCTAGGTAGTGTCCACATCTGGGCCTTTCAAAGTATTAGAGGAGAGGTGGGTGTTGGCAGAGAAGCTGGGTGGCACTAGGGTGATATTCGTGTACCTGTGGATGACGCAGAGTGCCTGTACCACGCCCAAGGAGGTGGTGGGGACTAGAACCAGAGTGTTTTGTATTGGGACTGTCAGTGGTGTGATACCCGAGGGTTACATTGGGGTGTCTGGGTATGGCACCACATGGACATAATGATAAGGGATACCTGGTGGATTGTGTGCCTGGACTACGCCCACACTGGTGCCTGGTGCCACATCCTCTGGCACAGAAAAGACATACTGAAGCTGCTCAAATACTGGTGGTACAGGAGTTCCAGGCACAATGCTGATGTTGACTCGGGCACTGGGCTCTGCCTGCAGGCCACCTCCATCCCGAGCCCCGATCTCCAGCTGCACCATGGAACTGGCCCGTCTGGCCAAGGGCCAGGCTACCGTCAATAGCCCTGGGAGGAGGGACAGAAGTGGAGATGCATAAGGAAACAGAATATCACTGGAAGGGTGGGGGTGGAGGGCAGGCGGGGTCCTGGGAATGGGAGGATCCTCACCTGAGTGCTCGTCCAAGGCAAAGAGCGGGGGGCTGTTTCCAGCCAGGATGTGGTAGGAGAGTCGCCCATGGGGTCCCTGATCAGGGTCATAGGCACGTACCCTCAGCACAGCTGTGCCTGGTGCACTCTGGGCGCTCAGACTGGCAGCATACTCCCGTGGATAAAACTGAGGTGGGTTGTCATTCTCGTCTGACACAAACACCTTCACATATACCATAGACTTGAGGCCTCCCTAGTGAGACATGCAGCCGTTAAGTCAGGTGGGTCTTGATTGGCCCTGCTGAGTGCCCGCCCCCCAACCTGCCCACAGTCTGCCCACTCACCCCATCCACAGCTGTCACTGTGAAGTCAAAGCTGAGGGCCCCTGATCACGGTCCAGGGTCCGAGTCGTGCACACGTCACCACTGTGGGCATCGATGCGGAACGGGGGAGACCCTGAGGTCCCAAGTCCGGCACCCAAGGAATAGGAGAGGAGACCAAATGGGCCACTGTCTGCATCTGTGGCTGTCACCTGGGGAGAGGCTGGGGTGAGTGATGCCCCATCTTTTTGGCCAGAAAAGCCATAGTTAAGTAGCAATTAGAAGGAGCAGACTCTTGGCCAGTTGGTGCCCAGAGTCTTTGGATGGTGGATACACATAAGGGACTAGTAGGTTACAGGCTAAACTCTAAACCCAGCTCAGATCTCACCACTTGTGTTAGCTGCCTATGAATCTCTGATCACAACATTTCTGTCAACTGATCAATATATAACTTTGCTTTATGTGTGTTTCTGTTTAAAGGCACCTTATTTAATATATATTGTTGGCTGACTAACACTGAACTCAGGGCTAATGGCACAACTCATATCTAAGTGAAACTGACATGTATTTTCCCTATAAGGCACAGCACAGCCCTCTTGCTTTTAAGAACACAGACAGCACTTCAGCACTACATTTGGGGACCATTTTAAACAGCAAAATCACCAAACAGAAAGCACAAAAATGTGAAAAATGTGGCACCAAATAGACCACGAAAAGGACCCTTGTTTACAACATAAGAGCTGAAACACGAAGGCAGGCATTGCCTTGTTCGACCTCAGCTGGAATGTGCTCATCGAGAGACTTGAATTTTCCATCCTTCTGCACATGTCCGGGAATGACAGTGAAAACTCCATGAGTGTGGATTCAAGGGTTACAGAGAAATTTTAGACAGCTGGCGAATTCACAAATACAGAATCTGCAAATGGATGAGGACCAACTATATTTAAAAGGAAAGTGCTAAGGGCTGTGACAGCAAGTTCCAGGTGGGTCACAACAAGTTAATAAACATCACCAAGTCTCAGAATCACTCCAAGCAGAGAACTGGCTGACCTACAGAGTTATTCAGACTGCTGTTACAGCTTCTCTTTATTGAAATAGTTTGGTCATTAAGTGGGATCTGATTGATCACTGGGCTGATGAAGGTCTGCTCTATGCATTTATGGATGTGGCTTATACACCCCTCACATCCCTTCATCTCTCGAGCCAATCTCACTGGAAATGAGAGACAGAGAACTGTAGGTCTCTAGGACAATATTCAGGTCACCAAGTTCCAGGGGCTCCCCCAAACTAAGAAATAGGGAAAGGCTTCCTTGGTGACTTCTCAGACATCTCCCAGATTGGCTCAGGTAAGGTTTATGATTGGACACCAAAGTCAGGAGCCTCTGAACATTTCAGAGTCAGATCAGCGGGAAACGCCATTGCGAAAGCTTCAGAGCTTCAGACAGGGCCAGGTGCACAGTAGGTACTCTATGTAAATTTGTTCACTGAGTAAACAGACATTTGGATTGCCCTGCCTTACAACAAAAGCTTCTTTCAAAGCGAGTTTTATAAATTGGGTGCACATTAGGCCCTCAACAGTGGGTTAGCTGGTGCAGACTGCTGTAGCTGTGACAAAGTACTCTTTGTGGCTATGAGGGCCTCAGGGTCATGATATGCTGTGGAAAGGAAGCTGGAGAGTTCCCCTTTCTTAGCCAGAAAATGTTGCTCAGAGAGAAGCCGAGCCAAGGACTTCTGATTGTTGCCCAGGCCCTTGACAGAAGTGATTTGTGCCATTGTTTACCCTCCTGAGAGCCACTAAGACCTTGCCATGCTGAGCCCTGGAAACAGCTCCTGCTCTAACTCTTTACTGTGGCCATGGGCCCGGATATCCCAGGAGACAAACTTCCCCCCGCATCCATCTGGTAGGCAGCAAGCACAGCTGCGGCACCATCTCCAGAAGCTGTTAAAGACCTCTGCCCTCTGACTCGCTGCAGGAAGAAAGCAATAAATAGTGGTCAAGGAGGTTGTCAGGAAGTGACCTCAAAAGGCACAGGGGCCAGTGATTGGAAATGACCAAGGGAGAAGTGAGCTTTCTGGCCTGTGCAGCCTCTGCTCAGAGGTTCACTACAAAGGCACAGTCTTCATTGTCAGCAGGCTCTCAGCCCCTCTTCACAGTCCAACCTTGGTCAGCTCCCTCTCCAGCTCTGCCTGAAAGCTGTAACTAACCTCACCTCTCTCCTCTTGTTTCCATGCACCCCCTCCCCCGCCCCCAGCTCTCATCAAATGCAATAATGCAAGGAGGAAATAAAGACCTTCATGTGTGAACTCTCTAAAATTCCTCCTAGACCACAAACTTACTGCATCTGCTCCATGCTGACTTCCTTCCCAGGAGTCTCTCCCGCTTCTCCTGCCACTGCTTCCCCACTGCCCAGCCTTCCTCCATCTCGCCTTACTCTGTCTGTTATACACTGTTGTCCCCTGGAACCTTTCCTTGGCATCTTCTTCACATTCTCTGAGCGCCTTCTCTTCCACTGCTGAGGCTCCGATGATCTGTACTTTGACCCAGACCACTCCTCTGTGCTCCCAACCTGTACATCCAGATGCCTGCTCAACATCTCCACTTGGATGTCCCACAGGCACCTTAAATCCAACCTGTCCTAAACTAAACTCATGATCATTCCAACCTCTCTCTAATGATTCTTCCATCTACGCAGCTGCTCGAGCCAGAAATCTGTTCTTCCCTTTTCCTCTGCCGACGTATCAATCAACTGGGGACCAAGTAAATCCTCGTTATCCTTCTTATTTGTCTATTCTTCTCCATTACCATTATTGCTGTTCTGACTCAGGCCTGAGTCGCCTCTCCCCTGGGCTACTATAGTTCCATTTTGATAGGTGTCTAACCCGCCAGTCTTGTCCTCTGCACCAGGACTTCTCAACCTCCGCATGACTGACATTTTGGACCAAATATTTCTTTGTTGTGGTGCCGTCATGTGCATTTTAGAATGCCTGGCAGCATCTCTATCACTAAATGGGCTTCCCAGTTGGCTGAGTGGTAAAGAATCTGCCTGTTGGAGATGCAGGAGATGTGGGTTTGATCCCTGAGTCAGGAAGATCCCCTGGAGGAGGAAATGCAACCCACTCTATACTCTTGCCTAGAAAATCCCAGGGACACAGGAGCCTGGCAGGCTGCAGTCCATGGGGTCGCAAAAAGTCAGACACAACTGAGTGACTGAGCTCGCACGCACGCAATCCACTAGATACTGATTGATCCCATCAGTTTTCCCAAAAATGTCTTTAGATGTTGACAAATGTCCCCTCCAGAGGGCAAAATCACCAGCTGTTGTGAACCACTGCTCTGCACTGACAAAAGCATCTTTTGAGAGAACAAATAGGATCAAATTATTCCTCTACTCAAAAAGCTTCGATGTCCTTTAAAGAAAAATGCTCACACTCCTTGGCTTGGCTTCATTCCTCACTGTCTGGCCTCCTGCAGTCTCATCTCCCACTCTTCCATCTCATACCTTAAACTCTAGAGACATTGAGCCACTTGTAGGCCCTGGAACCAGCATGTCACCTCTGTATGGAACCCTTCCCTTATCTGGTTCCCTCGTCAGCTCCTGCTTATCCTTTGTCTCAGCTCAAAGGTCCTTTCCTTTGGGAAAGCATTCAAACTGCCCATCTGTAACTCGTATATATCTCCATATGGAAGTTTCTTTTATCGCAGTAAAACTGTTTCTTTGCATATGAATCTCCCCTCTATAAACTGTAAACTCCATGAATTAGGTAGCAGTTACTCAATCATTACTGTATTTTGTGTCCCTAATGACAGATATTCAAAGGAATATTGAATGAATCAAATATTAAGACTTCTTGTAAAGGTTATGAACATCCAGTGGTCATTTTCACCCCTGCTTCCCCTATGATCACTACTAGTAAAAACTCCAGGAAACCACCTGGAGAGATGCCCTCTTGCTTCAGGCACTAGTGAGGAGGGAAGTTAGAAGCCACAGCCCACTGGTCTTGGGCCAAGAGGGAGAGTAAACACATGGGAGAGTGGGTGGAAGCTGGACAGCAGTAGGCAGGCAAGCACCCAGAGTCTGGCCAAATGGGAGGTCAGCCAGGTCCAGGCACTGGCCTGAAAGTTTAGGCAAACAACAGCTCCTAGAGATGATCAGGGGTCTTCTGAGATATAAACATTTCCTCCTAAGAGACCTCCCTGCCTCCAGTCTCCTCTCTTGCATCCATAATTCTGTGGGAGAGCCAAAGCAATCTTTCCAGAAGATATATCAGATTCGCCTAGAACCTCTCGTTGGTTCCCTGTGATTTTTAAAATAAAGTCAAAGCTGCTGATCCAGTCCCTGTCTACTCTCTTGTCTCCCCATAACTCTCTCATCAGCAGAGTTGAAGCCAACCTGAACAATACTGCCCATGAATACATATCATGGCGTCCTGCAGCTTTTTCTGTGGGCTTGGAGTTCCTGTCCATACACCCCATATTATCCCCTTGGCAAAGTATCACCGCTTCTGCAAAGGTCTGCCTCTAGGCTTCCATAGCGCTTCATATGCCACCTGATACATCACTAGCTACTGGTGTATCTCCCTACCTAGACTGTGACCTGCCTGGGAACAAGACTGTCTCCTTTCTTTGTTCTCAGGACCCAGCACAGTGCCAGACCTACAGTGCTAGGTTAAGTTTTCAATGTATTACTTACCATTGATCTAATCTATTTTCACCCTTAAAGCAAGTTAGCTTCCGAACAAACAAACAAACATAAAACATGGGATTTCCCTGGCGGGTCAGTGGTTAAGACTCCATGCTTCCACTGCACGGGACATGGGTTCAGTCCCTGGTTGGGGAACTAAGAGCCCTCATGCCATGTGGTACAGCCAAATAAAACCCAACAACAACAACAAAAACAAACAAACAGAAAACCAAACAAAAACACAATGCTGGAGAGGGTGTGGAGAAAAGGGAACCCTCTTACACTGTTGGTGGGAATGCAAACTAGTATAGCCACTATGGAGAACAGTGTGGAGATTCCTTAAAAAACTGGCAATAGAACTGCCATATGGCCCAGCAATCCCACTGCTGGGCATTCACACTGAGGAAACCAGAACTGAAAGAGACACGTGTACCCCAATGTTCATCGCAGCACTGTTTACAACAGCCAGGACACGGAAGCAACCAGATGTCCATCAGCAGATGGATGGATAAGAAAGCTGTGGTTCATATACACAATGGAGTATTACTCAGCCATTAAAAAGAATACATTTGAATCAGTTCTAATGAGGTGGATGAAACTGGAGCCAATTATACAGAGGGAAGTAAGCCAGAAAGAAAAACACCAATACAGTATACTAACACATATATATGGAATTTAGAAAGATGGTAATGATAACCCTGTATGTGAGACAGCAAAAGAGACACAGATGTATAGAACAGTCTTTTGGACTCTGTGGGAGAGGAAGAGGGTGGGGATGATTTGGGAGAATGGCACTGAAACATGTGTAACATCATATAAGAAGTGAATCACCAGTCTAGGTTTGATGCAGGATACAGGATGCTTGGGGCTGGTGCACTGGGATGACCCAGAGGGATGGTATGGGGAGGGAAGAGGGAGTGGGGTTCAGGATTGCGAACACGTGTACACCTGTGGTGGATTCATGTTGATGTATGGCAAAACCAATACAATGTTGTAAAGTAAAAAAAAATAATAATAATAATAAAGATAAATCTGTAGTGAGGAGGGAAGGATGAGGGGAACAGGATTTTTAGGGCAGTGAAACTCCTCTCTATGTGTTATACTGTATGTCCTTATATATGTCCATTATACACATACAATATACTTTTATCCAAACCCACAGAAGGTACAACACCAAGAGTGAACTCTAATGTAAGCTATGGACGTGAGTGATAATGATGGTTATGTACATTCATCTGTTGCAGCAAATGGATTGCCCTGGTGGGGGATGCTGACAGTGTGAGTCGGGGCTGGGGCATATGGAAAATCTACACCTTCCACTTCATAGTGCTATGAATCAGAAACTGCTGCCCAAACATAAAGTCTTAAACAAAGAAAAAACCATCTGATCCTGCCTTTTCTGGACCAGAGAAGTTCAGTGACCCTCTCTGCCTTCCACGTAAAGTCCTAAGCCCTCACAGGTTGGTGTCCAAGGACTTCTGCAATCTGGCTTTGGCCTGCCTTTCCGTTGCATGCCTCCCCCCCATCTCCTCCAGGCCTGACTTGCAGGAAGTCTGTGGCTCCCTCAGCCTGTCCAGGGTTCCTGCCTTGTCCTCTGAGAGGTCTTCCTGGACACTGGGATCTCACTGAATACTTCCTGTTATCTCTCATCCCTGTGCCTGATCCCAAGTCGCATTAGGGCTTAGCTCCGAGGGCATGGATGGGTGTATCTGCCAGGACAGTCCAGCACTGGACTAGGTTTAGAGGGCTCTGTAAATGCTGGCATCTCCCCTGGGGAACAGGAGCCATATGGGTGTGCAGAATCTCCATCTCTGCCCTTGCAGAACAGCTTTGAAACTTTAAAGAGCCCTCTCTCACTTCCTCACACCACAAGACACATTTCTCTACATCCAATCTTAATTCTCTCAACCCCAAGATCACCTGGCCCAGCTCCAGCACCCTGCTTTCTCATCTTCTCAGTAACCCTCAACCTCTGCACAGACTGTGCAGCTCACTGAATAAGACTGAACCCTCTGGCAAATGTCACCATCAACAGCTAGCACCTTCAAGGCTTGGTTCCTGTTCTGAGGTCCCCTGCAACCCTCTGATCCATTCCCGCCCACAGCACCACTCTGCTGTGTGTTGGGGGGCTTACCCACCTGCAGGAAGCAGGTTCCCGGCTGAGTGCCCTCAGGCAGGGAGGCGTTGTAGAAAGTCCTCTGGAACTGCGGCTCGTTATCATTCACATCTTGCAAGACCACGCTCACTGTGGCGGAGGAGGAGAGAGGGGGCAAGCCCCCATCCGTGGCCACCACGATTAGCTGTGGCTGAGGTTCCAACTCATAGTCCAGCAAAGCAGCCGTGGTGACAATGCCTGAGGTGGGGTCTATGGAGAACCAGCGGGTGTGGACGCCTGGGGCCAGGCTGTAGGTGACCTGGCCGTTGGTGCCCTGGTCAGGATCCCGGGCCGTCACCCGCACCACGAAGCTGCCAGGCAGGGCAACTTCAGGCAGAGGCTCGGGTCGGTAGAGCTGGCGGTCAAAGGCAGG
>SJXQ01010754.1:373217-389159 GCA_006408695.1 Aepyceros melampus
GCTGGCAAAGGCAGGCGCATTGTCGTTGACATCAGTGACGTGTAGCACAAAGGCAGCCTCAGCCCGCAGTGGGGGTGAGCCTGAGTCCGTGGCGGTAACTCGCAAGTTGTAGGCATCGCGCTCCTCTCGATCCAGCCGCCGAGCCACACACACCAGGTAGATGACGCTGTCCTGGGTGCTGAGCGCAAAGTGGCCCTCTCCACCCTCCAGGGACACATTGACGTGCGCAAAGTCACCGTCATCTGGGTCTGACACAGAGATTCGAGCAACAAGCTGGCCTGGGGGGGCAGCCTCAGATACACGGGGGGAGCCGTCTGCACTCAGGAAGATGACAGTCATGGAGGGCTGATTGTCATTGGCATCTCGTACATGCACGGTCACAAAGGCCGAGCCCAGCTCGGGGTGAGCCCCTCCATCCCGAGCCTGCACCACCAGTTCGTGGACCCGACGTTGCTCAAAGTCCAGTGGCCGCTCCAGCCGCAGCAGGCCCGTGTGCGCATCAATGGAGAAGGGTCCGTCACCTTCGCTCTGCCTCCGGTTGATCTCATAAGTTACAGCCCCATTGGCACCTGCATCGGCATCAGAAGCATACAGCTGCAAGACAGGACTGCCGGGGCCAGGCTCTCGGACACCGCAGCGTGGTAGCGGCTCTGATTGAAAGCTGGGGCATGGTCATTGATGTCTAGCAGTGTCACGTCCAGCAGGGCCTGGGCCCTCTGAGGGGGTGAACCACCGTCGTAGGCCTCCAGTTGCAGCATGTAGTGTGAGCGGTTCTCTCGGTCCAGCTCTCCGGTAACTACTAACTCAGGCACTGGGGCCCCATCTGGACCAGGGCGTGTCTCCAGCCGGAAGGTCTCTCCAGCCCCATCACCAGACAGGGCATAGCCCTGGGTTCCCAGGCGGCCAGCGTCGGCATCACGAGCAGGCTCCAGCGGGTAGCGGGTGCCAAGTGCTGTATGCTCAGGTATCTGCAGGACAGCCCGAGCCTGTGGGAAAGCCGGAGCGTGGTCATTGATGTCAGCCACTCGCACGGTAACTTCCACAGTGGCGCCGTCGGGAGTGACTGCAGTGAAGCGGTAGCGATCCCGCCGCTCGCGGTCCAAGACACGGGCTGTACGGACCACCCCACTGTGTTCATCGATGGCCAGGTCCGTGCCCACCCCACTGCCCTCCTGGGCAGAGATGAAGTACATGGGAGGTGCTGCTGTGCCCGCTGGAAGCCCTGCACTGATGTCCCCGATCAGCGTGCCCGCTGGCTGCTCCTCATCAATCTGCAGGTCCAAGCTCCCAGCCTGACCCCAGGCACCTGGCGCCCCCGCCCCCAGGAGCAGCAGCATCAGCAGTGATAGCAGGGGGAGGGGCCTGGGGATCTGCATGCCCGGGCACGAAGGTGCAGTGCCCCGCTCCTTCTGCATGGCAGGGCCAGTCCAGCTGTGCCTTGGGATCCAGCTCCAGGCCAGGCTCCAGGAGCAGCTTGATCTCAGGTTTTGGATCAGGTCCAACTTGGACCCTGGCTCCAGCTCACACTCTCTGACCTGGGAGAAAATCAGAAGGAAAAAAGTCATGATGGGGGAGGAATCAACAGTCCAGGGAGGCTGGGGTCCAGGCCACACCAGGACTGAAGTGTGTTCAGCCCCCGCAGGGCCCTCATGCTGCCTCATACCATTTTGGGCCCAGGAAGCTCCTCAGGATCCACCACAGCCTTTAGCTGACCGGTCCTATCCATCCTGATTCCTGGCCCCCACCATCCCCCAGCAGATTGTTTTATTCCTATTGTTCAGGTCTGAATGCCTTCAGATTCTCTTCTTTCCATCTCTAGACTTAAACATGTGGCCAGTTCTTCTCATTTTTCTTCTCATTCAGGACTAATACCTCAATAACCATGTGCTTGGCAATGTCATCTGAACCTCAACCTTTTCCTCTCTGCCAGTCTTCTATTAACATTTAAATATGCTGAAGTCTCTCTCTCTGTCTCCTTTTCCCTCTCCCCCCGCCCTCCCACACACCCCTTTGGCTCTACTTCCCTCTCTACTCTATTCAACAAGAGATTGAGTACCTGCTATGTAGAGAAACTGAGGACATACCAGTGAATAAAGAAAATAGTCCAGGAACTGGACAAGTAATTAGCAGTGTGATGTGGGCCTTGAGGGAGAGGTGCAGGGAGCTGTGAGACCAAGGAGGGGCTGATCACAGTCAGGAGTCAGCGAGTGCTTCTCCGAGGAAACAGCATTCAAGTCAGGATCTACTTAATGTAGGTGTTAGCTAGACAATGGTGGGCAGAGAAGCAGAACAGAGAAATGAGAGAAGACTCAGAAGAAGGAACAGAAAGGGAGGCTTAGAGTGTACCATCAAGAAAGGTCCAGGGTGTCTGGGGGTGGGTAGGGCGTGTGTGTAGAGTGCTGAGGCAGAGGGTATGAAATGGGGCAGGGGCTCAGAGGCCATACTGATGATTTGAACTTTATGCTGAGGACAAATGGAAGCCATAAAAGCATTCTGAGAGAGAGTACTGCAATATGACTTACATCTTGTGAAAATCACCACTGCTGCCCCTTTGTAAACACAGGATCACATAGATGGGGGAGTTATCTTAGAACAGCCCTCAGGACACACCAGGCCAGGGTGTGGCTCTGACAGAGACTTGGATGAGTGTCAGCAAGAACATGGGGAGAAGTGGATAGCTCTGTGGGAGGCTTAGCAGGTAGAATGGCCAGGGCTTGCTGACGGCTTGAAGGCAGAGGATGAGGGAGTGGGAAGAGTCAAGGATGATGGGCAAATTTCTGGCCCGAACCATTAGCTGAACAATGGCATCCTTAACTCGCCAAAGAGAGAAAGAAATCCAGGGAAGGGTGGTGCCAACAATGCTGAGGGAGACAGCATTTCAAATACTGCTGATATTCAAGGAGAAGGAGGCCTAAAGTCCCAGGAAGGCCTTTAGTGACTGAGTGAGAGCAGAATCGGTGGAGAAAGGTTTGTTCACTTTCCCCAGTTTCTCACTTCTCACACCCTCCTCCATCTACACAGAGAGGCTTCCTCTCCCGTGACACTGCTTTCATTAAGCTTCCAACCATCGGTACACTCTTCATCCAATGGACACTTTTTCGTCTTGTTGCATCATTCTGAAACACTGAGTCACTGATCACTGGCTTCTTGAAGCCTAGCCCTCTTGGCTTCACACGGAGACACCCCACCTCTTGCTTCCATTGTGCTTCTATGTCCACTCTTCAGTATCCTGGGCAAGTTCTTCCTCTGCCCTTAAAAACTGGTGCCCCTCAGGACTCAGTCCAGGGCCGCATGTCTTCCCACTTTTCACACTGCCTCGGTGGTCTTATCCCCTCCCACGCCTTCAATTAAAAATGTTATCAGTAGTTTTCTTTTCTTTGTTGTTCAGTTGCTCAGTTGTGTCTGACTCATTGTGACCCCATGGACTGCAGCACTCCAGGCTTCCCTGTCTTTCACTATCTCCTGGAGTTTGCTCACTCATGTCCATTGAGTTGGTGATGCTATCTAACTATCTTATCCTCCTGCCCTCAATCTTTCCCAGCATCAGGGTCTTTTCCAGTGAGTTAGCTCTTTGCATCAAATGGTCAAAGTATTGGAGCTTCAGCTTTAGTATTGATCATTTTATGTCTATTTGCTGATGACTTTGCAAACTCCAGCTCTGGAGAGTGCTGGAGACACTAACCCCCCAGAAAACGGACCCCCTTACAAGGTATTCCTAACCTTCACCTCAACCTGATTTTCCTCCTCTCTTCCCTTTCCTGTGAACAGCATCACCACTCAGAAACTCTCCTTGCTTTCCTTGCCCTTCTTCAGTCAAAACCTGACTATCTCAGTGAGACACATCTCAAGCCTGCACTTTCCCGTTTTCATACTGCTGCTGTCCAGGTCCAAGCACTGCCATCCCTCCTTTCGATTCTTTCCACCGTCCTTTATCCTCCCTGTGCCTCCTGGATTGGACCCCTTAATCTGCGTCCTCCTGACTGGAGCTATCCTCACAACTCTCACCAAACCACCCCTGACAAAAGGTTTCCACTGGTCTGCCATTTCTGATGGCAGAAAACTGCCGCCCACTCTGGATAAAAAGAAGGCAGATGCATACACCCAAACTGTGTCTGCAGTTTTAAGGGTTCATGGACACCAAGTATAGAATGTCTATTCACAAGACAAAGCCCATCCCCCTTAATACACCTTCCTGACCTGAGCCCCGCCATCTCGCCACTATGCCTCACATTCACTTTCCCCCATTGCAGCCTGCGCTCCTACGCTAAACCCCTCACCTGTTCCCCCTGCAACTTCTTGCCTTCTATGAACTATGCTCTCGTCCTGAGATAGCCTTTAAAGGTCCTGTCCGACCGGCCACCTCCTGCTGGAACTTCGAGATGTGTCTTCTGTGGATGTTTCTGTGTATCTCTTTGCCCTCCCTGCAGTGCCTACTGTGTAGCCTCCTGGGCTCTCACTGCTTTGGGTGCACATGGACAATGAACTGCACAGCAGCCCTGTTTTGCTCATGTGTCTGCCCAATTCTCCTCTCCTTCCACACTGAATCAGAAGATCCCTAAGGGCAGCAGCTTGAGGGTCTTAGTCTCAGGTTCTCCAGCATTTAGTAGAGGTATCGTGAGAGCAGGCAATCAGTGCAGAATGAATGGCCAGAATCTCATAACTGCACACCAACCCCCTCACCTACTGACAGAAGGGGAAATTCCCTGGACACGCCGAGTCTGTCACGCACAGATGTGCGTGAGCCTGTGCCCCTGAGGCACCACGGTCAGAAGTGTGGCCACAGAAGTGGCTACTGAAGTGTGTCCTTTGGTCTTACGAGATTTGCTCTGCTCTAGGACTTCCTGTCCTCCTCAGGGATAAGAACTTCTGACCCTCTACTTATACTTCCAACCCCATCTCTCCCATCTGTATGAGGCAATGAAAAGAGCTGGGACCCTGAAGTTTGAGTCCAGTCTGAATGTTATTTTCCTAATCCATATAACGGCCATGGTAATGCCTACTATCTGCGGTTTTGTGAAAATCACAGGTGATGGAAATGGGAGCCCAGAGTTGGGCACTTTTTAGGTGCTCTCGCCTGGGTTCCCAGCACCATCCCTGATGAGGCTCCTCATCCTGGCTTCAGAGTTGGAGGGTTCACTAAGACCGCTCTTCCCAGAGCTCAAGTCTGCAAGGTCTAAGGAGCTGCCATATGGGATAACAGATGAGAGGAACTGAGAACAAGAAGGGCAGAGTGAACACAGGCCTGACCAGAGAGGGGAGAGGCTCAGTGTACAGAGGAGGTGCAGCGGCCAGGGTCGGGGATCTAGGCCTCGAGACTGGGGTAAGGGTCAAGGGTTAGGAACGGGTCCTATTCATTCCATTAGTCAGTGCAGAGAAAGCAGGGTGGGCAGAGAAGATAACGGACAGTGAGGTCAGTGTACTTCTTACATTCTGTATTAGGGTTCTCTGCACCCAGTGACAGAATGTCAGCTGTTTGAGGGCCAGGACTGTATCTTAATCACTGTTTTGTATAGCACAGGGCATGGCACATGATCAGCACATTTTCTGAATGAAAAGATGCATGAATGGTGTGAGGTAACTCTCAGGTGAGTGATCAGCCTTGAGGAGGCATCCAGGCCCAAGCAGGTGTCCCTTCTCCCAAGTTGTGCAGACCTTGGTGTCCTCCTGGTGCCATCCTGGGTCCCTGTCCAATACAAACTCCCGCATACACCCTCACAGTGGAGCACAAAGGTGCCTCCTCATGAAGTCACAGACCCACACACAGCCAGGGACACAGATGCACAGACTCGAGTATGGGCAGACCGGCACACTCCATACACACTCACACTCACGTAGACAGGCTACTCTTACATATACAGAGATACCCTTCCTCATACATACAGAGAAGCAAGTTATCACTCACACACATGCATTCATTCACCTGGAACCTTCCTCCACTATCCACACATGCAGGCACACGTACAGACACACACAGGCATGCTTTTGTCCACACAGACACATACACACAGAAAGACAATTTCCCACAGGCCCCACGTAGACAAGCACATGCACACACAAACACACACACCCTTCCTCTCATGGACACAGACAGACCACATTCACCCCTGCGCAGACTCCTGCTGGCAGACCCACCCACACGCCGGCACGCTCTCATACACCCTGCCGGGGCACTCGTGGTCAGCTCTGCGGCTGCAGCTGTGACCTTGAGGTCCCTGGGGCCTGTCTGGACTGTGCCTCATCACTTCCTGCTCCAGGGCTTCCAGCTCCAAACTCGAACTCCAGACTCTCTCCCGAGACTGTCTCATCCTCTCTCCAACTCTCTTCTCAGCACCATCTCCCCATCTGTCCAGGGTTTCTCACTGCTTCTTCCCCAAGACTTGCTCCTCCTCCCTGTTCCTGTCTCTTTCCCTCTCCAGGTCTGTCCCACCCCTTCCCCCACATCTGGTCTAAACCATCCATCTTGTCTGTTTTCCCAGTCTGTCCTGCCTCCTACCCAGATCTGTCTTCTTTCTCCCCCTAGACTGGTCACAGTGCTTCCCCCGCCCAGATCTCCTTGCTACATGCCCTCGCCCCGTCCCGGGCCTGTTACTCTGTCCTCTGGCTCCATCCTGCTCTCCCTCTCTAGCCCCACATCTGGGCCTCTGGAACCACAGCTGGTTCTCATTAGGAGGGGGAGGGGCGAGACTGTTCATTGGGGCCTGCAATGTGATGTCAATCCACACCCCCCCCCCACAACACACATACCAGCCTGTGTCTACAGGACCTGGGAGCAGGGGGAACATGGGAGAGGAAAGAGGTGGGCTGTGGGGGAGTCGCAGGGGGACCATAAGGGAAGGGTGCTCCAGGAGGAGGAAGAGGAGTGGCCCGAGGTGCAGAGGGGAAGCAGGCTGGGGGAGCTGGCACCTCGCAGGCCTCCTCCCTCAACTTCCTGTCCCAGGGCCAGGAAGGGGCAGGGACCAGAAAGACAACAGGGTGAGGAGGGGGCTGCAAAAGGCAGATTGGCCCAGAAGTAGAGGAAGAAGAGGGTAGCCTTGGGCAAAGGGAGGTGGAGGTACAGGGCGAGGCATAAAGGAGAAAGGAAGAGAGGCGAGAATTCTCACAGGGGATGACTGGGAGCAAGACTGGGGGAGAGTGAGTGTGTGTCGGCAAAGGAAAGAGTGAGGAGTTCACACAGAAAGGAGAGGCAAGTCAGAGACGGGAACAGCTGGGCTGGAGTGAGGGGGGGCATAAATAAAGGAAGGAGTTAGGGCTGGGAAGCGGGTGTGGGGAGCAGAAAAGAGGAAAGGAGGAGTGAGGACAGGAGGAAGAGGAGAAGGCTCCCCTGGATGTCCCCTGGACAACCTCATGGATGGGCAGCTGGGCAGTGCCCGGGCCTGGCTCTGTCCCTCCCGAGGACTGGTTCCCATTAGGCACCTCAGGGAGAGGCTGGGACGGATGTGAGCAGAGAAGGCAGAAGGAAAATTTCTTTTCTGAACTGTTAGTGTGTTGGCAATTCATAGACGGTGCCTTATTTAATCATCTTAATCATCCTAACAGCCCGGGTCAGGGAGGCGTCCCACCTTTCAGTGAGGAAACTGGGGCTGGGAGTGAAAGAACTGTCCTGAGTTAACACAGCCTTTTCTTTTTTAAAATAAAACATTTATTTATTTAACGATCACTAACCTAGTTGCGGATTGTACCCACTCCAGTTGCATGGCTTCTCCCTCCCCCTGAAAAGTTACTCTTCAGAATTAGGTTTTTGTCATTTCTAGTATGTCTTTATCACTCACTGGCTTTAAAGTTATCCATTTTATTTCTCTATTTCTTGTGGTTATCTTTAAAGTTTTAGCATCTAGACTTAGCTTACCAAAACCTGAAGTGATTATTTTTGTCCTCCTTCTGACAGCCTTGATCTTATCCCAGGATTATGCACTCCACATTGCCTGAGATTCATGGAGAAAAGAAAGATGGAGTGAGGCAGAAATTACAGGGGAACTGAAGGGAGAGACTTAGCAAGACAGTGGAGACCTGGAGAAGAGAACCCACAGGAGGAGGGGCACCAAGGACAAGGTGTTTGTAGCCAAGGTCAGTAGGACCTGGGACAGAGTAGACACAGAAGAAAAATGTGAGGAGCTGAGGTTGACAAGACTTGGCCACGGACCCTTCAGGAAGGGTGAGGGAATAGAAGAGCTCTGGACTGACTCCAGTTAGTGTTGGTCTGATGACTACTGTGGGGCCATTAGGATACCACAGAGGAGAGCCATTTTGGGGGTGCCTGCTGGGGTCTTCTCATGGGGATGTCCCTCACAGTTAGATTTGCAGGTGTGGAGCCGAGGAGAGTAAGTCTGTTTGGAGATATGGATTTGGACCAACCAAGGAGTAACTGAGAGCCATGGGTGCAGAGACCCATCAGCTAGGATGTGTGGAGAGAAAAGAGACTAGGACAGAACCCTGGGGAAGAGTACATTCAAGGGGCAGCCAAGGAGAGCTTGATTCTTCTTGGAGAAGAAAGAGGAGGCCGTATCTCAGAAGTTAAGGAGACAGCATTTCAACAAGGATGGAGGGGTCGGTAGTGTCCAATGCTGCTGAGAGGCCAAGTGAGATGAATTCTGAGAAATGACTATTGGTTTTAGCAGTAATAAGGTCATAGTGATCTTGGGGAGAATCATTTCAGGAGACTCCTAAGGGAGCAAGCCTCCTGCAATGGGAAACGACAGGGAATGAATGAACTAGCCATAGACAAGATGTCAGCATAGATTCATCCTAAACACGTGCTTACTGCACACCTAGAAAAGAGAGGCAATGTGTCTGGTGAGGAAGGACAGGACAGTGCCGAAAACTGGACTTGGGCCAAACCAACTCTGGGATTTCTCTCCAGCTTCTCACTTGCTAGTTATGTAACTTTGGTGAACCATTTAAATGTTCAGTGGCTTCCATTTGCTCGTTTATAAAATAGGAATAATAATAACACTATAGTGTATTTGCAGTTAGAATAGTATGTGGCATAGAGTAGGCATTTTATAAGTGCACAAGCATGAGCTATTACTACAGTGGTTAGGTAGATGGGCTCTGCTGAGTCAAATTCAGACTCTGCCACTTATGGTGTAATCCTGGGAAAACTGTTTAATCTTTCTAGGCCTGAGTTTTCTCTTTTGTAAAATGGGGATCAAAGTGCCTGCTTTATATAGTTGATAGGGGAGTTAAATGAAAGAATGCCATGAAAACTTTAGCATGGTGGCTGGCACACAGGGAAGGCTCAATAAATGTCGGCTGCTACTGTGTGCCAGACATTCACAACAACCCTGGGATAAGTGTTATTCTACAGGCGAGGAGACAAAAACTCAGAGCAGGTAGCAGGAAAATATCTGGAACACAGCTCCGACAGACTGCAAAGTTAGTGCTTTCTCATCTACAACATTGCTTCTCTGCTGGAGGACCTGGAGCAGCCTGATAAAGGGTCATGGAAGTGGCCAGGCAACAGAACAGGGAAGGTACCTGAGGAGAACTCTGGGTAGGAGAGTAATTCCAGCATGCACACAAGGTGGATCAGAGGTGATCAATGACAAGGCAGTTACGAGTCCAGGCTGAGGGTCAGGTGGGCGTGAGATCACATGGTGAGAGGGGAAATGACCAGAGGAGGCTTGGAGGTTTCTAGAAGACAAAGGGAAAAATAGGAGGGATGGGTCCAGGGCATGCATGTGCAATAATTCATTGATACATTTATTCAATTAGTATCTACTGAGGACCTACAATGTGCCAAACACCATACTAAGCAGTAGAGACACAGCAGTACCTGGACAGATCACATCCCTGCCTTCATGGTGTTCACAGTTGGGAGGCTTGGGCAGGGATGGGCAGGGCAGGGTGAGAGAGCTAGGGGTGGTGGGATGAGCAGCAAGAGCCTGGTCTTAAGGTCTAACTCTCACAAGGAGAGTCTAGGCTACACAGGAGGCTGGTGAGAAGGCAGAGAAGTGGGAGATGTAGCGGGAAGAACGAGTCTGGGGAAATGAGACGTTTAGAAGAGTAGTGGAGGGACTGAGATTGTGGAAGTAAAACGAACTAAATTAAGAGTTGAACATTTAACAGCTGTTTTCTTTCTCAGTCCTCGAAACAACTTTACTGTTACCTCCATATTCAACTGAGGAAAGGGAAGCTCAGAGAAGCTAAGGTGATCCAGGTGATAAATGGTGTGACTGGAAGTGTGAAGTACAGCCCTCCTTTCCTGCTTCCTTTCCTCCCTTTCCTCCTTCTTCACCAAGAATATGAGAGTGTGTTCCAGGCTCTGAGAAGAAACAGCTCCCTCCATTGAGCAACTTAGACAGAAAAACATACACAACAGGCCTGGGGGTTCTAGGTGGACTGCCAGGAAGAGATGCCCTCTCAACAGGGGACAGAGGAACTGAGAAGCCCCTCCTAAGCGGCAGAGACTGAAATGCCCTGAAGGAAGAGGATCACCTGGAAACACAGACACCGGAGGTGAAGGGAGGGGTGGGCAGCAGGAACCCAGGAAGGCGAGGGGATCCAATAGCTTGAACCCATCAGGGGGGCTTTTGCTTGCAGGTGCCAGGGCATCAGAAAGTCTGATCTTACTTCTGTTACTACTGACAGGCAGAAAAAAAGAGGAAGAGGGCACAAGTATCTGGGAACCTGATATGGGGAAGGGTCTGGGTGCCAGGAACAGGAAGGCACAGCGTGGTGTGTGTGAAGGGGCTGTTAGCAGAAGGGGCAGCCTGTGACACCTCCTAGGAAGGGGGCTTGGTGGAGGAGAACAGGTGGAGCAGCACCATAGTCCAGTGGCCTGATACCATGTCACAGCTTCCTCGGCTTCCACTCCCTCCAAGAACCCCAACAACACAACGTCCAGTAGATTTGGATCTGCAAATTTCTGGTGTTTATTAGATATTTGGCAGCTGAATGAAAGAGAAATAAAGTACAGGTTGGGGGAGAGGAAGAGGATCCAGGAAAAGAGAAGCCCAGGTGAAAGAGAGAGAAGAGGAGAGCGTAGGGGGAGGAAGGACAACTTGTCGGGGAGGGGACTGGAAATGTCTCTACTGGGTACGTGGGCATGTGTGGAAATGACTCTATTGTGTGGGCAGCTGAGATCAGCAGTCAGTCTTCTGAAGAGTGAATGAGAGTGAGGGAGGTGCTGTGAGATGCCTCATTCATTCATTTGTTCATCGCCAAGTGTCTATAGAGGAACCTGCGGGATGTGAAGATGAATAACATGCAACCTTGCCATTAAGGACGCCCCAGCCCAGGCAGAGAGAGAAAAAGTAAAGAGGCAATGACAACAGTGAGACAAGAGGATTCCGAGCTGGTCTGGTGGTCAGGAGAGGGAGAGTTTGAGAAGAGAGCTGAGGATGGGAAGGGGTCAGCCAGGAGACAAAGGGAGTAAAGGGCTTTTCAGGCAGAAAGCAGTATGTCTAAAGGGCCAGAAGCATGGAAGAATGCAGCGTCTTTCGAGAACGACAAGGAATTCAGTATGGCTGGGACTTGCAATGTGAGGGAACTATGGAAACGGGACAGGCTATGAGGCTGGGGAGGCTGGGGGGAGTCAGCAGATCTCTGACGCCGCCTTAATGTGGAAATCTCACCCAAGATAGTGTAAGGATACTGAAAAACGCAAGCAGGGAATGCTATGGCTGGATCTGCATTTTACGGAAAAGCTGGATTGGAAGAGGGAAGAGTAGACTAGGAGTAGACTTGTCTAGGGAGACAAGTTAGGAGGCTCTTGCTGTAATTTATGTGAAAAGATGGTGAGATGAAGGCAGTAGCTGAGCCCATGGATAAAAGGGGAGGGCACATCAGAGAAAGCTGGGAAGGAAGGAGAACCAATAGGTTCTAGGTTATAAGACATGTAGAGAAGGGAGTGGCTCAGTTAATTTCTGGCTTTGTAGCTTGTTAACTGAGTGGAGACAGTGGTTTGGGGGAGGAAGGAATGATGAGATCAGGTCTGGGACATGTTAGGGGACTCTATAGTATGGGCTCAATAGTAAAAATCCAAAAGGAAGCAAGTCTGCAGGTCTGGGGGTCTGAAGAGAGATCTGGAAGAAAGAGTTATTTGGGAGTCATCAGCTTACTCAGATGATAATTAAAGCCCTGGAAATGAATGCGATAGATCACCCAGAGGGGTGTATACAGTGAGATGGTAAGAAGGTCCAAGTCAGACCTCTAATAAATCGTAACACTTAGGGGTCACTCAATCACACATAGCGTGCCTGCATGCTCAGTCGCTCAGTCATGTCCAGCTCTTTGCAACCCCACGGACTGTCGCCTTCCAGGCTCCTCTGTCCATGGGATTGTCCAGCCAAGAATGCTGAAGTAGTCTGCCATTTTCTCCTCCAGGGGATCTTCCTGACTCAGGGATCAAACTTGTATCTTCTGTGTCTCCTATATTGGCAGGAGGGTTCTTTACCACTAGCGCCACCTGGGAAGCCCTAGGTGCCACCCAAAGGAGTCCCCAAAGTAGACAGAGAAGGAACAGTCAGGAGGTGTTTTGAGAGAGGGATGCACAGATCCCACCCTACTGTATCATCATCTGTTTATTTGCCTGTCTCCTTTGCTGAGGTTAGGAACAGTGTCTTCCATCATCATATTCCCACCACCTAACAGTGTGGTTGGGACATGAGAGCTCATCAAATGTTGACAGAATAAAATAGTGGTTCAAAAGGCATAAGACATGAATGATTCAAAGAGGAAATAACAGTCAAGAATGTTGGACCCTGCCAAGAGGTCAAGCACCTGAGGACTTTTGAAAAAAGCCCCTAAATTTGGCAAACAAGAAGTCGTGTTCTCTTAGGGAGAGCAATTACATAGATGGGGCAGGAATAAATGGGAGGTCAGGAGGTGGGAACAGTTCGGTGCAGAAGAGGTTTTCACAAAACGTGGCAGTGAAGCAAGCGAGAGAGCATCTTAGCTAGTCAGGTATTTCAGAGTGCAGGGAAGTAGGAGAGCCTGGAGGCTCTTCATGTGCTCACAGGAGGAACGAGCGCACAGGGAGGAACCAGACACATGGATAAGACTCAAGAGTACTTTGTGGAGTGAGGTGTCCCCTGAGGCCGAAGCGGATGGGATCTGCAACAGCCGAGAGAATTCAAACTGGATGGCCTCAATTTTCCGAGAGGCCGAAAGACCAGGTCTGTCTGTCGTGTCTGCTCTTCCTTCCTTCTTCCCTCTCCTTCAGCCCCCACATCCACTCTGTCACTGAGTCCTTCTGACCCCACTGCTTAAAGAATTCTTGAGGCTACCTACTATCTCGAACTCTACTGCCATTCTTCCAGTTCAGCCCAGCATTATCTCCTCCTGGGTTCCTACAACAGCCAACTTTCCCCTTCCTTTCAGATGCCTCCCTCTAGTCTCCACACTGCTGTCAGAGTGGTCCCTGTAAGACAGATCTGATCATATCACACCACAGCTTCAAATGATTTGGTGACTTTCAATTTATCCCTGGGTTCAGTAACACTCATGTGACCTAGAAGAAGCGTACAACCTAACTAACCCTTCCTCACCTCTCCCAGACTCTGACCCACCCTCACGTCATGCTATCAGTACCAGGCTCATTGGATTGCTTTCCCCCTCAGACATACAATACTTTCTTAATGTAGGTTTTCCAGTGCTGCTCCCTTGGTTTGGCATACTCTCCACACACTCCACCTCACCACCGTCTCTCCTTTGCTTGGTTCAGTTCAGTTCAGTTGCTCAGTCATGTCCGACTCTGTGACTCCATGAATCACAGCATGCCAGGCCTCCCTGTCCATCACCAACTCCCGGAGTTCACTCAGACTCACGTCCATCGAGTCCGTGATGCCATCCAGCCATCTCATCCTCGGTCGTCCCCTTCTCCTCCTGCCCCCAATCCCTCCCAGCATCAGAGTCTTTTCCAATGAGTCAACTCTTCGCATGAGGTGGCCTCCTACTTACTATCAAGCATAAGCTTCAATGCCACTTCCTCCCCAAACCCTCTTCTAGTTCCCCTTCAAGGGCTAGGGTTGGCCTGCTACATGCTGCATGCCACTGTGCTCACCCCCTGGCCTGTAAGCTCCATAAGGGCGAGGACCATGTCTATTTTGTTCACCCTTGTAATGCTACCGCCTATCACACTGCTTGGCACACAGTAGGTGCTTAATAGGTGTTCACAGAATAAATGATCCAATGGGTTGACTAATTAATCTGCTGAAGACAATGAGGGATGTAAGGTGAAGGGATGCAAAAAGCTAGAAAATATTTCATCTGTTTGTTTATTTATGGAGGGCCCAGTTGAGGGTGCAATTTATAGAAGCGTGAATTTATAGAAGTGTCACTTGGTGTGGTTGGGAAATGATTCCAGCTGGGTTGAGACTTTGTGGGACGGGTGGGCTAAAGACAATAACAATGGAACAGAGCGGTCAAAGAGTGGGTGAAGTGATGGTCTTGGACATATAAACTGGAAGGAGTATAAAGACAGAAAGAGAAGATTAGGAAAAAGCAAAAAGGTCAAGGGCAAGGGATCACTGTGAGGCTGAAGGGTGAGTGGAATGGGAGTGAGGGCATCAGGGAGCTCAAAGGACTCAGGAGGCTGTGGGCAGAGTGGAATGTGGGTACAGAATTTCAGAGACAGACCAGCTGCACTGGGTGGTCCTGGGAGAGGAGACGGCGGTAGGAGCTGAAGAACTCAAGACTGCGAGGCTGCACTTGGAGGGACACTTAGAACCATGGCAGGGTACGGGGTGAGGGCAAAACTGATCTAAGTCCTCAAGTTTTCAAGGAACCAGAGGGTAACCCTGTGAGGTCTATGGGTGAGAAGAAGCCTTGGTGTGAGCATCATAAGTTAATGGGAGTTTATTCAGCAGTTGGGACCGCTCAGTCTGTGGCGTGTGCGTGACACCTAAAAGTGTTTCTTATGGGATGTACAAAAAGGTGTTCCCGTTAGTGTCAGGTCTCTGAGACACCTGCTATGTACAGAAGCCCTGAAGTACAACCTAGACGTTGGTGGGCTGTGACAGGTTCCCAGTGGATGCATGTTGCTCCGGCAGTGTCTCAGGAAAGGTGCTGGCAGCAACCGTGTCTCCCATGCTGTGTGCTGGCTTTGACAGAGGTCCTGCGGGAATGTGTCGGCTGCACCATTTCTGCTGTGGGTGTGCACTGTTCTCAGAGCACCTTCTGTAAATGTGTGTTGGCTCTGACAGTGCTTCCAGGGGGGGCGTGTGATGGCTGTGAAGGCATCTCTTGTGGACGTGTGCTGCCTGTGACTGTGTCCCCTGTGGGTATTTGAGAAGCTGACATTAGCAACAATATTTTTTTGGCCTGTGACCCCGTGGCTGCCGGCCCAGCCCACGCCACACTGAGTTCATTGTGCTTCTGGACCTCCCCTTCCCCACCCCCTCCACGTGGGCTGAGGCTGGTGGTGACCTCCCTCTGTCCCCTGTGCAGGATTCTGATCTAGGCAGCCTGGACCCAAACTCAACCCAGTCTGGGTGACAGGCCTCCAGCCTGGGCTTGGCCTGTCTCTTCTCTGTTTCTCTTTACTTCTCCCTCTCAGTTTCTTTGTCTCAGTTTGTCTGTCACACACCCATCCTCCACATTCTGACACATGGCTCCCACAGAGGCGGGCAACACACACACACCACACACACCCACACACACACACTCCCTCACAAGGACTCGCTCACCAACACACACAGTGGTCACTCTGACCCACACCCCATCATAGTGACACGCACGTACACACGGCCAGACACATACACGCAGACACACAACTTCCCAGTGACACGCACTGACTCACATTAGGCGATGCACTCGCGCTCACACTCACACTCGGAGGAGCACACACACACCCTGCCCACACCCCCGGCACACTCACGCCGCCACACACCCGACGCGATGACACACGCAGCACAAAGACCCCCAGCCCTGCCCCCACGTTCACGTTCACGCTAGCCCTCGTCCCGCAGGCCCAGGCCCCCCCTCCCCCATTGTCTCCGGCTC
>SJXQ01010754.1:389273-413942 GCA_006408695.1 Aepyceros melampus
CCCTCCGTCCCCTCTTCTCCCTCACTGTTCTATTCTCCTCCCCTCCGAACCCCTTTCTCCCTGTTCCCCTCTCCCTTTTCCCCGGCGTCTTCTTCTCGTCCCATCTCTCCGTTCTTTCTTCTCCAGACCCTTATCCTCCATCCCTTCTCCTGGATCCTCTCTCCTCACCTCTTCACCGCACCAGTTCTCCCCATGTCCTTTGCCTGCCCTTCTCCTTTCCCGTCTCCCCACCTCTTTTTCCCCAACTGCTTCTCCTTGTCTCTTTCTCCGTGTTTCCTCCCCACATCCCCTTACCTCCCAATTTCCTCTGTCATCTTTCCCCATCCTCTTCTTCCTTGTAAATCTCTCCATTCTCTCCGATCACTTCTGTTTATCCCATGCTCTTTATTCCTTTCCCCCTTTTCGTCGCCTACTTCTCCCTTCCTCTTTTATCCCAAAGTTGAGGCTCCAGATGGAAGGGACTGGAACGAGGAGATTTAGGGTGGGTGTTCTCACTCAGGGTATATACTTCTCAGAAAAGGAAAGCGAGGTGGAAACTGGGCAGGGAGGTGGGAAGGGTCTTGAGGGGCCAACTGGGAGAGAAAATGAAAATAAGTCCATCAGATGGAGGCGTACAGTGTTACAAGAACTAGAAAAGTTTTGATCCCACTTCTCTGTCTTTCCTTATGACTGAGTGTAGGCTGTTAGTCTAAAGGTATTCTGGACTTGAGACTTGTGCAAGTGGTATAAAGAAATCAGGAACTTCTGGGGAGAGAGATGTTTCGATGAAAGCAGAAGGGAGTGTGATTTTTTTCAAGAGGAGTGAAGAAGACGCTGGAATCCTTGATAGCATCCAGGTTTCTGGCTTGGGCAGCTGGGTTTGGTGGTGACATTCACTGCCTTGGACAAAAGGAGGAGGAGTAGCTTGCAGAAGGCTGATTTAGGAAGATGATGACTTTTGATTTGGGCTGCTGACTTGAAGTGCCTGTTGGCTAGGTAGGTCTGCAGCTTAGAAGAGCAGTCTGGGATGGACATAAATATTTGGGAATCATCTGCAAATACCATATAAGCTTGAATATAGGGTGAGGTTTTTGCTGTTTTGTTTTTCCAAAATCATACCAAAGGAAAGAGGGAGTAACCTTATACTTGAGTCCTTACAAAGTCTCTCATATTACAGGGTTTGCTCTCATTTACTTTATTTTGAACAACAAACCACTGGATAGGGCAGTATGGTATGGTGACTAAGCTTGTGGACTCTGGAGCCAGACTGCCTGACTTGGGGTCCAGACCCTGCCATTTACAAGCTGTGTGGCTTTTAGAAATTCACTTAACCTGTCTTTGACTCAGTTTTCTCATCTACAAAGCAGGACTTAGGGTTAAATTATTTAATATATGTAAATATACTTGGCACATAGTAAGTGGTCCATAAACGCTATCTATTTTTACTGTTCGGCCAAGACCCATTAACCTGAAATGTCCTCAATAATGGTTGCCTGTATAGGTCACTTGCTACAGAATCGATAGTCCTAGCTTTGATAACTATTCCTGGTAATACAGCTTCACAACTGCATGTGTTGGGTGTTTTTAAGGATGTTTTATAAACTGCTTTAAAAAGCAATACTGTAGTATTTGGGAGGGGTTCTAGGCTGCTGGAAATGTTCTCTTACTTGGCCTGATTGATGCTATATGGATGTTTTACTCTGTGACTATTCATTAAACCAAACACTTATGGCTTAGACCATTTTCTATATGAATATTATACTTCAGTAAAAAAAAAATCTGAAAGATTATTTTTAAAAGGCAAAAAAATTAAGTGATTTTTAGAGGTCATGAATATACTCTTGCAGGATGCAAGCCAAACACTAACTGCCTTAGCGTGATGCAAATGGGACCTGTGACTTGGGATAAAGTTTCCAATGACTGCATTACATGTGGATTCAAATTGTGCTGTGTCCTCGCCCAAATTCTGCACTTAGGCTGAAAAGAAGGTCACCTGTTTTGAAAATAGATAAGATGGCTGAAAAAGTGACCCTAATAATGAGGAAGATACTGCTTTGGCTAATTCATGTTAAAAGATGCATTAAATTGTTTATTGAACTAGGAATATGGAAAGAAAGCCATATTTATAAATCAATGTATTATTCATAAATATTTATATTTCATGATGATCCTGTGCTGTGCTCAGTTGCTCAGTTGTGTCTGACTCTTTGTGACTCCATGGACTGTAGCCTGCCAGGCTCCTCTGCCCATGTTATTTTCCAGGCAAGAATACTGGAGTGGGGTGCCATTTCTTACTCCAGCAGACCTTCCTCACCGAGGGAATGAACCTGCATCTCTTGTGTCTCCTGCATTGGCAGTATTCTGTACCATTAGCATCACCTGGGAAGCCCTTTGTGATGATATATGAATTTAAATATATGTATAATAAAGTCCATTAACTGATAGAAGTAGAATTTTGGCTCTTTCAGCCTCATCCCTGAAGGTACACGTTATCAGTTTGGTCAAAAAGCTTTCTGGGTTTTCTCACTGGGAAAATGAGAAATCATCTTAGGTTTGGGTTGTCTTAGAGAGGAAATGTGGTAAATGAAGCTAAGGGAGTGAATGAGATTTCCTAGGGATAGAATGTACATTGGGAAGAGAAGGGGGCCTGAGACAGACCCTAGGAAGTTCTAGCACTTAAAGGCTGAGGAGAAGAATCACAGTCTTCAAAGGAGAGTGCGAAGAAGTGGCCAGAGAGGGAGAAGAGAGGGAAGATGTAGTGCCAGTGAGGCCAAGTGAGAGGCCATGGAAGAAGCCACGAGGCAAGGAGGGTGATCAGGGCTGGATGACACAGAGGAGGCCAGGGAGGCAAGGACTGAAAAGCATCCGCTGGATTTGCCAGAGGGACAGCACTGGTGAGCCTGGGGACAACAGGGTAGGGGAGTAGTAGGGTGGAAACTAGTTAGCACGCAAGAAAGGAGCTGGGTAAGGGATGAGGAACTGCAGACATGCCGTGCAGCCCGTTCTTTCAAAAGGCTAGACTCAGGGAGGAGGGAGATCTATTGCAGGGGCAAGGGACAGGTGTTTTAGGGGGCCAGAGAGTTTTTCAAATAAGAGAACCTAAATTTTTTTACCTCTCTTTATTGAAGATACATATTAATGGCCACTGTGTGCCAGCTTTATGCTTAGGATACATTGTTAGGATATGATAAGGAGCATTCAGAAGCTGTGAAGACAGATCTATACATTGGCACTGCATAGTATAATGATAGAAGGCAATGGCACCCCACTTCAGTACTCTTGCCTGGAGAAGCCCATGGACAGAGGAGCCTGGTGGGCTGCAGTCCATGGGGTCGCGAAGAGTTGGATACGACTGAGCGACTTCACTTTCCCTTTTCCCTTTCATGCACTGGAGAAGGAAATGGCAGCCCACTCCAGTGTTCTTGCCTGGAGAATCCCAGGAACGGCAGAGCCTGGTGGGCTGCCGTCTATGGGGTCGCACAGAGTCGGTCACGACTGAAGCGACTTAGCAGCAGTATAATGATAGAGGAACGCATGGGATTGCAGGCATAGTTCAGCGCAGTTCAGTCGCTCTGTTGTGTCCCAATTCTTTGCAACCCCATGAACTGCAACATGCCAGGCCTCCCTGTCCATCACCAACTCCCGGAGATTACTC
Source organism: Aepyceros melampus (assembly GCA_006408695.1). NCBI lineage: Eukaryota > Metazoa > Chordata > Mammalia > Artiodactyla > Bovidae > Aepyceros > Aepyceros melampus. The sequence continues at coordinate 392,908 of SJXQ01010754.1, forward strand.
AAACTCATGTTCATTGAGTCGGTGATGCCATCCAACCATCTTATCCTCTGTCGTCCCCTTCTCCTCTCGCCTTCAATCTTTCCAAGCATCAGGGTCTTTTCAAATGAGTCAGCTCTTCTCATCAGGTGGCCAAAATATTGGAGTTTCAGCTTCAGCATCAGTCCTTACAATGAACACCCAGGACTGATCTCCTTTGGGATGGACTGGGTGGATCTCCTTGCAGTCCAAGAAACTCGCAAGAGTCTTCTCCAACACCACAGTTCAAAAGCATTAATTCTTTGGTGCTTAGTTTTCTTTATAGTCTAACTCTCATATCCATACATGACTACTGCAAAAACCATAGCCTTGACTAGATGGACCTTTGTCGGCAAAGTAATGTCTCTACTTTTAATATGCTGTCTAGGTTGGTCATAACTTTTCTTCCATAGATTGTGTCTTTTAATTTCATGGCTGCAGTCACCATCTGAAGTAATTTTAGAGCCCAGAAAAATAAAGTCTGTCACTGTTTCCATTGTTTCCCCATCTATTTGCCATGAAGTAATGGGACCAGATGCCATGATCTTCGTTTTCTGAATTTTGAGGTTTAAGCCAACTTTTTCATTCTCCTCCTTCACTTTTCATCAAGAGGCTCTTTAGTTTTTTTTTTTTCACTTTCTGCCATAAGGGTGGTGTCATCTGCATATCTGAAGTTATTAATATTTCTCCCGGCAATCTTGATTCCACTTTGTGCTTCCTCCAGCTCAGTGTTTCTCATGATGTACTCTGCATATAAGTTAAATAAGCAGGATGACAATATACTACCTTGACGTACTCCTTTCCCAATTTGGAACCAGTCTGTTGTTCCATGTCCAGTTCTAACTGTTGTTTCCTGATCTGCATACAGATTTCTCAAGAGGTGAGTCAGGTGGTCTGGTATTCTTATCTTTTTCAGAATTTTCCACATAGAGGGGAAAATGTGGGCATAGAGGGGATTCTAAATCCAGTCCAGGGTTGGGATGTCAGCAAACAGTGTCACAAAGATGACGTTGGGACTGGATCTTGAAAGATGAATAGAAGCATAGCAGAGGGAGAAATTGGGAAAAAGACTTTCAGGCAGAATAAATAGCACCATGTTCAAATCAGAAGGGTATGAACGAAAATGGCCTTTGGCTATGGAGGTTAGTATACAGGTGGTAAGTGTTGGTGGTTCCTGAGTACATTGACTTGGCTGGAGTGTAAGGCATATGGGATAGTTTGAAAGGAGAAAACAAGAAAGGTAAATGGAGCCAAATCATGGAGGATACTACATTTTATGTATATAGTACAGACTCTGAGCCATTGTAAAGTTTAATAAGGAAAGTAAAAATGATCAAGTGATGAGACATTAGCATCATTTTGGCTGCACTCAGTTCAGTTCAGCCGCTCAGTCATGCTGACTCCATGAACCGCTGCACACCAGGCCTCCCTGTCCATCACCAACTCCTGGAGTTCACTCAGACTCATGTCCATTGAGTCAGTGATGCCATCCAGCCATCTCATCCTCTGTTGTCCCCTTCTTCTCCTGCCCCCAATCCCTCCCAGCATCAGAGTCTTTTCCAATGACTCAACTCTTCGCATGAGATGTCCAAAGTACTGGAGTTTCAGCTTTAGCATCATTCCTTCCAAAGAAATCCCAGGGCTGATCTCCTTCAGAATGGACTGGTTGGATCTCCTTGCAGTCCAAGGGACTCTCAAGAGTCTTCTCCAACACCACATTCAAAAGCATCAATTCTTTGGTGCACAGCCTTCTTCACAGTCCAACTCTCACATCCATACATGACCACTGGAAAAACCATAGCCTTGACTAGACGGACCTTAGTCGGCACTACTGAGGATCAAAAGAGAATGGACAAGAGTCAGTTTCAATTGCCTGGCTTGTCAGTTCAGTTCAGTCACTCATTTGTGCCCAACTCTTTACGACCCCATGGACTGCAGAACGCCAGGCCTTCCTGTCTATCACCAACTCCTGGAGTCTACTCAAACTAATGTCCATTGAGTCAGTGATGCCATCCAACCATCTCATCCTCTGTCATCCCCTTCTCCTCCCACCTTAAATCTTTCCCAGCACGAGGGTCTTTTCCAATGAGTCACTTCTTCGTATCACGTGGTCAAAGTATTGGAGTTTCAGCTTCAAGATCAGTCCTTCCAATGAATATTCAGGACTGATTTCCTTTAGGATTGACTAGTTTGGTCTCGTTGCAGTCTAAGGGACTCTCAAGAGTCTTCTCCAATACACACAGTTCAAAAGCATCAATTCTTTGGCACTCATCTTTCTTTATAGTCCAACTCTCACATCCATACATCACTACTGGAAAAACCATAGGCCTTGACTAGATGGACCTTTGTTGGCAAAGCCTAGCTTGTAGTGAGGATCTAAACTAAATTAGTAGTAGGATTAGAAAAGAAGAGACTCGTGCTGATTCATGTCAATGTATAGCAAAACGAATACAGTATTGTAAAGCAAAACAAACTAAAAAATAAAAATTAATTTAAAAAAAAGAAAAGAAGAGTGAGAAATTAGAGAAGTTTTAGAGACTACAATTCTTTTTTAAATCTTTTACTTTATATAAAGATATACATATGTATATATAAAATAAATGCATATATTAAATCAGTATAGTCAATTAACAATGTTGTGATAGTTTCAGGTGAGCAATGAAGGGACTCAGCTATACATATACATGAATACATTCTCCCCCAAACCCTCCTCCCATCCAAGCTGCCACATAACATTGAGCAGAGTTCCATGTGCTGTACAATAGGTCCTTGTTGGTTATTCATTTTAAATATTATAGTGTGTACATGACTATCTCAGACTCCCTAACTATTCCTTCCCCCTGTCAATCATAAATTAGCTTTCTAAGTCTGTGAGAAAATCTTTATTTACTTATTTGGCTGCACCCAGTCTTAGTTGTGGCACCCAGGATCTTTGTTGCAGCATATGGGAAGTAGTTCTCTGACTAGGGGTCAAACCCAGGCACCCTGCATTGGGAGCTCGGAGTCTCAGCCACTTGACCACTAGTGAAGTCCCTAGGGACTGCATTCTTGATGGCTGACTAGAAGTGAAGAGTGCTGGTGTAGGAAGAGTGTAAGATGACTTACATTTTCCTGGTCCGTACCTTAGTCATGTTACTCACTATGTTTGGGAAGAAAAGGATGACCATGTTTGAGAGGAGAGGGATATGATAATGAATTTGGTTTTGGATATGATGACTTTAATATGTATGTGAGATATTCCAATGAAGATGGAGGTGGTTGAGTATAAAATTTGGAATTAAGGTAAGTTGAGGAAAGATATTTTGGAGACACCAGTCTCTCAGTCTGTAGTGGTTAAGTGGAAACATGAGAATGGATGTGGTCACCTGCAGAGAATATATAGTGAAGAGTGCCTGGGCAGCATTAGGGTAGATAACAAAAGAAGAGCCATGAAGGGGATTGGAAGAAGTGGCCAACAGGATAAGAACTGAGCAAGAGAGTAGTGTTCAATGTGCTATCATAAAAGCCAAGGAAGGAAACAGCTTCTAGAATGAGAGTTGTCATCAGAGAAAAATTACCACACTTAGATGAGGTCACATAGGTCTCCTTTAGACTTTGAAATTAAGATGTAACTGATGATCTTAATGATTTAAAGACAGAGGAAGAATGAGCTGGAGGCATCACACCTCCTGATTTCAAACTGTATTACAAAGCTGTAATCAAAACAGTATATCTGCATAAAAGCAGACATATAGATCAGTGGAATAGAATAGACAACCCAGGAGTAAACTCATACATTTAATTAATTTCATGTGGAAACAACCTAAGTTTCCATTGATGGGCAAATTAATAAATAATATTCATTCATGCTGAATATGGGCTTCTTTGGTAGTTCAGCTGGTAAAGAATCTGCCTGCAATGTAGGAGACCCCAGTTCAATTCTTGGGTAGGAAAGGTCCCCTGGAGAAGAGATAGGCTACCCACTCCAGTATTCTTGGGTTTCCCTGGTGGCTCAGATGGTAAAGAATCTGACTGTAATGCGGGAGACCTGGGTTTGATCCTTGGGTTGGAAAGATCTCCTGGAGGAGGGCATGGGAACCCATCCAGTATTCTTGGCTGGAGAATCCCCATGGAGAATCATCATGTTGCCTGGCGTGAAACAGCCTATGAGGTCGCAAAGAGTGGGGCAGGACTGAGCGACTAAGCACAGTATATGCTGACTTTAACAAATAATATAAAGATTCCTTCCAGAATAAAGAAGGAATGCTAGCGAGACAGCAGGATGAAGAACTACTACTACTCAGTGAGTGCAGCAGGGAACGAACGAGAAAGGATAGTAACATGAGGCTGAGAGGAGCAATGGGGTAAAGAAGGACTGAGGAACAGTTGCTGGGAAGTAAGCAGCAGGATCACATTTAACACCACAGGTAAGAAGCTAATGGAGGGGCAATGGCTAGTGGAGAAAGATCCCAAAGAAGAGAGGAGGTGTGAGGAATTAACCATGGTTACTGGAAGGAACTGGCTTTTAACCTTGAGAGGTACTTCTTCCTTCAAGACTAAAAGGGAAGATGGGTGAGGATCCAGATAAGTGCATGTATGAGGTTATGATGGCAGTAGGGATGGAGAGTTGACATGGGAATTTCAGGCCATTGTACCTGGTGATCCCATTCTCTCTGGAGAGGAGTTGGTGTTTGTGAAAAATGAAACACTAGGGAGGCAGAATGTTAGGGATTTTGAGGAAAGTGTTAAAGAAGGGGAGACACTGTTAAGAGGAATGATGGCTGTTGGCCTTATAGGCTCAAAGGACCATGGAGTTGAGGATGCTAGCAAGAGAATAAAAGATACAAGCACTGCTGCTAAGTTGCTTCAGTCGTGTCCGACTCTGTGTGACCCCATAAACGGAAGCCCACCAGGCTCCCCCGTCACTGGAATTCTCCAGGCAAGAACAATGGAGTGAGTTGCCATTTCCTTCTCCAATGCATGAAAGTGAAAAATGAAAGGAAAGTCGCTCAGTCATGTCTGACTCTTAGCAACCCCATGGACTGCAGCCCACCAGGCTCCTCCATCCATGGGGTTTTGCAGGCAAGAGTACAGAGTGGGTTGCCATTGCCTTCTCCAAGATACAACCACAGCTACACGTAAGTCTCTGATGAAAAAGAGAGGTCATTTCATGACAACACTGAGTAGAGTAGAGGTTTGAATAACAAGATGGTATGATTCTCAAAGACTGGGAGAAAGTATGGAGAAGTGCTTGTGTATGTTTGGGCCTTTGGAAGCCTGGAGAATGGAGACAACGTTCCTCTCTATAGACATGTGGAAGAATGTGAAGAAATGATTTAAACAAAGCCAGCTCTCTTAGAGGAATTGGAGGCTCAGAGGTATATAATGGGGCTGAGAATTCTGGGATTTCAGAACAGAAAATATTGGGAGAAGAGTCCAAGATAGAAAGGGCTAACTCTGGGAAGCAGTGAAAAGGTAAATTAACCAGGGGCAAGGAAGGACAGAGAGTGTGTGGAAGACCACATGGGAAAGGAAAGATGAACCCAAAGGCCTGCCTTGTAAACGATAATCCTGAAAGACAGGATGGGAGGCTATCAATTCTTGCTGGCTCTATTAATCATTTGTTCCTTCTGAGTGAGGGAGGAGGCACTGGGTAACATCAGTGCCTAATTGTTAGACTGCTCTGAGACTAAGCCCCCGCTCAAATGCTCATGAGAAAGCCACAATTATTAGTGCTCTTCAGTAGAGCCCAGCCCTGGAGAAAGTGAGCAAGAGTATTAAAAAATGGCCAGAGTCCAGCACTGCTTGAGTTGGGCTCTTCCAAGAGTAAGTATGTTTTTCAGGCTCTGAAGGATTTCAATTCCCTGTAGAGACTCTAGGGAAGAAAAAAGGAGACTCTTGATTCTCTCCCACAGAGCAGGAGCCAGAGAAGGCAGAACCAGATGGAATCTAGAACACAGGTGGAGGGATTAAATGTGGAGAAGAGGAAGGACTCCTGTCCTCTGGGATAGGAAGTGAGGAGAGCCAGTTCTCTAAATTTCAGTTCACAGAGCAATCAATTTGCTGAAATTCACCAATTTTGCCAATTTACCAAAATTTTGTCTAATTATGTGTAAAGTTTACAACCATTTGCATGGCTGTATGGACTTTAACTAGTTTTGAAGATTACAAAGTGTCAGTTGACTAATTTGAAGTGTAGTTTAGCTCAATTTTAGTTTCATTTGCAGCTATTTCACTGAAGTCATTTTTGCCAGGGCTGGCCTGGCCAAAGTTCAGTGTAGTCTAAATTTTTACTTACTTTGAAACTACCACTTTTGAGAGTGAGAATTTCTTGTGTATTTTGTTCTGTAACTATTGTAAAATGACTCAAATGTCAAATATAAACAATCTTGGGGGATTTCTGTCTTTCAACATTTTCAAACTAATAATTTGTTTTTTTTTTAAATACTTTTTTGTATAATTTTAATAGGTATATAGATATGGGCTGAAATATGGCCATTTAATATTTCCTTACTTATTGGTAAATGTATTAATAGTTACTATAGTCAGTGATAAAATTAATTATTAAATTTACTAGTTCAAGATAATTATTCTAGGATCTCACGATGACCATGAATAAATGGGCCTCCTGCCATAGTGACACTGAAGAAACATTTGTAGAATTTCTGCTGGTCCCATTCATGTCACTATAGGAAGACTGTACTTTAGGAATGTCTCTGCTTATCCCTATCCTTGATTATGTAGTTACTACTTCTAAATAAAGTTTTTACTCTGATTTTTTAATTTAAAGTAACAGTTTTATTGGGATACAATTTCATAAAGTTCATCCTTTTAAAGTGTACAGTTCACAGTCACTTTTAGTATATTCAGAGTTGTGTATCCATCAACGACAATCAAATTCCAGAATGTTTTCTTTGTTCCAAAAGAAACCCTACATCCACTAGCAATTACTCCCCATTTCCTTCTCCCTTCAAGCCCTGGCAATGAATAATTACTTTCTGTTGCTGGAGATTTGCTTGTTTTGGATATTTCATTTAAATGGAAACATATAGTAAGTAGGCTTTTATGTCTGGCTTCTTTCACTTAGCTTATTTTTGAGTTTCATATGTGTTGTAGCATGCATCAGTATTTCATTCCCTTTTATGGCAGAATAATATTCCATCCTATGCGATGGCACCCCACACCAGTACTCTTGCCTGGAAAATCCCATGGACAGAGGAGCCTGGTAGGCTGCAGTCCATGGGGTCGCGAAGAGTCAGACACGACTGAGCGACTTTCCTTTCACTTTTCACTTTCATGCATTGGAGAAGGAAATGGCAACCCACTCCAGTGCTCTTGCCTAGAGAATCCCAGGGATGGGGGAGCCTGTTGGGCTGCCGTCTATGGGGTCACACAGAGTCGGACACGACTGAAGTGACTTGGCAGCAGCAGCAGCATGAATATATCACATTCTGATTATTCATTCATTAGCTGATGGACATTTGGATTTTTTTGTCCTTTTTGGCTGTTATGAGTAATGCTGTTGTGAACATCTGCATACAAGTTTTTGGCAGACACACCCTTTCAGTTCCCTTGGGTATATACCTAGGAGTGGAATTGCTGGTGTGATATATAGTTAACTGCATATTATAAACTATGTTTACCATTTTGAGGAAATATTTGAGGAAATGGGCCAAGTTTTTCTATAGCAACTTTACCATTTTACCTTTATTCCAGGAATGTATGTTGATTCCAATATATCTGCATCCTTGCCAACACACTTCATCTGGCCAAGCTGCTGGGGGTAGGACAGGAGCAGGGGACCCTGCACCATGCTGTCCAGATGTCCCAAATCTCCCACCAGCCTGGCTCCCCTGCCACAGAAGAAGGGGTTCCCTTGCTGCCCACATGGGTTCAGGGAAGCCCTTCGGGCCGGCAAGCCAGAGTAGCGTTTCCGGGCCACAAGTGTCTTCAGACACCTTGGGTGAGATTCCTCACGTGACCTTGACTAGATGCCAGCACTTCCTCTCATTAAGAAGCAGAGGCCCCTGGGATGGGGCCCGAGTGCAGGGCTGACACACGGGGTGGTCCTAATGTTAACTCTATGGCCGTTCTGGCTCTATCCTAGGTATCCATCCTCTGGGCTTATCCAGGAGGGAAAAGGCTTAGAAAGGGCTGGAATGCTTTCTTAGCTGGAGAGGGTGGGATGGATGGAGCAGAACAGGGCTGTACAGAGTAGTAGATCAACCTAGACAGTATATTAAAGAGCAGAAACATTACTTTGCCAATAAAGGTCTGTCTAGTCAAAGCTATGGTTTTTCCAGTAGTCATGTATGGATGTAAGAGTTGGACTATAAAGAAAGCTGAGTGCCAAAGAATTGATGCTTTTGAATGTGGTGTTGGAGAAGACTCTTGAGAGTCCCTTGGACTGCAAGGAGATCAAACCAGTTAATCCTGAAGGAAATCAATCCTGAATACTCATTGTAAGGACTGATGCTGAAGCTGAAACTCCAATACTTTGGCCACCTGATGCAAAGAGCTAACTCATTTGAAAAGATCCCCACGCTGGGAAAGACTGAAGCAGGAGGAGGAGGGACGACAGAGGATGAGATGGTTGGATGTCGTCACTGACTCAATGGACATTAGTTTGAGCAAGCTCCAGGAGCTGGAGATGTCTCAGGGAAGCCTGGTGTGGTGCAGTCCATGAGGTCACAAAGAGTTGGACACCACTGAGCAACTGAACTGAAGTGAATGACTAATGATGTCCAGCCTCTTTTTATATGCTTATTGGCCATTGTATATTTTCTTCTCTGATTTCTTTCAAGATTTTTTTCTGTCTTTGATTTCCTGTGGTTTGAATATTCTGTAGTTTAAATATTCTGCAGTCTTGTACACCTAGGTGTAGATTTTTTCAGTGTCCATTTTGATGTCTTCTGAACTTTCTGGATATGTGGTTTGGCGTCCTCCATTAATTTCAGAGTTCTCAATGATTATTACTTCAAATATTTCTTCTGTTTCTCTTTCCCCCCTCTCTGTATTCCCATTACATATATTGTTATTGTCCCACAGTCCTTGTCTTCCACAGTCCACAGTTCTTGGATATCCTGTTCCTTAAAAAACTTTTTTAAAAAACTTTTAAAAAAACTTTAATTGGGTGAGTCTTTAAATTCCATAGTGCTTTGCAGTTTTCAGTCTCACACATGATTTCATATAATCACATTATGTAACCCTTTTGTTTCCCACCCCTCTGTTGCCCCTTCTCCCTCTTATTTTCCTTTTGTTGCTTGTGTTTTTGGCATCCTATCTAAAACATCATCATCTAATCCAAGGTCAAGATTTATTATTTTAAAAAAGCTTTATAATTTTAGCTTTTACATTTAGGTCTACAATCCATTTGAATTAATTTTTGTATGTGGGCGAGGTAGCAACTATTTTACATGTAGATAGCTAGTCCTATCATTATTTGTTGAAAAAACTTGTTTTTGATTTTTTTTTGTCATCCTTGTTAGGAAAAAATTGACTATAAATGTGAGGGTTTATTTCTGACCTCTCAATTCTATTCTCATCTACATGTCTATCCTTATGCCAGTACCATATAGTCTTGCTTACTTTGTTAAGTTTTAAAATGAGGAAGTATGAGTCCTCCAATTTTGTTCTTTTTCAAGAATATTTTGTGTGGCTATTCTGACTCCCTTGAATTGCCATATAAATTTTAGTATTTCTGCAAATAAAAAAGGCAGCATAACTTTCATAGGGATGGTGTTCAATCTCTAAATCAATCTGGGGAGTATTTGTATCTTAACAATATTAAGTCTTTGCATCCATGAACATGTGTCATCTTTACATTATTTAGGCGTTTTACATTTTATCTCAATAATCTTTTGTAGTTTACAGTGTGTAAACTTAAGTTCGTTAAATTTTTCCCCAAGCATTTTATTATTTTTGATATTATTGTAAATGAAATTTATTTTTTTGATTGCTCCTTGCTAGTGTGTGGGAGAAGGCAATGGCACCCCACTCCAGTACTCTTGCCTGGAAAATCCCATGGACGGAGGAGCCTGCTGGGCTGCAGTCCATGGGGTTGCTAAGAGTCGGACACGACTGAGTGACTTCACTTTCACTTTTCACTTTCATGCACTGGAGAAGGAAATGGCAACCCACTCGTGTTCTTGCCTGGAGAATCCCAGGGACGGGGGAGCCTGGTGGGCTGCCTTCTATGGGGTCACACAGACTCCCGACATGACTGAAGCAAATTAACAGCAGCAGCAACAGTGTGTAGAAATAAAATTGGTTTTTATTTACTGATAGATTTCAGAATGGTAACTGACCTTGTATTTGGTAAAACTGACTTGGTTCTGGTTTATAATTCTTTATGTTGTTGGATACAGTTTGCTAGTGTTCTGTTGAAAAGTTTGCATCTATGTTTATAAGGGGTATTGATATTTTCTTGTGATGTCTTTTTCTGGATTTAGTTCATGGTAATAACGGCTTCACAGAATGAGTTAGAAAGTGCCATTTTTAACTTTTTAAAAATTCCTATTTTTTTTTAAAATCAGCTTGATCAAATGAGTATTATCTGTTTTGGGCATCTGAATCCTAAGTTCCTGATGTTAGGATTACTAACAATAGTGACATTAATATAATTTGATTAAAATGTGGTACACAATAGAACTAAAGAGAAGACTTTGGTAAAACTAAGTCAACCTGAAATTAATTGAAAACTAAAATTAAAAAAAAGTGAACCTACAAAGTTATTAAACCTTCCCATGCAACACAATTTCCATAAATTTTATAAACTACTGATGGGAACAAATTTTTGGTGAATTGATAACTTTACCAGATTAGATTTTGGTACTCAAAACCAACAATTTTTAAACTTGATAACTTTGGAAAATTTGATGAATTGAGCCTTTGGGAGCTTGGTCAATGGGTGACCTGTCTTCAGTAAATAGATTTTCAGCTAATTGCCTAATTCCTGGATGTAGATAAAGATCAGGAGGGTAGAGAATTGAGAAGACCATGCTTATAGCCTCTTTTTTTTTTTTTTTTTTTAGAAGTAGGAGGTGAGGTTAAGTGCTTATAACAAGAGATTAAGATGATACAAAACAGTTTAAGAGAAGCGTAGAACATTTGGAGGGGTCAAGAGATGGTGGGATTGAGCAATTTACGACTGCATAGTTGTGTTCAGGACCGAATTTTGTTGATCCCATTGCCAGTGGTTGTGTAATACATTTTTGTTCCTAGAAGCTTAGTGATGACTGCACAGGAGTAACCTGGTAATTCATCAGTGGGTGGGAGAGAAAGACATGAGGTTGAGTAGGAGCTACCATGAGAACAGATGAAGTGCTGGATCATGATATCCAGACTAAAGAAATAAAGCTCTGGTACACACAGGCAGAAAAGTGTTCAGGAGACTGTAGAGTTTCTAGTTTGAAAATTTGATATATGTGCAAAGGGAATGAGAGACCCAGACGCCAGAGGCTGGGTTTAGAGAATGAGATTCTGGAGTGTAAAGCTTTAGGGATAAAGTAGATCTGGTCACGAAAGGGTCAAAGGCCTGGTAAACAGAATGGGCTGGAGAGATGGGCTTCAGGAGGAGAGAACAATAAAGAACTATGGGGCCAGCACCTTGAATGGAGCATCCCAGGTTGGGATGGTAGACTCTATGCCCAAGACTTGAATGAATGTGTGAATGATCAGAAGCTGTCTTCTCCCACCTTCACCCCCAGTCGGCTTGTGCAATGAATGGCCCAGTCAGTTATAAAAAAAGATGGATGTGGGCAAGTGTTTCTTAGTATTATAAAACCCTTTCAGAGTTTGGACTGTCCTGTACTTGCTCCTATCTCTGCTAGCTCCATGTTGATTTCTCAGTCATGTTTGGAATTCCTGATATTCTGTCTATCTGCTCTAGCCCATCCTGCCAAGTCTGATTCATTTTGTGACTAGCTCTGGGCTACACACTGCATGTTTTCTCCTCAAAAGCAGACATGTTCAAAGTGCAGGCTTGCCAGCTGAGTGGGCCAGAAGGTGCTTTAGGCATCCACTAGCAGTTAAAGCCAAGAACATCAGGAGGAGGTGGTACAACCAAAGTCTTGAGTTCTCAAGAAAAGAGGCTTTACATAAAGGTGGTGGAAGCCACAGTAGGGAATGAGAAAGATCTCCTCCAGCCCCTTTGCCCTCAACACAAGATTTTGTACTTTTCCCTTAAATTTGTCTAAATCCTTAAGTGTCTATCTATCTCCATAACTAAGGCCTGGCAAAAGTACTCATTATAAAGTTGTCTTAGTCTATTTGGGCTATTATTACAAAAATACCACAAACTGGGTTATTTATAAACAACAGAAATTTATTTCTCATTGTTCTAAAGGATGGGAAATCCAAGATCGAGGTACTGGCATGGTTGAATTCTAGTAAGGACCCTCATCCAGTTTCATAGCTGACATCTTCCCATTTTTGAGGCTTCCGCCCTCAAAACCTAAGCACCTTCCAAAGGTCCCAGCTCCCAATACCATCCAATTGGGCTTAGGAGTTCTTTCTGAAAAATTTTTTACTTATTTATTTGCACTGGTCTTTGGAACATTCAGGGTCTTCTGTTTTCATTGTGTCATGCAGGATCTTTAGCTGGGGCATCTTTTTTAGTTGTGCCATGAGAGCTCTTAGTTGCAGCATATGAGATCTAGTCCCTGATCAAACCTGAGCACCCTACACTGGGAGTGTGGAATCTTAGTCTCTGGACCACCAAGGAAGTCCCTGGGCATTAGGATTTCAACATAGGAATTTGGGGTAGGGGGGCAGACACAAACATTCAGACCATAGCAAAAGATCAATTCATTGATCTTCAAAATTTACTTTTTAAATCTCCTTTCCTCTCAAGTTGCTGCTATATTTCTGTCCTATCTTCCCCAACTCCTTTTCTTAAATCTTTACTGAATTTGTTACAATACTGCTTGTTTTATGTTTTGGTTTTTGACTATAAGGCATGTGGGATCTTAGCTCTAGGACCAGGGATTGAAGCTGCACTCCCCTCCCACCTGCCCCCAGCATTGAAAGGCAAAGTCTTAACCATGCAACTGCCAGGGAAGTACCTGTCCTCCCTTTTCACTGTCACTACACTTTTCTAGCTGTTTTTATGGTTTCTGCTTTTGCCCCTCTCAAGAGACTGGTCCATTAGCGGTCAACAGTGAATATCCTAATTTTCAAGCTGGTTGGCCAAAGATACTCATTATAATAACTACTATTTGGAGCCTGGCCAACATTAGGTTCCGAGAATACAAAAATTATCTAGTGTTTGTCCCCAGAAGCTCAGAATCTGAAGATGTTTCTGACCCCACAGCCCCTGGATTTTGAGACACCAGTGTTCTAGCTGCAGTTCTTTTCACCCTCCTCAGAGGGCTTCTTTTTCTCTGTGTGGCCTTTGAATGTTGACTCTACCCTTTTCCTTTTACTCGATATTTTTTTGTCTGGGAAATCTCATCCAGTCCAGTTGCTTCAGTTTCCACATATGTGTGTGATTCTCACATGTGTATTGCTGTCTTATATATCCTCTGAACTCCAGAACAACTCTTCAGGAGATAGCTCTTAACATGAATATGTTTACAACAAAGCTCATCTCAGATCTGCTTCTCCTCTGCCGTCTTCATTCTCTGTCAATGGAATTATTTCACCCATCTGTCCAAGCAGTAATGTGGTATTGTGCTTGACTTTAACTTCTTCCTCTACCTCATGAAATACACGTGATGTCTAGTCTATTCTATCTCCTCTATACCTGTTTGATCTGTTGGCTTCTCTCCATTCACTCTGCTTCTGTGCTAGTCTAATCTTCCCTCAACTCCCCTTGGATTCCTTAACTAGCCTCTTATTTGATTTCCTTGCTTCAGGTCTTGTCCCCTAACCCATCTTCCGGTCTGATGGAAGAATGATCGTTCTGTATTGTAAATCTGATCCCTTTTCTCTTCATTTAAAAATCCTTCAGTGGCTTCCCCTAGTCTTCAGGATAAAATCCAAGCACTTTATCATGTCTTACAGGGCCATTTGTAACCTGATCTTGCCTGGCTTTCTTGCTTCATTTCCTCCACTTCATCCTCAAAACTAAATCCCAGATGTACCAAATTACTTACTTGGAATTTCTCAACCACTCCATTCTGTTTCATAATTCAGCACACTTCTACCTGCAGATCTTGCTGCCTGGAGTGCCCTCCCAGGGGACCTTGCTACCCAACACTTGATGAATGCCTACTCGTTCTTCAAGATTCAGCCCTAGCATTGTTTCTTCTGAAAAGTTCCCTACTGATCTCCTCCTTTCTCAGTACTCCAGTATGCCTCGTGCACACCATGTTATTAGCTATCCATCTTACTATCTTGTGCTTATTCATGATTTGTCCCTCCAAATGGCCTGTTGGGCCCTGGAGGAGTCATCCCTGTATTCTCTATACTAGCACCGTGCTTTGAATGAATGAGGACTATGTTTGCTAAATTCATTTGGTAATTAATTTTTGAGTCTCTCCTATGCACAAGGAAGACAGTGTACTGGGTACTGTGATGAATTTTGCAGGTTCTCTTTCCTCTCTAAAAGGCAATTTCTAAGTCTCCTTCATATTTCTGTATCCTGTCTGTCCCCTTATGTCTGACCTCAGTCTCCTTTCCCTCTACGTATATACCCTGAGTCATCCCATCCATTTCCTTAGCTTTAACTGCCAAGGACTCTCAAATCTTCTTTCCCAGGGAGAACTCTTTCTTAAACTCCACATGCTCCCAGGCATCTCAAACTCAGCACATACAAAACTGAACTATTTTTCTTTTCCTTTGTTCCATGAAAGATAAAAGGAAAGGTTAATTGTAGGAAACCTTTTGAGACCAGTTTAAGAAAGAGCAGTTAGAAGCTAAGTCAGGGCAATGGGACTGAGTTTTCAGTTACGTCTCTAGGTACAGCTTTCGTCTTTTCATCCTCTTGAAGTGAAGGGCAGTAAAACTTGAATGCTTTGGCTTTTCGTGCTGGGCCACACAGTGGTGTGCCAAAGTATACGTGAAGCCACAGTGTAAACAAAGTTCATCTTCCTACAGCATCAGTTTTGATAGAGTTAGTATGTGTGTGTGCAATGTACAATATTAACTTGTAAGAACTAAAACCATTATTTTTATATTAAACATATATATTGTGGAACAGAATGTAAAATGTCACAAAAGTTGAAACTCCTTGCCTCAAAATAAAAACACAGACCATTTAGGAATCAAACCTAGATCTCCCACATCGCAGGCAGATTCTTTACCATCTGAGCCACCTTTTTATTATTAGGGAAACCCTTTTTATTATTAGGACAGCTCAAATTTAACTACCGAATTCATGTCCCTGAGTCAGAGCTACAATATGCCCCCACATTTAAGGGCACAGAGGAAAACTTCATGGGTACGGTCATTATCCAGTAGTGAACAATGGGGAATCAGCATTGCAGGAAGTTCATTTTCAGATGAAGTAAGAGGAAACTGGGGAAGGGAGGAGTTAGGAAACTTAAAATGCAGAACTTGGCTGAAGAACTTAGTACAATATGTTGACTCAGTTGAGACATTTATAGACGCCTACTTTTCCCAGGTTCTCTGCTGGGTGACCCAAAGTGTTGATCAGGCATCTCCCCTACCCTCTAGGAATTCATCAGCTAGTGATGGGTGTTGAACAATGTAACTGTGCCGTTGCTACAACAAAGGGTGGACCATGAGAAACTGGACCACTGGAAAAGTCCCTAACTTAGCTTCAGAATTCAGTGAATACTTCTTAGAGGAGGCAACAGATCAGCTTCTGGCTACATCTTGGAAAATGTATAGGCATTTTATGTCTGTAGGTAGGTTAGAAATATTTCAGGAAATTGAAATACGAAATGTGTGGGAAATCAGAGTTAAGACACAAGTTTACATTCTTGATTGTCATTATGAACACCTAAGTCCTGGAGAGGAAGGAGCCCGTTTCTTCAGCTTTGGTATCTTCAGCAGTGTAGCTCAGCACTGTCCCTGCATATAGTACCATATTTATGGTTTTGTAAAGCTGAGCCAGAGAGCTGATTATGACAAAGACAACATGTAGCTGACACCTCCTCATTTAAAAAACATATATTGAATTCAGGTTCAACTGTAGGAACAGAGTTATCCAGAAGGGTGAATCCCAGCTCCTGGCTTTGGGTGCTCAGTTGAGTGAAGGAATCAGCCAAGCAGACAGGCAACTATAGTACAGTCTGAGAACGCTTTGACAGCCATACCTCAGGGCTCTTACTGCACCCAAGAATGGACCTATTCCCATATGGAAGGGGATGTGAAGTTGGCCTCAAAAAACGGACTTCGAGTAGAGATTTGAATGACATGTAGGAGGTAGCCTGAAAGAGGGCAAGCACAATGCTAGAGGCACCATCATGCAGAAAGGTATGATACATTTGGAGAATAACAAGTTAACTATAGGATTAAGGTATGAGACAAGTCTGAGAGGTGACAGGCCAGGTCATAGAAGGCCTTTGTGCCAGGATACAAGCTTGGATGTTATACAGCAAAGCTAATTCTGAATCACTGTAATGTTGGCTTAAATCAGGTTTGGGTTGTAAAACATTACTGAGTTGTAAAATCATCTTGGTGAGTTGGGACCCTGATTTTAAAAACGTAAACTAGAAGTGAGTAGACAATATCAGTGCACATGACATTTATAAATAATGTTTTGTGATGCTTTTGTTTCAACAATATATACATATACACATCAATATTGCATTCTAATATAAATCTGTTTTGATCTGTGTAAAAAAAATTTGGAGAAACACTAAAAATTCAACACTACAAAACAATATATCAGATTACTTTTGGTAGCAATTTATAGAAAAAATTCAGGCACAAATGAGAGTAATCACTAAAGATTCTTATTATATAGTATCTTTTAGTTTTTCTGACCTACCATTCTCAGTACCATCTTCAGCCTTGAGCCAGTTCCCTGTTTAACAGAATAATATGTATTCTTACTGTTACAGAGCCTAGATTCTCACTGCCTCAAATTATTTAAGGCCTGTCTATCTTTGAACCCATCAATAGCCAGGGGGTGGGAGTACCATGACTGCCTTTAGACCAATCTGAGGCGTTTGTATGGGAATCAACCCACTGCAAGGAAAGGTAACACAATGTGGTGAATTCAGTGCATTACGGAAATACCGTAGTGGCACCTAGAGTCACTAAGTAATAAACTTAAGTTTGGAGATGGTCAGAGCAGTCACCCAAAAGATGCCAAAAGTGTGTGTACAAGTCAGGTAGGTAAAAGGCAGAGAGTTCTCTGGGTGGTAGATGAACAAAATGTATTAAGGAAAGCCATGCACAGGGGAGTGCTAAGTGTGTCTGACTCTTTGTGATCCTATGGACAGTAGCCCGCCAGGCTCCTCTGTCCATGGAGCTTCTCCAGGCAAGAATACTGGAGTGGGTTGCCATGCCCTCCTCCAGGGAATCTTCCCCACCCAGTGTCTCTTCTGTCTCATTGGCAGGCAGGTTCTTTATTTACCACTAGCGCCACCTGGGAAGCCCACGTATAGGGAAACGGTCAAAATAAGGCCTTCCAGGACTCTGGAACATAAAATTAGAGACAAGAGAAGTTGGAGCAATGAGCAGATGCCTACTCACTGAGGAGAGTCACAGTAAGGAAGCTGGACTCCTTTCCTATTGGAAAAGAAGAGCAGAGAATTAAGACAGCAGACCCCTATCACTATGGCTGCAGCGTGCAAGGAAGTACATTAGGGGACTATTGGAGTAATCCAGGATAGAGAGGTCTTGGATTTCAGATAGGGAGGCATGTTTACAGATTTGAGAAACACTATGGAAATAAATTTCACATAACATGCTAATTTTATTGCAGAAAATGAGTGTAATATAATAACCTGACTTTTGTAGTAGTTTCCTTTGGATTCTGGGCTTACACTGTCATTGATCTATTGAGACTAAATTTCTTACATTTTGAGGAGAATGGGCATAACTTGTGAAGCTAGAGCCTGAACAGAGAAACTCTGCAAGTAGGAGGGAATTTTTAGTATATATGGGCCTCTCTTGGGAGTTTGGAATTTATTAAATAGGTGCCAGTATGGATTTGGGGGCATATTCCACCTATTTATGTGAAGACTTGCCATTTATAGGCCTGACTAGTGAAACTGCTATACTGTTATTTCCTTGGTGTTATCCCAGTGTTTATGTTCAGTCCAGTCCGACTCTGTGACCCCATGGACTGCAGCCCATGAGACTCTATGTCTATGGAATTTTCCAAGCAAGAATACTGGAGTGGGTTACCATTTCCTACTCCAGAGGACTTTCCCAACCCAGGGATTGAACTCGTCTCTTGCACTGGCAGGAGAGTTGTTTACCTCTGCACCAATCCCTGAGCCTTTAGTAAACACTTTAGGGCTCACACACTCTATATACTATACAGGTGAAAGCATTAAAGGGGACGCAGTGTCTCTTGAGACCACCATGGCATTGGACATGGCCCATCAGGCTTAGCTCCTTGATGGCAAAGGCTGTTTCTTTGCAATTCTATATCCCAATGTGTAGCCCAGGGCCTGACATATGGCCGACACTTTTTAACTAGGATATCCCTAGTTCTAAAATGATGCTAGGTACTAGCAGATGCTGAATAAAACACTTGGGGAACTACTGAAAGCCCCAAAGGAAAGTATATTTCTGGGGCTTAAGAGGAAAAGATGTAAGAGTCCAGTCATAACCCACCTGTTACCAACACTTAGAGATGTGGTTTTAATTTTAAGGAAAGTGTTTTTTCTAGGAGTCAAGGCACTCTAAGATATCTGGCTGAGGGGATGAGTTAGTGCCAAAAATGCAGAACGGGGGCAAATTTTTTTTGAGGAGGATTCAGAGTTAAATGTTAGTCAATAAGTATTCTAAGTGTCTACTATATGTCACTTAAAATATAATGTCAGAAAGAGCTATTTTGTAATAGTGCAGAAGACCCACTGGAGTAGAATAAAAGAGATGAGATCTCTGTTGGGGGCAGATCAGTTTCTCACTTAGGCAGCTGTCCTGAAGTGGGACCAGAGTAGGTGGCACTGAGGCCAGTATCTGTCTGCTAGACTGGGGAGCCCTCCACCAGCAACTTTGTTATCTCAAACAGTGTATGGGTTCGGTGGGCCAAATACCCTCTGAAGGTCTGCCCTAAGATAAAGATCTCTTTTTTTCACTGTACTAGAAATCTGGGATCTGCTAGGCCCTGCTATCCCGTGTTCATGCAGGGATGATAGCTCCAAGACTTCCCATGACTATCTTCTAAGTGAAGCCTCTGAGTGTGAGGGATGGGCAGCCTGGCTGGGCCCAGTCTGGCTTCACAGTTCCTAGTGCACATAAAGGAACTTCCTACTTCTCACATCCTGACCTTTCTGAAGCCGGATTTCCTTCTTCCGAGTTCCCAGAGAGGCCCAGATTTGACAACAATGAAAACTTCCAGGAAATTCCCATGTATTTAACTTCCTAATCTTTCTTCCACTTCTACCCTCTCCTTCACCCCTCCATTCCCACCCCAAAGGAAGGAGCTTATCCTGCAGTCAACATCCTCTGCTAAATGCTTCCACTCTGCTGGCCAGGTTGACCGTCCTCTCCCCTGAAGTCCACTCAGGGTTTGAGGGGAGCACTTGAGGGTAACCTGTGATCCTGTCCAGAAACAGAGGAATGGAACCTTGAAGGTTCCTAGGGTACCAGATTATTACAGAAAGTTCACTTCTAGATGTTCATCCTCCTACCCTTGTCAGGAAATAATCTTTAAGAAATCCCAGGGGCTCAGTCTCTATGCTACATAACAAAACTCAATGACCTATGGGGGCCAGTTTGGATTACAGAATACATGCCCCACATAATCAGGCATGAAGAAAAACAAAACTGTGTTAATTCAACACAACCCAGATTAAGAGCCAGAAACATGCCATGAATTTACTAACTCATACAGACCGATGTGGAGAGTTCTCACTCTCCAGAAATCCGAGGCGGGGAAAATAATCAGTTTACATACAGACAATGAATTTTTACCTATTGTGCAAAGAAAAGGGTATCTGGCTCTCAGAAAGTTCTGGGCTCCAGACTCCAATCAGACAGTCCATTTTACAACTCAAGCTCCAGTTCTTAGAGGTTAATAAAGCTCCCAAGGCCTGTGATCACGGGCACTGATGAGGGTCACATGCTCTTTGGCTTCAGTTAAACCTCTGGTGTTTCTGCTGGGTGGGAGCTGCGGGTGCTTGCTTCCTGGTCCTGCCGCAGCCCCTGAAGCAGCTGGTTTAGGAGTGTAAGGTTGCTGTCTCTGCGTGGCAGGGGTAGGGGTGGGAGACAGTTCCCTTTGTACTCAATCACTGCCATTTTGGCCCGATCCTGCTGATTCCGATTTGGGATCTGCAGCATTCTCGTGTAGCCGCCATTCTGACCTTGGTACCGAGGGGCCAGTACTTGAAACAGTTTTGGGATCAAGTCTTTCTCCTAGAGGGGGAGAGTTTTCCATGAGAGAGCAGAGTCAGGCACTATCACCAAGACATTAACTTTCAGCATCCCCAAAGGTAGGGTCCAAACACACACACCCTCTGACGTGGTATGATAAAGTGATCAATTACAGGCAGTTGTGTAGACAGATTCACGTTGCACTCAACATAGGAGATATATTTCTAACTTGGTTCACATTTGTCCGTAAGTGCGTGCCTTAATTTCGCCCAGTTCCCTTTCCTCTAACAACTCCCTTCCACTTAGGGACCAAAGGATAAGATCTGGCAAGTGGACAGGATGCACTCACCGTGAGCCAGAAGTCTGCCATGCGCATGGCTCGTTCGTTGGTGTCTCCCAGCTTCCCGTAGTCAATAAGCTGTGAGGACACAAAATCCGAGCAAGAAAGGAAGCGTCAATCTTAATCCTCGAATGCCAAACTGCAACCTATTCATTCCATACGCTAGCAAAGCATGTCGCTAATTCAGGCTTCCTCTAACCACGCAGTCCTAATCAGGTCTCCATTTGAGGGGCCACAGGAGTAGGTTCAGCTCACGGTAAGAAGGAAAGAGACTTCCGGCACTGTTCACCACGGC
>SJXQ01010755.1:0-30487 GCA_006408695.1 Aepyceros melampus
AAGCTGAGCGCCGAAGAATTGATGCTTTTGAACTGTGGTGTTGGAGAAGACTCTTGAGAGTCCCTTCGACTGCAAGGAGGTCCAATCAGTCCATCCTGAAGGAGATCAGTCCTGGGTGTTCATTAGAAGGATTGATGTTAAAGCTGAAACTCCAGTACTTTGGCCACCTCATGCGAAGTGCTGACTTATTTGAAAAACCCCTGATGCTGTGAATGATTAAAGGTGGGAGGAGAAGGGGACAACAGAGGATGAGATGGTTGTATGGTATCACCAACTCAATGGACATGACTTTGAATAAACTTGGGAGTTGTTGATGTACTGGGAAGCTTGGTGTGTTGCAGTCCATGGGGTCATGAATAGTCGGACATGAGTGAGCAACTGAAATGAACTGAACTTAATTGAAAATAGTTGGTTAAAATTAAGTCAAATAATTCTCTAATTCATTGTATGAATGAGTTATCATTTGCAAGATCTTGGAAAGTCCCAGTGAGGCAGGAGATAGATGGACCCTGAACAATTTCTCTCCTATGAACAGAAACTCCATATTAGCAGAAACTCCATAGACACAAGATGATGAAAGTGACTGGGCCCTGTGCAGATGAGATAAAAGATCACATATTCCTCACTCTTGAAGTTAAAGAGTGAGGAATACAACTACACCTGCACAGAAAGTCTCATTGGAGGCAGTAAAATGGAGGGGTATCACTTCATATTACCTGATGACAATTCCTTATTACTTCCTCACTATAAAATCCATCTTGGCTAAGAGATGAACATGCACATATGAGAGGTTCCTGATATATACCAAATGTGGTGATTTGGCCACAGGGATACTGGAAGAAATGCCCCATAAATTAAACTGCCATGAGGGTGTAACTCAGCAACTCTCTCTCTCTGAGACCATCTGTGTCTGTCTACAGGTATTCTTTTTCCCTTTAGTGAACACTTTAGTTACTTCATTACTTCTGTCTTTGTGGGAATTCTTTTCTGTAAAGACAATGGGCCAGGGCCTTCTCACTGACACTGGTCCAGTGGCTAGGATTCAGTGCTGTTAGTGCCATGATCCTACCTCAATCTCTGGCTAGGAACTGAAGCTCTGTTTCAAGCCACTGCAGGCCAAGGCCACCAGAGATCAGCAGGTTAAATTCCACTGAAAGGCCATCTCGATCTCAAAACTAATTTAAGGGCCATCTAATCAATTTACAAGTCAACCAGAGGTAATGAAAATAAAGTGCAATTATCCTTTTCATCCTGCATTGGCAGGAGCAGCCTCAAATGTCAACATTCAGCTCCTCTCCAGCCTCCACAACTGCACTTCCCTTTAATCAAAGCTTCCTTTTCACTCTTAGGAGATTAGCCAGCTTCTTGGTGAGACCCACTTTATATGGCCTATGATTGTAGTCCATGATTCAGTACAGATTCAGAAATGCCCAGGGACAAAGCATGTCTCCTGAATGACAACAAAATTCATGGTACTGTGTATGAAGCTAATGATAGCCTAACCTCCATACTTCTAGGTCATCATCCACCAAGAACAATACATTTAATTTTAAAGCCAAAAGATGGAGAATTGCTGAGGGTGGGGTTGCAGGGAACATGAAGTTACAATGGAAGCTCCATGCTACTGTCCAAGAAATTACAAAAGTATCAGTGCTGTTCTAAGAAACATAAGGACAAGTTCCCAGGTAAGACTAAGTGCAAACAAAGGAGAGAAAATGAATGATTCACATGCCAGAAAAATGGAAACTCCACACATCAGTCAGTGGCAAGCAACTGACTCTGTGAAATGGATTTAACCATGTGTATCCCATGATTTTGGCTTCCCAGATGGGTTAGTGGTAAAGAATCTACCTGCCAAGCAGGAGACCTGGGTTCAGTTCCTGGGTAGAGAAGATCAGCTGGAGAAGGAAATAGCAACCCACTCCAGTATTCTTGCCTGGGAAATCCCATGTTTGGAGGAGCCTGGTGGGCTATAGTCAATGGTGTCACAGTTGGACATGACTTAGTGACCAAACAGTAGCAGCAGCAGCACTCCATGTTCTTGATGGATGCTTCTTGTTATCATCTTTCAAGCTATAATATTAGTTATAGAAAAGCATTGAATTATTAGTTATAGAAAAGCATATAGAATTGGCAGCACTACAGAATCATAGTTGTGAAATTACTGGGTAGAACTACTCATGCAATGGGATTCATTTCCCACAATTTAATGATGCAGAATAAGGAAGAAAAATTATATTAAAAATTGAAGTTTAGAAACATTAAAAGTATTTTACAGTTACAAGCAGCTCTAAAATAATAAAATTGCTTAATATTAAACTGGAATTCCTATGCTACATTTATACTAACATCCTGCATTATTATATTATTCTACATTGCACTATATATTCACTATTTATATTTTACTACATAATATAGTATAGAATATGGCAACATAATTTATTAATAAATGCTTATTATTATATTCTGCTTCTTTCTCTTTGCATAAGTTTAAAAGAGGAACTTTCAAAAGCTTAGAGACTTTTCTAATACATAAATTATCAATAATGTTATTCTGCTCAATGAAGAAACCCAACAGATACTGTAAAGCTAAAAAAATGCTTGAAGAGGAATTGGAGTGAAACTTTCCTAATATCACTGTCAAAATAAAAACATTATGATTCTCCCATCTCATCATTTTATTAGAGTCTTTTTTTTTTTATTAGAGTCTGTATGATGTCAAACAGCAAAATGAAACTGTTAGTCACTCAGTTGTGTCCAACTCTTTGCAACCCCATGGACAGTAGCCCACCAGGCTCTTGTGTCCATGGAATTCTCCAGGCAAGAATGCTGGAGTGGGTTGTTCTTCCCTTCTCCAGGTTATCTTCCCAACCCAAGGATTGAACTTGAGTCTCCTGCATTGCAGGCAGATTCTATATCATATGAGCCACCAGGGAAGATCCTTATGATAGCCACAGTTATTTAATACGTGACTTCTCTTACATCAGATATTTCAATGACTACTGCTGGATAAATTCTAAACCTATAGCACCACCCTCCAAATCCTCCTGATAAAATATAAGAAAATAAGTAATTTTAAAGTGTAACTAGCTTGGCTTGGCCACATAGTCCCAACCTGACCTGAGAGCTTAAGAATTGGGGTGAGACATAATAATTAGTAGATTATTATTGCTGGACTATGGTATTAGAAGAAGCTATCATTTGATTTGAATGGCACCCTACTCCAGCACTCTTGCCTGGAAAATCCCATGGACAGAGGAGCCTGGTGGGCTGCAGTCCATGGGGTCACTAAGAGTCGGACACGACTGAGCAACTTCACTTTCACTTTTCACTTTCATACATTGGAGAAGGAAATGGCAACACACTCCAGTTTTCTTGCCTGGAGAGTCCCAGTGACGGCAGAGCCTGGCGGGTGGCCATCTATGGGGTCGCACAGAGTCGGACACGACTGAAGCAACTTAGTAGCAGCAACTGAATTGGCAATGCCATTGAATTGCAGTCCACAGTGGGAAATCCTAGTGGCTCAGAAATTATTTTGAGGAAAGCAATATATCAACACCAGCTGACAGTTTCACATTGAAGGTGGCTAATGAGCACACACATTTGTCTCTTCCTTTGCAAATTTGTGTAGAAAAAGAAAATATGAGGAGAATAAATTTAAGGCAGTAGTGGAAAACTGAGAGGGTTACACCAATCAGCTCAAAGAATGAGAAACATCCAGAAGATTTACAAAGCAGATGTGGAAACCCAAATGATGAAGCCCACAGGACAACACAGATTTAGATAGAAATGTTTTTTAAAATAATAAAAATTTTCATCAGAACTGAAAATTCTGATACTCACCTGATACTGAAGCTTCAGAGGCAGACTGTGATAGGAGCAGTGGAGTATGTTAGTGGTGGGGCAATCTGATCCTCAAGGTAGTTGACAACTAAAGCATTTGCCCTCAGGCAAAAGCCAAAGACAGTCTTTCTGAATAAAGGTGGGGATCTGCCCAGCAGCAATTCCATAGGTGTATGTGGAAAATTCTGAAAGAGATAGGAATACCAGACCACCTGACCTGCCTCTTGAGAAATCTGTATGCAGGTAGGAAGCAANAGAGATCAAATTGCCAACATCCGCTGGATCATGGAAAAAGCAAGAGAGTTCCAGAAAAACATCTATTTCTGCTTTATTGACTATGCCAAAGCCTTTGACTGTGTGGATCACAGTAAACTGTGGAAAATTCTGAAAGAGATGGGAATACCAGACCACCTGACCTGCCTCTTGAGAAACCTGTATGCAGGTCAGGAAGCAACAGTTAGAACTGGACATGGAACAACAGACTGGTTCCAAATAGGAAAAGGAGTACGTCAAGGCTGTATATTGTCACCCTGCTTATTTAACTTATATGCAGAGTACATCATGAGAAATGCTGGACTGGAAGAAACACAAGCTGGAATCAAGATTGCTGGGAGAAATATCAATAACCTCAGATATGCAGATGACACCACCCTTATGGCAGAAAGTGAAGAGGAGCTAAAAAGCCTCTTGTTGAAAGTGAAAGAGGAGAGTGGAAAAGTTGACTTAAAGCTCAACATTCAGAAAAGGAAGATCATGGCATCTGGCCCCATCACTTCATGGGAAATAGATGGGGAAACAGTGGAAACAGTGTCAGACTTTGTTTTTGGGGGCTCCAAAATCACTGCAGATGGTGACTGCAGCCATGAAATTAAAAGGCGCTTACTCCTTGGAAGAAAAGTTATGACCAACCTAGATAGTATATTCAAAAGCAGAGACATTACTTTGCCGACGAAGGTCAGTCTAGTTGAGGCCGTGGTTTTTCCTGTGGTCATGTATGGATGTGAGAGTTGGACTGTGAAGAAGGCTGAGCGCCGAAGAATTGATGCTTTTGAACTGTGGTGTTGGAGAAGACTCTTCAGATCCCTTGGACTGCAAGGAGATCCAACCAGTCCATTTTGAGGGAGATCAACCCTGGGATTTCTTTGGAAGGAATGATGCTAAAAGTGAAGCTCCAGTACTTTGGCCACCTCATGCGAAGAGTTGACTCATTGGGAAAGACCCTGATGCTGGGAGGGATTGGGGGTAGGAGGAGAAGGGGACGACAGAGGATGAGATGGCTGGATGGCATCACCGACTCAATGGACGTGAGTCTGAGTGAACTCCGAGAGTTGGTGATGGACAGGGAGGCCTGGCGTGCTGCGATTCATAGGGTCGCAAACAGTCGGACACGACTGAGCGACTGAACGGAACGGAACGGGTTTTCGCTGCTGTGGGCTTTTCTCTGGTTGCAGTGAGTGGGGACCACTTCCCGGCCACGGTGCGAGGGCCTCTCGCTGTGGTGGTGTCTCTTGTTGGGAAGTGTGGGCCCCAGGACACCTGGGCTTCCACAGCGGTGGCATGTGGGCTTAGTGATTGCATCTCCCGGGCTCTAGAGCAGAGGCTCAGTAGTTGTGACTCATGGGCCCTCTGCTCCACAGCACGTGGGATCTTCCCAGCTCAAGGACTGAATTCATGT
This sequence comes from Aepyceros melampus, assembly GCA_006408695.1. NCBI lineage: Eukaryota > Metazoa > Chordata > Mammalia > Artiodactyla > Bovidae > Aepyceros > Aepyceros melampus. Next base: position 5,519 of record SJXQ01010755.1, read on the forward strand.
CTCTTGCACTGGCAGGGGGATTCCTCACCGCTGAGCCACTAGTAAAGCCCCATAATGGTATTTTTAAAAGATCATTACAATATTGAATGAATGTCTGCCATGTGCAAGATACTATACTAGTCCCTATCTTTAAGAAATGACTAGTTATGGAGACAGCAAAGGCAGGGTATACCTGTCGTAAAGCTAATAATACAGCTGGCATATGGTACTGGCAATACTGTAGACTGGTGGTTCTTAAAGTATGATCCCTGGACCAGGAGTATCAGTATCACCTGAGAACTTGTTAGAAATGCAAATTCTCAGGTCTAATAGCAGACCTACTGAATCAGAAACTTTAAGAGTGAAGCTCAGCTTTTTTGGTTTTAAAAAGTCTTCCAGGTTATTCTGATATCTAGTTTAGACAATACCACTGGATAAAATGGAGGGGGGGACCCCAGCGGTTTCCTTTTGGAGGATGTAGGGTGTATGAAACTAGGCATGTCTATTCTTGGAATTCATATTTATAGAAGCGATAGAACACGTTGACAGAAGGAGAATTCTTCTGTAGAAGCAGGCTTCTTTTTTCTGGCTTATTAACCAAAGTAATATTTCTTCCAAATGATTCTCACATTTCACCAAACAGTATTGAAGTTTTAATTCTTTAGCCATTATGAATTCTGTGAATCTTTGGTGCTAACTTGGACTTCTGTTAATATGTAAAATATTATTTAGGGATGATGCATTGTTGTATGTTTGGTTTTGAAAATTTTGTGTAAATATGTAAGCTAAATGGTATCATGCAAAGAATTCACCTTTAATATCTGTTGCTGAAACAGTGGTTCCATATGTGGTTTGTGACTGTCTGTTTTACATAGATACATAAGCATCAGGTCTTTTTTCAGTTAACCTGTTTTTATTTATTCCCTTGTTTATTGCTTCAAGTTGTAAACTACTGTCTAAATTACTTTTTAAGAATTTTCTTATGTGATTAAACAATTTATTAAAGTGGTAGATGGTATGCTCAGTTTATTCTCAAAACAGAAGCCATCTTTTCCACCTGTTTTTCTGCTTTTCTGGGAACAGGAATCTTGAGATTGATTGTGGTTTGAGAAAATGGAAATATACAGAACCTACAGTGTTTTCTAAGCTAATTTTTTTACCAAAATAAATTCAAAATGCAGACATGGAATGATTACTATGTAAGCTTAACTGTTAACTTTCATTGGAAAAGGAAGTTTTGAAAGAATGCAAACATGTAGTGCTGAGCTTGTCAGCCTGAGAAGAACGTGACTCAGTCTTTGCACAGGGCGCCACGCACTGGACGAGTCCAGTGCCTCTGGCACCGTGGGCGTCAGTCTCTGGCAGCACATTGTTGTCCAGGGAGAAATTAGCGAAGATTCTGTCCTTTGACAAGAATTCCTTCATCTAACAACCAAAATTGTTACTGCTGAGTGAAAAAGGGAGACCTGGGGCAAGCGGTGGCTGAGTCTTAGCATTATGACAAGTAGCCATAGGTTTCTTGTTTGAAACCCTTGAGTATGACAGCAGGTTTGGTTTACTGATACTGCTGTGGCTAAAGTGGTTTCTACTTCTGGTATTTAAGAAGAAGAAGTAACATGATTTTTTAAAAATGAAATGTTAATATTTTCTAGATTTGTTGATCTATTTAAGTTTTGAATTCCTGGAATCAGAATGTGGAGGTGTATGTAGAAGCCAGCTTTTGAGATTTAAGTTTTCAAAAACTTAAATCTTAAAATGATTTATGGTGCGTAGGTTTTGGCACATATTGGTATATGTATGCTAATAACTTTTTCTTTTAATTCCAGGAAGTCTTACTGATGAGGGAGAACAGTACTGTTGTAGACTAGTGGAGATGGATCCCCAAAGTGGCGCAGGTCTCATAGGGTTAGGCATTAAAGCCTTACAAGACAAAAAGTACGAAGATGCTGTTAGGAACTTAACAGAAGGTAAGTGTATGGTGTGCAGCGTGTAACATGAGGTATAGGTGTTAGTCAGCAGTTATTTATCTTTGGGCCTTTCTTTAAGGAATATATATATTTAGGATAGAAGCAAAAAAAAAATGTACATACATATTCTGGAGTCTGCTTAAGTTTGAATTCCAACTCTGCCATTCACACATTTCAAGACCTTCGGAAAGTTCATTAAACTCTTTGTGTCTTATTGTTTTTATCTGTAAAATAAAGATAATGTCTCCATCCTTAGGAGGCTTTAATTTAGTCTTGCCCAGTATGATATTTCTGGATGAACTTTCATTCAGATTGAGATCTGAGTGACAGATAGAAAGCCTGGCGGTGGGGAGGGTGCTGTGAGCCGAGAGTTGATACAGGCTTAGATGAGAGAAGAGCTGGCATTCGTGGCACTCCCGGCCATTCAGGGAGATTGGAAAAGGAAGTATGAGAACAATTGAGGTTGGAAAGGGGCCTTGCAAACCTCGCTAAGGAGTTTGTGTGTTATCCAACTGGGAACCATTGAAGGTCTTAAGTATAGGGATTTCATAATCCCATATGTATTTTTAGAAATATTCTGGCTACAGTGTAGAGAATGAATTTGAGAAGAGGGCAAGCACTTGCACTGATCTGGGATGGATGATGGAGATCCCAGCTGAAGTGACGGGCATGGAATCAGTGTGACTTTGTGACTGTTTAGATATGGGTGACAAGGGAGAGGGGAGGAGCCTGATTTGGGGAGTGGGTGGTGGGGCTGTTCGCCTCAGTAGTAATGGAAACCTTGGACTTTGTGATTGCTGTTATCTTCTTAGGGATAAAGGAAAGCCCCCTCTGCACAGCTGGATGGTATCATCTGGCAGAAGCCCAAGTCAGAATGCATAAACCTAAGGAAGCTGTTCTTTCATGCAATCAAGGTATTCCTGACATCTTTAAGGGTGGCCAACCCTGCTGCTTCTTGTCTTAAGGAAGAATGATGGTGGTGCTTTATTTTGTATTCTTAGTTGACAGCTAATTTAAATTTTATTGGGGAGATTTAAAAAAGCCTATCAAGTCTGTATGCATGTTCACTATTATATTTATTTTTTAACCGACAGTGAGTATTTTTCCAAGGTTACTTATAGTTGGAATTTTGATAAAGTCAGTCTAGGCTTGTGTGGTGATGCTGTGTGTAATAGGGAAGTTTCTCATGTGTTCTACAACCTTCACTCCAGTGTAGCTTCTTGATTCCTCTAATGTAGATAAGACAAGGAAAGTTATCTTAGAGCTTATTTGAATATGTTCACATGGGTCAGTTGTGGGTGTCAGAAATCATGAAAGCAATTCACTGCTGTTGACCTAGTTGGTGACCTTGCTTCTGCAGCTGAGAAATAATTTACCATGGTTCGTCCTAATTTAGCTTCTTTACCCTTCCCTTATCTTTAATGGGCTGTTTTTGTGATGATGCTTTGGCTAAGGGTTAATCTCTGTTATTTAGCAGATATAGACAGCCATTGTTTTGTTTCAGGATGTTCAGTTTTATTATATGTTATGTGAAGATAGAGGTTTTAATTTTGATCTGTTTTAAATTCAGGTATTTTCATAAAGAGTTCAGGGAAGAATTTATATTTAGAGCTAAATTGTTTCAACAGTTTATTCTTACTATATCTGTAATTTGTTATGTTACCCTTAAGAAATAAAAATGAAGTGTTTTGGTTGTCTTCATTCAGCTGTCCTTCCTTTTGTCAGCTCTGAAGAATATAGATAATCTTGGTGTGTCTGGTGGCAGTCTGCATCAGAAGAATCTTTGTCTTCGTTTGAAAGCAGAGGCTTTGATTAAACTCTCAGATTATGAATCTTCAGAGGAAGCAATTCGTACTCTTGATCAGGTAGTCTTATCATTGAATTTTCCCTTCATTATTAATACTTAGTTTCTGGTCAACTGGGCATCAACCATTCTCTCCTTGCTACAAATAGTTACTTAGAAAAATTTTGTGTTAGAGGTATGAATTCACTAAATCTGCACTTCTGTAAGTTATTTACACACTTGGAAACTCCTCAAGTTACTTGTTTGCTTCTTGGTTAAGTGCTTACAATGTTTTTCATATGATGCACTTTCTTATTCTCACTCTTATCCTCCTTTTCACTTTTTGCCCTCTGGGGTTATTACTACTTGATTATTATTAATTTGAAATTCTAAATTTTGCCCTTCAGATAATATTTCATAGATTATTGACAAGAATTATTAAAGACACTAGTAGTTTCATGGTGCCTTTAAACATATGTTTCAGATAAAGGTGATTTTTTTGTAAAATTGAAATTATATCACTCAGTATATTGCAGAATTTTTAATTTTTGTAAAAAAAAGTCCTTGTTTTATATATTTCTAAGGGCTTTGCATTTCATAGTATTTCTTTAAAATTAGAACAGCTGTCAGAATCCTTCAGACCTAGTATCTTATTTTCTAGTTTCTACTTGTCTTCTTGTCTTCATCAACAGTGTGTTTTGTGTGGATGCTTTGGAAAGGCCTTTCCATGGTTGTTTTTTTTGTTTGTTTGTTTGTTTGTTTTACAAAAAAGAAAAGATGAGTTTTGGAAGAACTGGTGGAATCCAAGTCTGAGACAGAAAATGTACAAGAGCCCAGAACATCTTATAATGCAAGAAATCAAACAAATTATAAATGGCTATTAGAATTATCTCAGAAGGGTTCAGGAGCTAGCATGCATTGATTTTTGCAGACTAAAGAGGGGATGCTTTGGGAACTAGGAACTGCAGTAGATGAAAAGACATCATTTATATTTAAACCCTTATGTTAATGTTGATACCAAAAAAATCAATTAAACATCCTCAATAAAGTGAGTCTTTGAAGGATGCTAAGGAAGCAGAACGAAAAAAGTACCCTTTGTGTCCTTTATGAACTGTTCTCAGAATAATCAAATAGATAATGAGAGAAGGATCTTTTCTTTGTTGAATTATGCCACTGAGTAAGGAAAGAAGGAATGATAGAATAGGAAAATCACTATTTTGCAGTCTGAAATAGATTAAAACATCATGAGAAAAAAGACAACTAGACGTAACCTGGTGCAGGTACACACGAGGTATTCTTGCCAGAGCATCAAACCTAATCAGATCAAACTTCTAGACCTACTGATTCATACAAGATACAGGGGATCAGGTAACATGTCAGTACCATGAAAATAAGTTCGTCAAATGCCAGACTCTGAGAAACGATGACAGTGGCCTGTATTTTCGATAGTAAGGGAGAAAAAAAATGAGATGGAAGAGAAGTCTATAAATTAAAAGAGACTTAAGAGACATATCAACCAGTTGAAATGTATGCCCCTTATTTAGATTTGATTAAAACAAATTGTTTAAATATTTTATGAGACAAATGATGAATTTGAACACTGGCTAATTATTTGATGATGTTAAGGATATATTATTGGTTTTGTGTATGTGTTTATGATGGTAGTGTATTATTAAAAATAAATTTATTTATTAGATATAGATACTGAACTGTCAAGTGAAAATTTATAATTTGGGGGTAATCTAAGCAAGAGTTTGATGAAATGAGTAGAAAGACAGATGGTAAAAGATTGGCTTTGAGTTAATAATTTGAAACTGAATGATAAGTAGATGTGGGTTTATTATGCTGTTCTCTAACTTTCTGATATATTTGAAATTTTCTTTAATGAAAAGATTACAAAGAATGAAAGTGTTAATAGTGATAGAAATCAGGACCTCTATCTGAGTCTTTATACTTTGATCATTCTTTAGTTAAAGCAAACTCTGCTGCATTGTGTTGTGGGAGATTTACAGCGATTCTTTAAATTATTTTCTAGGTTTCTGATGCAAATAATATACCAGGACTTCTGGTTCTCAAAGGCTTGGCCTATCTGAACAAGGGCTCATTAGATGAAGCTTCAAAGGTTGGTGTTTTCATTTAAGCTGAATTTTTAAGTTAAAAATTATTTTTGTCTGGATATGGAATTGATAGATATATACTTTATAGATTATGGAAGACCTCTCTTCTTACCCTGACCTAACTGAAGCGCATGCCCTGGAGGCTTTGATTCATTTTACCAAAAAGGACTATCTACAAGCAGAAAAATGGTGAGGATATATTTAGGTTGCTCATAAATCTAGACATGTCTTAATTTATTATTTCTTGAAAATTCGAACCGAAGGAATTTGATAAAGATTTTTGTTGTTGTTTTTGTTGTTGCTAAGCTGTGTCCAACTCTGTCATCCTTTGGCTTGTTGGCTCCTCTTTTCTCCACTCTCTTCTGGAGTTTGCTCAAATTCATGTCCAGATAAAGATCTAGTTTTGCATAAATTTGCTCTTTGTAAGCTTTACTATTTTTAAAAATGTATTTTTTTTATATAGCGCAGTAACTGTGGAAAATTTCATGGTGGATTTTTGAAATCTCATTAGCTAATCATAATGTTCAATAAGTATGTGTAACTGTTTGGTTTTAAGTTCTTCTTTAAATCTTTTTTTTTTTTCTTCATGATCTAAATCCTAAGTCCCAGTATTAATTGCTTAAGTCATGTCTGACTCATTGCGACCCATGGACTGTAGCCCACCAGGCTCCTCTGTCCATTGAATTTTTCAGGCAAGAATTGTGGAGTGAGTACTATTCTCTTCTCCAGAGGACCTTCTGGACCCGGGGATCAAACCTGGGTTTCTTGCACTGCAGCAGATTCTTTACTTACTGAGACACCAAGGAAGCCACAGCTTGTTTCTAATTTGGCATCCTTGAATCACTCAAACTTTTAGTGTTCCAGTTAGGGGTCTCCTAATTTTTTTAATCTATCTTTCTACCTACCTCCCTATCTAAATATGCCATCCTTCCCTTTTGTGACTTAGTTTTCAGCAAGCTCTTGAAAAAGATGCTGAAGTTGCTGAATATCATTACCAACTTGGGTTAACATATTGGTCCATGGGTGAAGAAACAAGAAAAGATAAAACAAAGGCTCTTGCCCACTTTTTAAAGGTAACACATTCTATTATTTAGTTCTTAGTTGAAATGGATTCATTATAAAATCGTAAATATGATAAGCAAATAAGTTAGGTACTTAAGATTACTCTTTACTGAATTGTTTGTTTTGTGTTTCATCTCTTACACCTAAGGTTTTGTGAGAATGTTGTATGGGTTTTCAAGGAGAAAATTAAACCATAAAAATGTAAAAGTTACTTATTTAAGAAACACATGTTATAGAAAATAAAACATAATTACCCTTGGAAAACAATATTGCCTTTAGGTAATTCTATTCTGCTTTTATCAGCATATGAGTCTTACCTGCTTCTCCATGTTTAACGTATATTTTAGGTGTGTAACATCTACAAGTTTTGCATCCCTATCTTGATTCATGTAGTCAAATTGATGAAATAATAACTCAATTTCACATTTTTTAAAGCAAAGAAATAGTATTTTTATGCTTACTTTTCTGTAAGTAGTGATGGCTAGCTTTCATGTCTGCTTTTAGTCTTACGTTAAAGGATGTTTTGGCATATTGTATATTTAATTTTTTTCTTTAATCTATGTATTTGTGTGTATGTGTTTTTAAAGGGACCCATCCTAACAAACTTTAATACTCTGTAATTATCTTTTTTCAAAGGCTGCCAAACTGGATCCATACATGGGCAAAGTTTTCTCTATTTAGGTCATTATTACAAAGATGTAGTAGGTGATAAAAATAGGGCCCGTGGATGTTATAGGAAAGCTTTTGAATTAGATGACACTGATGCTGAATCTGGAGCTGCAGCAGTTGACTTAAGTGTTGAGCTTGAAGAGATGGTATGTCTAATAATTTAAACACTTTTGTCTTTTATTTTATTCTGAGTATAGAAGTAGAAATATTTTTATATGTGTATTTGAAAATTACTTTTTATTTTTAGATGCTATAGAAGTATTTGTGCCACTGCTTATAAATTGAGTAAATTTTTATTGGCAGATACTGAGTTGCTTAATGTTGAAAGTGTGGTTCAGTATATACCAGTTTAAAAAATCAGAAGTGGTAAATGAAAATATATCTGTTTACATAAATGTTCATTTTTTAATAATATTTAATATCTCTAATAAATATCTTTTAATATCTTTTTAAATATCTTTTAATATCTTTTCTTTTTGTTAGGAAACTGCCTTAGCTATCCTGACAACAGTCACTCAGAAGGCAAGTGCTGGGACGGCAAAGTGGGCCTGGCTTAGGCGAGGCCTGTACTATCTGAAAGCTGGTCAGCATTCCCAAGCAGTGGCTGAGTAAGGCGCCTTTCGATATTTAACTTCTGTTAGCCTAATGTTTCCTTAAATTAAACTCCATTTGTATCCAAAATGAACTGACAAGTTGCCGCCCACCAGACTGTATTTTAATCGAAGAAGTAGCAGAATTTATTTATGGTTTATTGGCTGTTATTTGCATGCACTGGAATTATAAAACTGAATTAACTGATGTCCTCATGTTAAGAAGAGAGAGAGACGTCCAGTCAAGTAAAGTCTTAATAGTATCATGTATATAGTAGGTTCTTAGTATAAATTTAAGGAGTGATAAAAGCCAAGGTCAGTATCTTTGTTTTTCTTGCACCGACAAGCATTGTTTGGGAGCAGGAGAGATATTAGTAGCTTGAAGGGCATTTGGGGCAGTTCATTTTTAGTAGTTTGGCTTGAACTGTGTAAAGAAATGTATTTGAATCAGAATTGTTTCTGATTTATGTTAATACCTAGAATACAGGCATTTAAAATTTTCATGGATATGGAATTTGATCTAAAATTAAAAGTAGGCCTGTTATTCCCATTTTTCAACTCTCATATTTCTTGATGAGGGCTTATAGACTGTGATGTTCAGATGTATACCTGTTCTTGTAGGATAGGAAATTGGAGTTCTCCCACACAGTCAAGGAAAAGAAATTTTGGTGAGCATTTCTTCAAAAAATATTTTATTATTATTCATTCCAAAACTACAATAACATTTCTTACTATTAAAAAATTCACATCATAAAAGTAACAGGTATACCTGCTTTAAATGAATATGGATTTTCCCTTTTATCCATAAAGGAAACCATGGATATATGTGATTCAGTTAAATTACTTTGTATTTTCCTTTCAGGTGTGGAAGTAGTTTTATCCCTTTTACTTCTCTTACTCTTTATTGAAATTCTTAGTTTACAGGCAGCATTAAGGGCAGACCCGAAGGACTTCAATTGTTGGGAGTCATTAGGAGAGGCATATTTAAGCAGAGGTGGCTATACAACAGCCTTGAAATCCTTCACAAAAGCCAGCGAGCTGAACCCAGAATCCACATACAGTGTGTTCAAGGTGGCAGCAATACAGCAAATCCTCGGCAAATACAAAGAGGCGGTAGCTCAGTACCAGCTAATCATTAAAAAGAAAGAAGATTATGTGCCTGCTCTGAAAGGTAATTGCTTTTTAATAGTTCCTCCTTTGACTTTTTGTGATGCCAAAGTATAAAATCCTTGAATAAATTTCTAAATGTATTGAGTAACTTGAAAAGAACTTCTTTAGTCAATCACATGTGTCCAGTAAGAACCTTTTATAGTATAGGTTGTTACATAGGTCTGAATCTAGAAAGGTCAGGTTTTGTTTTGTGACAGTTAATAAATGGCAATGTGATAGAGATTCAGCTTTTAGATAAATAGCATGATAGGTACGGGATCTAAAAATTAGATCTCTAAAACAGGAATTTCCTACTCTTGTATTTTGATAATTAATTCACTGTATCCTCAGAATATCTTAATAGGTTTTAGTTACTTTGTAAGTTATAGAACTTCATTGTTTTCAATTTTTGAACTTTAGAGGCAACTTTCATTGTTTGTAATTATCTAAATTAATTTTAGTTCCTTTATAGGTATCTATCCCTTCTTATTTTTATAATTTAAAGTAAAACACCACCACCCATATTTTATTACTTTTTAAATGATTATTTCTAACCATTAAAAAAAGCACTGGAATTCACTGTATTTGCTTTTCTCCATTTCTTTTTCCTTTTTAAAGAATCAGTGGGGAGTTTAATTCAGAAGTGTTGTATGTCATAAGTGACATGTAACTTAGACCATGAAACCCTTTAAAAAAATATTTTATGAAATTCCTTAACAGAAGGAGAATTCACATTTATTAAATGTTTACTAGGCAGTTTAGGAAATTGCTATTTCTTTTAATTTATATAGTATGAATGTGAAAGTCACGCAGTCATGTCCGACTCTGCAACCCCACAGACTGTACAGTCCATGGAATTCTCCAGGCCAAGAATACTGGAGTGAGTAGCCTTTCCCTTCTCCATGGGATCTTCCCAACCAAGGGATTGAACCCAGGTCTCCCACATTGCAAGTGGATTCTTTACCAGTTGAGCCACAATGGAAGCCCAATGAATATTTTGAATGTAGAGAGATCAAATCTTGTTTCATGACACAAGATGATAATAATGTGATAGCAGGTAGCATCATGCTGCTGCTGCTGCTGAGTCGCTTTAGTCGTGTCTGACTCTGTGCGACCCCACAGACAGCAGCCCACCAGGCTCCCTCGTCCCTGGGTTTCTCCAGGCAAGAACGCTGGAGTGGGTTGCCATTTCCTTCTCCAATGCATGAAAGTGAAAAGTGAAAGTGAAGTTGCTCAGTCATGTCCAGCTCTTAGCGACCCCATGGACTGCAGCCTACCAGGCTCCTCGGTCCATGAGATTTTCCAGGCAAGAGAGGTATTTATTAAGTAATTCCCCATTTTCAAAGATAAGATTTTAAGAGGTAAGTAATTTGTTGAAAATTATGAGAATTCATAGGTTCCATAGATATTATCTTTCGATACGTTTACTCCAACAGAACCCTGCCATTTGAATTCTTCAATAAATGTATGCAAGACCATGCTTAAAGATACTTTTTATAAAATACCATTAAATTTTGTCTGTAATATTACACCAATAAATTTATTTGATGTTCATTTTCAGTGTTTCTTTTACGTATTTTAACAACTACAAACTTACCTGATTTTAGGTTTGGGTGAATGTCACCTCCTGTTGGCAAAAGCAGCTCTAGTCGATTATCTTGATGGGAAAGCTGTAGACTACATAGAGAAAGCACTGGAATATTTTACTCGGTTTGTATTATTATTTATTGTGTTTATTTTCTTAGTATTATAATAAAGTCAAATTTAGAAAATCATTCTCTGTTTATCCTATTAGCTATAGCAGTCATTATTCAGAATCGCAAACATAAAGAATCACAGACTAACCAATTAATTCTGCAGCATACCTATTGTATTGATTTTGCACTGAGGAACAGATATAGTTTCTTGCTTTTAGCAGCTGGAATTCTGGATGCGTAGAGAAGAGTGGGAAGGAAGAAGTAGCTAGTGGAGCAGCAGCTTGGGTACCACTGTGTTCGTGTTCCCTTTCAGGAGACCTAGAGGTACAAGTACCTAATTGGAACTGGCTGGTAAATGGCACTTTAGGTGTACAACTGGCTTTACATTCAGTAGTTAGAGCCTGTGTTAGACTTACGGGTAGGACTAAAGGTGAAGTAGCAGTCTGATTGTTCCTGGAGAGAATTTGTGTAGGAAAAAAAGTGGTATCTAATAACAAGAAAGAAGACAGAAACGTTTCAGCAACTCTGGTTATTTCATGGAACTATATTCATTATTTAAGTGGAATGTTATTTGTGATAGATGGCTATTAAAGGTACACAAGTTAGATGCAGAATTAATTTTTTTGCTCTTAAGTATCTTTATTGTGCTTCACTTCTTTCTTTTCCTACTTGCCTTCTCCTCTGTGTCTGACTGATTTCCTTGCTCTCGAATTGATTTGCTTTGAATATGAACCAAATTTGAAGTGAAAGCTTCATTCTTTTTTCTCCCTCTGATTTGTGTAGTTTCTTTTCAAGTCTTTCATAACACTTAAAAAACTCTTTCCATAGAGGATGGTATTGTGAAGAGGGTGTAATTTGAACTGGCGTTTAAGGGTAAATGTGAGCCTTTGATTGATGATGCTTCAGCTCCAAATACTGCCTTTCTGAGTGGAGAATTTTTTTCTGGATACCATGTAGCACTCACAACTAATTACAAGCAGTTATATAAAACTTTTAAAGTGATAGCCCCAAGTTTGTATTTACTTCTATACTTGAATGTTCACATGACTTCAATTCATGTGTAAGGGCAATAGAAGTTATTTTACTTTACAGCTATTTTATTTTTTACTGAACTTAAAAGGAGATAAGAGTTTGGATTGTTAAAACTGCCAGTGATTCTCTTCTTTTTTTCCTCTCTGTTTTCACCTTTCATGCTGTCAATTTTGGAAATTGCACTAAGATACTTAGGCAAAGGAGCTACAAATAGTGTTGCCCTTCCTCCTGATCCTCACATTGGGCTTTTAGTGATGACTTGACTTCAGTAATTTATCTTGTTTCTCAGAAAGACATTGGAAAACGATTCTTGGCTGGACTCCATGAGTAGAAAAGGCTATGAACAATGTTCCATCTGCTTGTCCATCTGCCAGTAACATAGCTGTTTGTGATGGCTGATTACCAAGACTTGGCTTAATTGTGCAATTGCTGTGTTTTATTTATAAGATTTTGAGAAAAGTGAAGAGAAATGAATAGCTAAGATTTTCTCATTCTAAAAAGAAGTGCCCTTTGCCACCATCGTTAATATTTTTATTTATTTTTTGAGCTTGTCCACTGAGTCTTACTTCCTTCAATAAACAGGGATTTTTCACACTTTCATATTTAGATTTTTGGTATCCTTGAACTTAGAAAGTAAAACTCCTTTGATCACCAAATATATTTGCTATGTTATACATTTGCTAGTTCTATTTTTTTAAATTTGAGGGCAATCAACCAAAACCTAAGTTTATGATAATCAACTAAGAGAGATTTACTGACTTTAATGGTTTGGTTTTTGTTTAAATAGACAAACACAAAAAGCATAATTTAAAAGATCCAGTATTAAAGGTAAATTTTAATGGTCCTGGATAATTTATTGATTTATTTATGGGATTTCTGCTGCTTCTAAGAAAAATGATAACAAGTACCAAAGAAATGTTTGCACAGTTTCTGTCACTTAAGACAATTCCTTCTCCTTCCCCTCTTCCTTTCTTCTTAAAAAGGAGGTAATAAGATATAAGATGTTAGTAAATTCAGTAAAGCATTTCCTGCATTTAATTAAGAAACTAAAGACTATATATGTACACTTTCCTGTTTTAATTGTATGTAGTGATGAGGGAGATAAATGCCATACTTTTTGGAAATAATTTTTAAGCATCACAGTTTCTTTTTTTAGGGCTCTGCAGCATCGAGCTGATGTGTCTTGCCTTTGGAAGCTAGTTGGGGACGCTTGTACCAGTCTGTCTGCTGTCTCACCATCTAAAGTGAATGTCAGTGTCTTAGGAGTCCTTCTAGGTCAGAAAGAAGGAAAACAAGTATTAAAGAAAAATGAGCTCCTCCATCTTGGAGGAAGGTAATTTACAAAGATGGTCATTTAATGACATTCAAATTAGAACGTCATAACAAAACATAACATTCATTTTTATATTTCCATAGATGTTACGGTCGTGCATTAAAACTGATGTCTACATCTAATACATGGTGTGACCTTGGAATTAATTATTATCGCCAAGCACAACATCTAGCAGACACAGGCAGCAACACAGATGACCTTCAAGAGTTATTGGAGAAATCTATGCATGTATGATTTTGAGAAATTTTTTATAAACTTAAAAAAAAAACTAAGGTCTTTTCTGAAAGATGCTTTTAATAAAGTAAATACTAGAGTGTTTTCACATAAACTCACAGTATCTGTACATAAATGCTGATATTCCGAGAAATAAAAATGTATCTAATTTTACTTTTCAGTGTCTGAAAAAAGCTGTGAGACTTGACAGTAATAATCACTTATACTGGAATGCTCTTGGTGTAGTTTCCTGTTATAGTGGTAAGAATTGAGTTAACACTTAAATATTTTTAGATTGTTTTAGACAATAAAGTTCTGTTTTATCAAAGTCTGTATTTTTCAGGTATTGGAAATTATGCCCTTGCTCAGCACTGTTTCATCAAATCAATCCAGTCAGAACAAATTGTGAGTGTTCTGTGTCTCTGTCTATGAAAAAGAACATCGAAATATACTGTTAATAATTTTCTGAGACTGCCATGTAGACAAGGGACCTAATTTTATTTGTTTTTTTAGAATGCTGTTGCATGGACCAACTTGGGAGTGTTATACCTTGCAAATGAAAAAATTGAGGTAAATACTATATTGTCTGCTTTGTTGTTTTCTAAGTAAAGAACGTTTTCTGTGTATGATCTCTTCATAATAACTAAGCTTCGTGGAGAAATACTCTGCACGTTGTTACTCTATCTCGTGTTCTCGCTGATATGCTAGATGTTGGCTAGCATTTCCTTTACTATATTGAACACTGAATGTGTAAGATTTGTTTTCCTTTCCATGTCCTGAGAAATTTCTGGCTTTATAATTATGTTTTATTTTCATTAAGAGATTAAACAATTTTATTATGAATTATTGGGGTGTTTTTCTTTTTATCTTTCATACATGTCTTAGGGGTGGGATGATGAAGTAAGGGCAGTAATTAGTACTCTTTAGAAACTTAAATTTAACCCTTGCTTTGGTGATTTAGATTCACTTTTAACAGATATTAATCCCTTTATGTGTACGGTGTAGTTTGTCATACTCGAATAGTCGTATATTAGAGAATTGGAGCTACAGTAATGGGGAGCCTATTGTGGGTCTAGTTTGCTCCTCTGGTGGCTCAGCTGGTAAAGAATCCACCTGCAATGCAAGAGACCTTGATTTGATTCCTGGTCAGGAAGATCCACTTGAGAAGGGATTCACTCCAATGTTCTTGAGCTTCCCTGGTGGCTCAACTGGTAAAGAATCTGCCTGCAATGTGGAAGGCCTGGGTTTGATCCCCACATTGAGAAGATCCCCTGGAGAAGGGAAAAGCTACCCACTCCAATGTTCTGGCCTGGAGAATTCCATGGGCTCTACAGTCCGTGGGGTCGCAAAGAGTGAGACACGACTGAGCGACTTTCACTTTCAGAAGTTTCCATGGATCTGTAGATAATAGCAGTCTATATTGTTTTGTGTTTCAGCCAGCATATTGAATATCATCCTTTAAAAATAGCTCAGTGATATTCTCAGGGATACATGAAATCTCTGCAAAGACTGCTTTGGAAGACTGTAAATAAAGTGAAGAAAAATACTAATTTGGATCTTAAAATATGTGAAAATATTTTTTAAAAATTTAAGCAAAGCCAAGTCTTAGTTAATAAGCTATGACTGTGGTTTTATGGTAGTGTTGCCCGTGAGCCTACGTTCTCGTAGGAAGAAAAGACAATATCAGCCATGCAGAGATTATTGGGAAAACAGTGTAAAGCAACATATAATAAGCTATTCTTCATAGCAGAAAAAAGAAAAAAAAAAAACCATGATTTTCAGTGTCTAAGTGGGGTGTCTTGAACGTTTCCTAAATGCTTAGTGCCGATTTATGTTGGCCATTCCTTTTCACCCACTAGCAGTTCTCAGACCTTACTGGTTGTTATTAATAGTTTTATGTTCCCAGTTAAGGCAAGGGGAATAGATACAGTCTTCTCTAAGTATTTCCATTAAACCTGTGTTGTGGTAGTTGCTCAGTCATGTCTGAGTCTTTGTGACCCATGAACTGTAGCCCTCCAGGCTCCTCTGTTCATGGGATTCTCCAACCAAGAATACTGCAGTGGGTTGCCATTTCCTTCTCCAGGGGATCTTCCCAACCCAGGGATTGAATCCAGGTCTCCTGCACTGCAGGCAGACGCTTTACCGTCTAAGCCACCTGGGAGGCCCCCTTTAAACCTGTGGATTAGCAAATAGCTGGGTGACCAACTGAAAATTTTGCAGACCAAGAGGAAGACACCTGTGGTGCCTTTCATTGAGGACCAGAATTCCCAAGCCTGTAGAGAAATCCGTTGTATCCAGAACTCTTTTGCACATGCTCAGTCGCTGAATCATGTCCAAGTCTTTACAACCCCATGGACTGCAGAGTGCCAGACTCCTCTGTCTGTGTAATTCTCCAGACAAGAATACTGGAGTGGGTTGCCATTTCCTCCTCCAGGGGATCTTCTTGACCCAGGGATCAAACCCGTGTCTCTTGCATTGGCATCCAGATTCTTTACCACTGAGCCACCTGGGAAGCCTCCAGAACTCTTTTTAGGACTAGGTATTTAAGACATTGTTTTAAGTGTTGCCGCACATGCACATGCAAATTGTGCTTAAACAGTGAAGTTTTAGTTCACTTTTTCATTTCTATTTATGTTTACAAGTCTGATTTTTCTTATTCTCTTATGCTTTTTTAATATAAGCAATTTAATGTTAGATTTATAAACAGACTATTTTTTTGTCTTTTTTTCCTAGCAAGCTCATGAAGCTTTCAAAATGGCTCAATCCCTTGATCCATCTTATTTAATGTGCTGGATTGGACAAGTAAGATACATAACATATAGTTATTAATAACCTGTGATACAAATAACCTATTAATAGAAAGTGGTATTAGTTCAGTTCAGTCACTCAGTCATGTCTGACTCTTTGCAACCCCATGGACCCAAAAAGTTTAGATTTTTGTAGCCACATAGGAATCAAGTTACTAGTCTGAGTCTGTCATTGAGTAATTGTTTTAACTTATCAACTGCTGGATTTCACTTTTCACACCTGGAGAAGGGGATTGGTCTGAGTGGCCTCCTGGGTTTTATGTCTTTCAGTTCAGAGAATAGTGGGAGCATCACCCATAGTAGAAAATCAATAATCAGTGATTCAGTTCAGTACAGTTTAGTCGCTTAGTTATGTCTGACTATTTGTGACCCCATGGAACTAGCACACCAGGCCTCCCTATCCATCACCAAATCCCGGAGCTTACTCAAACTCATCTCCATTGAGTCAGTGATGCCATCCAACCATCTCATCCTCTGTTGTCCCCTTTTCCTCCCTCCTTCAGTCTTTCCTAGCATCAGGGTCTTTTCAAATGTGTCAGCTCTTCACATCAGGTGACCAAAGTGTTGGAGTTCCAGCCTCAGCATAAGTCCTTCCAGTAAATATTCAGCACTGACTGATCTCCTTTAGGATGGGACTGGTTGGATCTCCTTGCAATCCAAGGGACTCTCAAGAGTCTTCTCAAACACCACAGTTCAAAAGTATGTGCTCAGCTTTCTTTTTAATCCAACTCTCACATCCATACATGACTACTGGAAAAACCATAGCCTTGGCTAGTCAGACCTTTGTGGGAAAGTAATGTCTCTGCCTTTTAATATACTGTCTAGGTTGGTCATAACTTTCCTTCCAAGGAGTAGGCGTCTTTTAATTTCATAGCTGCATTCACCATCTACAGTGATTTTTGGAGCCCCCCAAAAGAGTCAGGCACTGTTTCCACTGTTTCCCCATCTATTTGCCATGAAGTGGACCAGATGCCATGATCTTTGTTTTCTGAATATTGAGCTTTAAGCCATCTTTTTCACTTACATCAAGAGGCTCTTTAGTTCTTCTTCAGTTTCTGCCATAACAGTGGTGTCATCTGCATATCTGAAGTTATTGATATTTCTCCCAGCAATCTTGGTTCCAGCTTGTGTTTCTTCCAGTCCAGCGTTTCTCATGATGTACTCTGCATAGAAGTTAAATAAGCAAGGTGACAATATACAGCCTTGATGTACTCCTTTTCCTATTTGGAACCAGTCTGTTGTTCCATGTCCAGTTCTAACTGTTGCTTTCTGACCTGCATACAGGTTTCTCAAGAGGCAGGTCAGGTGGTCTGGTATTCCCATCTCTTTCAGAATTTTCTACAGTTTATTGTGATCCACACAGTCAAAGGTTACGGCATAGTTAATAAAGCAGAAATAGGTGTTTTCTGGAACTCTCTTTCTCTTTCAAAGATCCAGTGGATGTTGGCAATTTGATCTCTGGTTCCTCTGCCTTTTTTAAAACCAGCTTGAATATCTAGAAGTTCATGGTTCATGTATTGTTGAAGCCTGGCTTGGAGAATTTTGAGCATTACTTTACTGGCATGTGAGATGAGTGCAATTGTGCAGTAGTTTGAGCATTCTTTGGCATTGCCTTTCTTTGGGATTGGAATGAAAACTTACCTTTTCCAGTCCTGTGGCCACTGCTGAGTTTTCCAAATTTGCTTTCACATTGAGTGCAGCACTTTCACAGCATCATCTTTTACGATTTGAAATAGCTCAACTGGAATTCTGTCACCTGCACTAGCTTTGTTCATAGTGATGCTTCCTAAGGCTCACTTGACTTCAGATTCCAAGATGTCTGGCTCTAGGTGAGCGATCACCCCATCATAATTATCTTGGTCATGAAGATCTTTTTTGTATAGTTCTTCTGTGTATTCTTGGCACCTCTTCTTAATATCATCTGCTTCTGTTAGGTCCATTTCTGTCCTTTATTGAGATCATCTTTGCATGAAATCTTCCCTTGGTATCTCTAATTTTCTTGAAGAGATCTCTAGTCTTTCCCATTCTGTTGTTTTCCTCCATTTCTTTGCACTGATCGATGAGAAAGGCTTTCTTATCTCTCCCTGATATTCTCTGGAACTCTGCATTCAGATGTTTATATCTTCTTTCCTTTTCTCCTTTGCTTTTCGCTTCTCTTCTTTTCACAGCTATTTGTAAGGCCTCCCCAGACAGCCATTTTGCTTTTTTGCATTTCTTTTCTGTGAGGATGGTCTTGATCCCTGTCTCCTGTACAATGTATGAACCTCCATCCATATTTCATCAGGCACTCCATCTATCAGATCTAGTCTCTTAAATCTATTTCTCACTTCCACTGTATAATCATAAGGGATTTGATTTAGGTCATACCTGAGTGGACTAGTGGCTTTCCCTACCTTTTTCAATTTAAGCCTGAATTTGGCAATAAGAGCTCATGATCTGAGCCATAGTCAGTTCCCGGTCTTGTTTTTGCTGACTGTGTAGAGCTTCTCCATCTTTGGCAATATAATCAATCTGATTTCGGTGTTGACCATCTGGTGATGTCCATGTGTAGAGCCTTCTCTTGTGTTGTTGGAAGAGGGTGTTTACAATGACCAGTGCGTTCTCTTGGCAAATCTATTAGTCTTTGCCCTGGTTCATTCTCTACTCCATCGCCAAATTTGCCTGTTACTCCAGGTGTTTCTTGATTTCCTACTTTTGTATTCCAGTCCCCTATAATGAAAAGGACATCTTTTTTGGGTGTTAGTTCTAAAAGGTCTTGTAGGTCTTCATAGATCTTTTCAACTTCAGCTTCTTCAGCGTTACTGGTTGGGGCATAGACTTGGATTATCATGATATTGAGTGGTTTGCCTTGGAAACAAACAGAGATCATTCTGTTGTTTTTGAGACTGTATCCAAGTACCACAATTTGGACTCTTCTGTTGACTACAATGGCTACTCCATTTCTTCTAAGGGATTCCTGCCTGCAGTAGTAGATATAATGGTCATCTGAGTTGAATTCACCCATTCCAGTCCATTTTAGTTCGCTGATTCCTAGAATGTCAACGTTCACTCTTGCCATCTCCTGTTTGACCACTTCCAATTTGCCTTGATTCATGGACCTGACATTCCAGGTTTCTATGCAGTATTGCTCTTCACAGCATTGGACTTTGCTTTTGTCACCCACAGTGGGGTGTTGTTTTTGCTTTGGTTCCATCCCTTCATCCTTTCTGGAGTTATTTCTCCACAAATCTCCAGTAGCATATTGGGCAGCTACTGACCTGGGGAGTTCATCTTTCAGTGTCCTATCTTTTTGCCTTTTCATACTGTTCATGGGGTTCTCAAGGCAAGAATACTGAAGTGGTTTGCCATTCCCTTCTCCAATGGACCACATTTTGTCTGCTTCTGTTAGGTCCATACCATTTCTGCCCTTTATTGTGCCTCATTTTACTAAAACTCAAAATCCAAGGAAAGCGTGAGGTAAATATTCTGAGTACTTTAACGCATCTATAATTTTACATTCATTCATACCAGTGATACATAGTCAGTGATTAGGTATCTTCTATTGTACTTTGGCTTTTGGGTCTGATTCTAGTTAGTTGAATGGGTGAAGCTCCCAGAGTTAGAAAAGGCAAACTCCTGTTCCCATTAGCTGTGGTAGCATTTGAGAACAGTGGCATTACCACAGTAATCTCTGTGTAAGGTTTTGGGCCCTGGGGGCCCGAGAATTTTCATTTCTAACTTCTCCCAAGTGAGGGCAATGCTGCTGCTCTAGGGACTTCACTCTGAGTAGCACTGATGGAGGTCAGTGGATCTTAGGTGCTCCTCAGAGTCACTTAAGTATTTTTTCTTTAAGTTTAATTATTTTTGGCCTTACAAATAATTTGTTTCAGGAGGTAACTAGTAGATTTAATTAAAATGATAATGATAGAGTGAAGCTTAATATTAATTTCTTGATTAGTAGTGCATGATAATTAAAAAAGCCATGCTTTCTTATAAAAGATAGATGAGCTTGAAATTAATTTTAACTATAACAAAGTCTTACTATTTGAAATCCTGAGGCAGTTTTAAAAATAAACATGTTGAGACTGTACCCAGATCTATGGAAGCTAGATTTCTAGGGGTGAGATCTCTTTTTTAAAAAGCTTTCCAGTTGAATCTGAGGTGACCCTGTGATTAACCAAGTACCTGTATGAATAGATGGGCTGGTGCGGGGGCACACTGGGTAGTGAAGGGAGAAGGTAGCATAGCTTTATCAGGATTCTGAGGAATTTCATGTGGATTATTCCACCACTGCCTGATTGCAGTGGAGTCTTCAAGTGTCTATCAGCTTAAAGGCTCATTAACAAGTCATTCAGGTCCTCTGAGCCATGGAATATGGTAGTCAAGATTGAAAAAGAAATTAACTTTGCTTTTAAGCACAGTTAGAAAAACCTTTGGTTCCTCTAAAAACTCGTTTATTATTAGTAGTAGTATTTCTTTTGAACATATTAGATCCTCCCTTTTCCTTTTATAGGCTCTAATTGCAGAGACAGTTGGAAGTTATGACACCATGGATCTCTTCAGACACACTACAGAACTCAGTATGCACGTAAGAATTTGAGTGTTCTTCAGGAGTCATTAATGAATAAACTTTTAGCTACCCTTGTTGAGAAAACAAATACATGGCAATGTCAGATGCTGATGATAGCAGTTGTCTCTACTCTTTCTTCTTTCTTGAAAAATAGATAAACTCTCATTAAAGAACTTCAAGAGATGATGAAGAAATGACTTTGAGATCTAATAGATGCAGTAGTCATGCAGAATAGAAACATACTCAAAGAAAAAAACAAAAAACTGAGATAAACACTAGACTTAGTTGACATTTTTAGATTATTTATGAAAGTGTTTAGAAATCTTTTGATTGGTCATTATTTGTTTGACCTATGGGAATGATGCTGAGACTCATACCAAACCATCAGGAGGGACTCTGTTTTCTCCTCTTTATTTATCCCACTTATTTCCTCTACTTAGGTTTGAGGCAAGTGATTTAAATATATTCTTAGTTGTGTTGTACCATAGTGACCTTTTATTTAAAGGCACTTAAGAGCTGACTTAGAAGACAAAGATCCGATATTTACTTTATTGAAGTACATTGTTTTGTTTCTTAATTTTTCTTGGCAGATTTATTACTCTGTGTCTGCTTGTTAACTTTGGCTTTTCTTACAGACTGAGGGAGCAATAGGTTATGCGTATTGGGTCTGTACAACATTGCAAGATAAGAGCAACAGAGACACAGAGCTGTACCGGTATAACATCCTCCAGATGAATGCAATTCCAGCAGCACAAGTGGTCTTGAGTAAATACGTGGGTATGGCACCTGTTATATAGCAAGATATATGAATTATTGTTGAGATAATTTAAAGAATTTAAAGTTAATTCCAAAGTAAATATTAGTTCTTAAGACATGAATTTGCCCTTTTCTCCCCATGAACAAGTATGAAGAAGTCAGGTAAACTGAAAACCAGAAGAGAAAGCAGCATCATTATAATCTGCAGGCTGGTAATACTCTGCCTGCACTGAGCCTGGGAAATTTGAGGAGAAGGCAGTTCGTTTGTAAACGTCAGCACTTTGAGACATTAACGTGTTATGCAGTATGCCCAAATGAATACCTCCTAGAGCCTTACTGAGAAAATGTAGGATCAGAGATTTTACTGATAGATTTCCTTACAGAATGGGAAACATTTGTGAAGGATTTTACATAGAGGTAAACTGATGCTGAAGCTGAAACTCCAAAACTTTGGCCCCCTGATGCAAAGAACTGACTCATTTGAAAAGACCCTGATGCTGGGAAAGATTGAAGGCGGGAGGAAAAGGGGATGACAGAGGGTGAGATGGTTGGATGGCGTCACCAACTCAATGGACATGAGTTTGAGTAAACTCCGGGAGTTGGTGATGGACAGGGAGGCCTGGCGTGCTGTAGTCCATGGGATTGCAAAGAGTCAGACATGACTGAGTGACTGAACTGAACTGAAACATTTAGCTTTCTGCAAAATTCAGACACCTAGAACAATGAACTTTTTCTGACAGTTGTACATAGCTAGGTTTTTGAGTCTCTGAGGGAGCTGTGTCATATACTCATTTAGCAAATTCAACTATATGTGCTTGGCCAAAAAATATATTAATTTAGAAGCAGAAAGGTGAGAAAGCAGGGATAAGAAAAATGGAGATATCATTTGTTGCTGACTTTGGCTTCAGCGTCAGTGTGGGGCTGAATTTCCTCATTCACCTTGACTCAGCTTGGTTACCTTCTCCTTGTGAGATGACTTAAAAATTTTTCAAGAATCACTTTGTGATTTTCATCTTATACTGTGAACCTAATTATCACGTAAGATGGGATTGTGCTCCACTTTGTTAAACAGTTCAATAAGAGATTTAAAGGCTTGCTTCCCAGCACAAGTTAAGTAGTTCATAATTCAGGTACATTTCTTTTTCCTTTGTACACTTCCTTTATAGTTTTTGGATGTTTTTTGACGTTAGGATTTCAAAATATTGCATGAAGGTGCCCAAATCTTCTTCTCTTTCTAGTGCACAACTCTGATTTTTTTTTTTTTTTTTGGAAAAAAGTGCATAGAAACTGGTACAGAACCATCAAGATAAATTGTTGCTAAATCTAATCAAGGAAGGTTTACATGATTAGCCAAAGAACTGAATTTCCTTATCATTTAGATGACTAGTTTTAACATGAGCTCTGATTTTAAATTGTTATACCTTTGGGAATAAAAATGTATTTAAACTTTGACACATGAATAGAAGCCACGTGTAACTATAGATATTATTCAATAATTTAAAAGAGTTATAGAATGATTACTGGTAGTTTATAGTCAAGATAAACTCAACTTCTATTCTTAGCAATGCATGTGACCTCAGGAAATAATCTACTGTTTAAAGTATCGAAAAACTTGAAAACAAAAGTAATGTTTTTACAAATACAACCATTACGCACATATTGAATAAAGATGTTTTTGGATTTCCAGAGAGAATTCAGAATTACGCGCCAGCTTTCACGATGTTGGGTTACTTAAATGAACACCTACAGCTGAAGAAGGAAGCAGCCAATGCGTACCAAAGGTAAAGGCTCCCTTAAATCTAAACGTGGTCCTTCTCGGTCAGTTGGCCGATAGAGCCTCATTTTCTTGAAGAAGGTATAAATAAAATGTTTTGATTCCTTTCCTGACCTTTCATTATTTATTATTACTACATTTTGAAGGTGAAAAAATACAGTTCTAAATTTTCAACTGTGTTTTGGTTTCTTTGGCTAATCATGTAAACCTTCCTTGATTAGATTTAGCAACAATTTATCTTGATGGTTCTGTTCCAGTTTCTATGCACTTTTTTTCAAACAAAAAACCCTCTCAGATTTGTTTTAGAAAAATCTGTCTGTTTATAGTTTGTCTTGCTTTATTAAAAACATGTGTTTATTCAGCTAAGAAGTGAGATTTCAGATATTAAAAGAAAGTATGTGTTTGTTTAAATCATTTTAATGTTGACTACATAGTGTTTATTCCTGCAGTAAATATTGTTGAACTGCTGCTATGTATCACGCAGTGTCCTTGGCCTGGCAATTTAGCAGTGAATTAAAACAAACGTAGGCTCAATTCTCATGGAGCTCATGTTCTGGTGGGGATGAGGTACATGATAAGCTAATAGACATCTGTGATAGTAACAATTGCTAAGAAAGGAAATCAGAGAAGAGTAAAAGGCCAGACAGTGGAGGGGCAGTGAATATGAGATAGGTGTAAGAGGTAGGTTTCCTGAGCAGGCAGTTGAGATCTGGCCTAGTTGAAGGTGGCCATAAGTCATTTGGTCCTCAGGGAGAGAGGATTCCAGGCAGAGGGAACAGCAGGAGCAAGTGTTCTGAGGCAGGAGCGGCCTTGACGTTGGGGAAACCAGGACAGTGTGCACGAGGGAGATGACCAGCCGGAGAGTGATGGGAAGTGAAATCAACCTGAGGTTTTTTCTTTGCTGCAAATTCACTAATCTGTGAATGAGAAGATCACTACTGATCTCATGGGTACTAGATGAAAAGTTAAAAAAAACCTGAATGCCTAACTTCTGGGGTACATCATTGCCCTGATAAATCAGAAGAAGCCTGTCAGATAAAAAATAATCTAGGTATCCCAGATGCTTTGCCGTCCTTGTGTGGCTCTCTCTGTAGTTCACAGAAGTGGTCACTAGATGGTACTGAAGGCTTTAGTTATTTTGCCAGGTGTGTGTGGGAAGGTGTGTGTGCAGGGAGGTGTTTGTGTGGGGGAGATGTTTGTGTGGGGAGGTGTGTGTGGGGAGAGGTATGTGTAGGGAGGTGTGTGTGTGGGGGAGGTGTGTGTGGAGAGTAGGTATGTCTGTGGGGAGGGGTATGTGTGTGTGGAGAGGTGCATGTGTGGGGAGGTGTGTGTGTGTGTTGGGGAGGTGTGGGGAGAGGTGTGTGTGGGGAGGTGTGTGTGTAGGTGGGAGGTGTGTGTGTGTATGTGTGTGTGTGTGTAGGAGGTGTGTGTGTGTGTGTGAAGGAGCTGTGTGTGGGGGGGAGGTATGTGTGTGTGGGTGTGTGTGTGGAGG
>SJXQ01010755.1:31043-70772 GCA_006408695.1 Aepyceros melampus
GGTGAGAATCGTGTGGGAAAGAGGTGTGTGTGGAGGGGAGAGGTGTGTGGGGGAGAGGCAGGTGTGGGGGGGAGGCATGTGGTGGGGGAGGCGTGTGTGTGGAGAAGGCATGTGTCTGTGGAGGGGAGGCGTATGTGTGGGGGAGAGATATATGAAAACCCACAGTACTATTTCTTTCATAAGTACAGTAAAGTTACCAATAAAGAAACTGTAGAAATTTGATAGAATACAACGAACAGGATTTTAAACAGAAAAACATGCAATGCTATGTCACTTCAGTCGTGTCCAACTCTTTGCCATCCTATGGACCGAAGCCCACCAGGCTCCTCTGTCCATGGGACTCTCCTGGCAAGAGTACTGGAGGGGGCTGCCATGCCCTTCTCTAGGGGATTTTCCTGACCTAGGGATGGAACCCTCATCTCATTAGGTCTCCTGCATTGGCAGGCCGGTTCTTTACCACCAGTGTCACCTGGGAAGCCCCTCATAAATGGAGGGGTAACCATTCCCTTCTCCAGGGGATATTCCCGACCCAGGGATCAAACCTGGGTCTCCTGCATTGCAGGTGGATTCTTTACCGTCAGAGCCACATGCTTGCTCCTTTTTCTGGTATACGTTTTAATCACAAATATTCCGAGTCTAACACTGGTTGTACCTTTGCCTAAAATTGCAACTCCACAGTCACCTAGGCTTCCCTGATTGCTCAGTTGGTAAAGAATCTGCCTGCAATGCAGGAGACCCCAGTTAGATTTTTGGGTCAGGAAGATCCACTAGAGAAGGGATAAGCTACCCACTCCAGTATTCTTGGGCTTCCCTTGTGGCTCAGTTGTTAAAGAATATGTTTGCAATGTGGGAGGCCCAGTCCCTGGGTTGGGAAGATCCTCTGGAGAAGGGAAAGGCTACGCTCCAGTATTCTGGCCTGGAGAATTCCATGGCCTATATAGTCCATGGGATCACAAAGAGTCGGACATGACTGAGTGACTTTCACTCCACTTCACAGTCACCTGGATATATACCACTCATTCTTGACTTATTACCACTCTTGTTTTCTGCCTTAAACAAGTGTTTGTGACTTGAAATTACAAATTGGGTATTAATATAACTGCAGGTATAGTTTTTACTATGACAGGTAGTTTACTATTTCTATAATACTGCCTTGTTTTTCATGTAATGTCAAAGGCATTAAAAACTTTTCTTGGATATTTCTCCCCGGCTAATCTTTAAACAGAAAAACAGAAGAAAAAAGTATTATTGATTATCCAACTCCTTAGTTGTTGAGACATTTTCCTGCTTGCTCAGAGGAGACTGAGCGTGAGAAGGCAGATGGGCTGTCAGCATGTTGTTGTATTATTCTAAACCTCTCAGGACTCCTGATGACTCATTCCCTTCTCTGAATTCAGGGTTGCCTGAATGTCTTTCTGTATGTAACGGGTAAAGGCACATGAAAGCACTCAGTTTCCTAAGTCCCTACCTCGAACTGCTAGTATATAAATAATTTTAAGAGTGTACTATGTACGTCAAATTCTGTGTACTTCAAACGTGTCAACACTTTATAATACCGACACAATTGTTTCCCACATTTGGATTAAATTTTTTGGAATATTTAAAACTCAAGTATGATAAGTGATTTCACATATCAAGAGGCCACTTTATTATTTTCTTAACAGTCTAAAATCTATTAAGTGCTTTTGTGGTACCAATTTAATAAAATATAAATAAGCTGTTATGGAACTAGTTAAATAATTTAATGAAAACAAAAATCTATAGGTTGTTAAGGAAGAAGAGTGAAAGAATGCTATTGCACATAGATAATTTTAAATGCTTTGTCCTTTTTTTAAAGGGCAATTTTGTTGTTACAGACTGCAGAAGACCGAGATGCTTATTATGTTACAGTAAGAAATTATGGCAGATTGTTATGGTAAGCATATTTTTCCCCATTGATTTTGTGAATCTGTTAGGTTTTTCTGGTGAAGGCTGTGGAGCTATTGAGTGATATCCAGTCTCCAGAAGAGGAGGACGAGTGTGAATGAGCACAGTGATGACGTCTGCCCAGGGCACATCACTGCTACCGTCCCAAGCTGTGTTGACAATTTCCAGTCCCAGCCTCAGTGTCCTTTGGGAGGAGCAGCTTCAGAACTGAGGGTTGTGAGCTAGACAGAAGAGGCAGTTACTGTTTCTGGTAGCAGAAGGCTAGTTAATTGAAAGTGGATTCGATTTATTCTGATTTGATGTCTGTTCTTAAACTGGGAGTAGGATTAAGGGTCTAGAAATCCTTTTGAGATAGTAAACAAAATTTTTGTGTGTGCATTTTGAGGATGGTGAGGGAACAATATAATTTTCTTTAGATTCTCAAGTGACTTCTGACTTCAAAAAAGATTTTTTAAAAAGGTAGGAAACCAGTTGTTTCAGAGGATAGAACTAGGTCTGGACAATAGGAGTGTTAATGGGAGGATGGTTTTGGCCTCAAGTTAAAGAGACTCACCTCAAATTGAGAGCTGCCCCCAAAATTGAATGTTCCTGTTTGAAACACCTTATTTATTAGACCTATAGTTTGGTATTTTGGTATTAGTACCTACATCTTTTTAAGGAGCTACACAGTAAAAATCAGAGGTAGCCAGTTCTTTTATAACCATGTAACTGAATCATATCTGGTATCTGTAGATAGAAAAATTTCCGTTTTGATTGTTTTTCCTTTTAATTCCTTTAAACTGTGTGTTTAGAAGTTGATAGAACTGTCACTTCCAAGATTTTGTTGTTAGAAGCTGTATGGAACAAAGTATCTGTTTGCTTTACTTGCTGCTGCTGCTAAGTCACTTCAGTCGTGTCCGACTCTGTGTGACCCCATAGATGGCAGCCAACCAGGCTCCCCCGTCCCTGGGATTCCCCAGGCAAGAACACTGGAGTGGGTTTGCTTTACTTAGATGTTTCATATAATGTAACTATTTTAGAAGAAAATTTATACATCCCATTAAAAATAGGTCATCTGATTTCTTTTTAACTTGTTTTTATTATGAAATATATTGAACATGCAAAATACAGTAATACAGTATGGAGCATAATTCGGTGAATAGTTAGTTACCCTTCAGATAGAACAGATCTTAAAATTCTGTTGATAGGCTTCAGGTTTCTTTAAAAAGAAAAAAAAAGCTACAAATAAAGTTGAAGCCCTTGTGTCCTCCAGTCTTTTCTCTACAAAAGTAATCAAATGTTTGAAGATAGTTTTCATTTAAAAAAAAATGCTTTTTAAAATACATGTGTGTCTCCACTCGTGGCTGATCCATGTTGATGTGTAGCAAAACGAATACAGTATTTAAAGCAAAACAAACTAAAAAAATAAAAATTAATTAAAAAAAAATAATAAAATAAAATACATGTGTGTCTCCATAAACATCTAAGGTAGTCTGCTTCCCTTCATTAAATATTTGTCAGAATTTACATTTGATTTTTAAATTCTTTACCTTCATAAATTAATTTTAGAAGCAAATATTGCCCATATTTTTAACTCCCAGCCACTCTTCCAAGATTAAAAAGATTTCCAAAAACAGGTTAAAAATAGAAGCAAGCTTCTGAATATAGTGATACATACCAGAAATAAGAGTCTCAAAGGTACAGTGTGTCTATTCCAGGTGGTGGCAACATCTCTTTATTTTTAAATAAACAAAAGGTTTTTTTGTTGTTATTAAAAGGCATTCTACTTTAGTATTATATGCTGCAGTTTTTACTTTAGTTCATATTAAATACAGAGAAGATAATATTTGATTTTGTCTGTGGAATTTTAGTATATCTATATGCCCTTCAAAAAAAATGGATGTGCAGTTTACACAAAGGCTGGGCTTGATTATGACTTACTAAGCTTTTCAAAGATGCTAAACCCATGGTCACAGGGTAGTTTTTAGCTAATGTATTAAGCTTAAAAATTACTGTAAAGGTCAACTGGAAATTATTTTTATAACTTAAGAGTTTAATTCAAGTTTATTAAAAAAAAAGAAGACCAGTTGTAGTTCAGTAGAGCTGTTCATTTTCACAAAGAAGCAAAGTGTGAAGTTAAATCCCTCTGGTATATCCTATTTGAAATAAGTGATATGCCTTCTATTTTAATGTAAGTCTTTTCTGCAGCTTTAACACTGAGAGATGAAGTAGGTTAAGTTGTTAAAAGAACCTTAGTATAATTATATTTCTGTATTTTGATGATATAAGCCAAAATGATTTTTGATATTAAAAGTAAGTTATGTTTTGCTTCTTAGTTCCATTGGCGAATATGATAAAGCTATCCAGGCTTTTAAGTCAACACCCCTTGAGGAGTTCGAAGACATCATAGGTTTCGCTTTAGCTTATTTATGAAGGGTCTGTATAAGGAGAGCAGCAAAGGTAAGTATGTTTTGTAAAGCTTAAAGAACTTTTCCAGAACTGAGAATTTGAATCATAATGAGCTTATACACAGAAAGGTGTAATACTAAGATGTTGGTCGGGACTGTAGTGTTTATTAAAAATCTGACGAGATATGATAATAGGTACTTTTTATCTGTTCCTTCATTTAGTACATGATGATGAAGTTCTTTTAGCAGTATTATGAACTGAATGTTACCTTTATTATTTAGATGAGGAAACTGAGACCCAAGATCACAAATGACCTTCTCTGATAGCTCAGTTGGTAAAGAATCCGCCTGCAATGCAGGAGATCATGATTCGATTCCTGGGTTGGGAAGATCCCCTGGAGAAGGGAAAGGCTACCCACTCCAGCATTCTTGGGCTTCTCTGGTGGCTCAGCTGGTAAAGAATCTGCCTGCAATACAGGAGACCTGGGTTCAATTCCTGGGTTTGGAAGATCCCCTGGAGAAGGGAAAGGCTACCCACTCCAGTATTCTGGCCTAGAGAATTCCATGGACTATACAGTCCATGGAGTTGCAAAGAGTCAGACACGACTGAGCGACTTTCACTGAGAGCAAGTATTTACTACTCCACAGTGTTTCTGTGTACTTTTCTGGTAAACAAAGAGCTCAAACATTGTTTGTGATAATATATTAATATTTTGGTTTCTCCAAAAATGCTCCTTGAGTGCATTTTCCCATGTATGAGCCCAGCCTATGTGTGTGTGCAGTTCATTTTAAGAACTGTTTAATGGAGTTACTTGTTCCTTCATGGAAATTTGGGTGATATCTCAATGCTTGTAGGCCTCTACTTCTTTTGAAGATAGTGACTCAGACTTGCCTATAGATTCTAAAGATGAGAATTGAGGAATATCACATCGTAATCTTAATGATATTCCCAGAATCACCTTGGAACAGTTAAACCAAGTTAGATTATTATAAATTTTTTTCTGTTCACTTGAGATCAAGGACATATTAAGATGTAATTTAGTTAGACTGTTTTAAAAAATAGGATTAGGAAAAGAAAAATCCCATCATTTGTCATTCAGGATTGCTTTTGTATTGTTTTGTTTTTGTTTCCAATTCTGTGTAACAGCGTATGAGAGAGGCTTGGCTATTGTTGAATCAGAGCAAGACAAAGCTCATATCTTGACGGCTCTGGCAATAGCGGCGTATAAACAAGGAAAAATGGACGTAGCCAAGACATTGCTATTCAAATGGTATGTATAGTTGACATCAAGATTCAAATGACCAGATACTTAAAAATATTGGGTTAAAATTGGAAGCAACGTAAAATGAATTTCTTAATGTTTTAGGAACTTCTTGGTGAACAGAAGGGATCAGTCTCACCTGGTTAGCTAGAGATCATGGCTTCATTCTTAATTCTGAATTCATTCTGTTCTTGAAAACCATTCTGTACTGTGTGTATTATTTATTTTTTTAAAACAGTAATTGATCAACTGTTCTCTTAGGATTATAAAATTTTAATGAAGGCAATCATAACTGGCTTGTTTTCAGCCCAGTGGGTTCCCAAAGAGATTGTTTTTTCTCTTCCCTTTTCAGGTTAACCTGATAAAGTTAATTTAAAGTTAAATCTAAAGAAAGTATATGTACCAGTATAACTTGTAACTATTTCTGTATTTTGGGGATAATTTAATAAAGTAGTTGTCTGTGATATATGTGGTTGTTTATAAGGTACTTTTTGAAAATTTTTTTGAGAAAGTTAACCTTAATTCCTTAAAAAGCAGTAGATGATTAACGTGTGCTATTGGCCAGTGGTTATCAGTGAGTGCTCTGTGGGCGTTTTTAGTGGTACAGATCTTCATAGTACAGAAGTTTTCCACCTCTTGTAGGAAGATCACATCCCTGTTTCCCATCACACTAATTGCTTTCTTCATTCATTGTGAAAACCAAGAAAGTGCCTTCATGCATCTCCAAATTATGCTCCCCTACAAAGGTAGGGGGACAATGATTAGATAGTAACTAGGTCAAGATGACTTCTTATAGGATAGCTTTGTTTTTATTTGTTCATTGTGCTACTTTTGTCTTATCCTGATTAAAGTAATTTTCTTGTATAGTAAGTAAACAATTCATTCTCCTTCTCTTAGCTATTTTGAGAAAACCAGTCAGAATTTTAAAAATCTTGTCACTTTACATAGATATACTCATGTTCAGAAGACCCAAATTTGCAAATAGCTTGGGAAAAAGAATTATGTGTGTTCTAAGTTGCTTCAGTCATGTCCAGCTCTTCGGACCCCATGGACTGTAGCTTGCCAGGCTCCTCTGTCCGTGGGATTCTCCACGCAAGAATACTGCAGTGGATTGCCATGCCCTCCTCCAGGGGATCTTCACGAGCCAGGGATGGAACCTGCATCTCTTATGTCTCCTGTGTTAGCAAACATGTTCTTTACCACTGATGCCACCTGGGAAGCCCCCAAAAGAAGCATAGATGCTAATATATTGCTGCAAATTATCAAGAGCAAAATTACCCCAAATTAGATATGATTAGATTAATCTGGGCTTCCCTGGTGGCTCAGTTGGTAAAGAATCCACCTGCAATGCAGAAGACCTGGGTTTGAACCCTGGGTTGAAAAGATTCCCTGGAGAAGGGAATGGGTACCCACTCCAATATTTTGGCCTGGAGAATTCCATGGACTGTACAGTCCATGGGGTTGCAAAGAACTGGACATGACTTACAGACTTTCACTCAGATTAATATGAACTTTGGAGGAAGGAGAAAAAATATTATTTTTTTCTCATTCTCTTGTGAGAGAAGGCCTTCACCTCCTTTTTTGTGTGTTACTGAATCCCTGACTAAGTAGTTTATATGATCTGTTTCTTTCATTTTGGTTCTCTGTGTGTCATCATTCAAACTGCTCCCTTTCCTGCCCCTTGGATTCTGTTCTCTGAGTGACATTCTGTGAAAAATTAGGATTCCAGTTCTTTATTGATCTTATTTGGCATTCATATGTTGGGAACTAAGCAGTGTCCTAGGTGCTTAAGGGGAATAGGCATAAATTCAATATATAAGGGAAAAAATCTGATTACCAGCATCATAGAATTTATGATATAAATAATTACATGTAAAGCCCATAGCATGTGGTACAGGACAGCTTGCAGGTACTGTGCATTCAGCACATGTGAGCCTAATGGGATGTAGTCATTCCAGTAATAATTCAGATTTTGTATATTAATAAATATTAGAGTAGGTAGGGGTTTTCTCTTTTGAACCAAGACACAGATTAGAATGTCTTCTTTTGATGTTAGTTGTTGTTCAGTCGCCTAGTTGAGTCTGGCTCTTTGCGACCCCATGGACTGCAGCGCACCAGTCCTCTCCGTCCCTCACCATCTCCTGGAGTTTGCCCATGTTCATGCCCATTGCATCAGTGATGCCATCCAACCA
Source organism: Aepyceros melampus (assembly GCA_006408695.1). NCBI lineage: Eukaryota > Metazoa > Chordata > Mammalia > Artiodactyla > Bovidae > Aepyceros > Aepyceros melampus. The sequence continues at coordinate 38,811 of SJXQ01010755.1, forward strand.
TCTCATCCTCTGTTGTCCCCTTCTCCTCCCACCTTCAATCTTTCCCAGCATCAAGGTCTTTTCCAATGAGTTGGCTCTTTGCATCAGGTGGCCAAAGTATTGGAGCTTCAGCTTCAGCATCAGTCCTTCCAATGAATATTCAGGACTGATTTCCTTTAAGATTAACTGGTTTGATCTCCTTGATGTCCAACTTACAGTTTGGGTTATTTGTATTGCTGGAAATGACTTACTAAATGATACTATTCCATATTTGGATGCCTCCATTAACCTTTATGGTAAAAAGAGTTCCTGTATATTCTTTTAAGTTTAATCCAGAGCTGCCCGTGAAAATTCATGATTTTGTATCTGTTTGTCAAAGTCAGATTCCAAACAATTTATCCTCCCACCCCAACAATAGAAAGACATAGTGGTAGGTGTGTGATATTTTGTAATATTATAAGTATTTCTATTATATTTTAATGAATTTTAACAAATTTTAAAAAATTCCTTTGTTTTGTTACAGTACACATTCATAATTATTATTAGAAGTTCTATTAAGTTATAAAGAGCTTGTTTTCTTCATTTAAATTAACAAGGATTCCTAACATTAGTGACTTTTACCTTCACAAAATTTCACAGTTGAAGAAAAAAAAAATTGGATGCTTACATACTAATTTAAATTCTCCTTTAATTATAAATATGCTCACTTGGAATATGGTGGATATTGGTTGTATTTGTACTTATATATACTAGCTCTGGTTCCAAATACCACAGAGCAGTAAGACAGAATGTTTTTGCAAATGATAAAAATCAGATCTTAGATTAAGGATTTTTCTTTATTATTCATACCTTTTAGGATTTTACTGAAACCAAAAGATTTTAGCAGAATTATTTTAATTATTTACCTAGAACTGTGAGACCCAAAGAGACTGTGCTGTGTATTTGTTTCTAAACGTAGGTAAAATGACCAGAAAAGAAATTTGGCTGCTGATGCTCTACGAAGGCCCTTGGTACCTTCTGACTGCTTCAGAAATTCAGGGAAGTTACGGTTCCTAGAAACCATGGAGCTTAGTTTTATATTTATCATAGAGCTGGGCCATAGTTTGGTGAATCTATGAGTACAATGTTTTTTCTGCTGTTCAGTGTGTTCTAATAGCTACAGGCTATTGTACTTATGGCTAATAGGCAATTAAAAATATGTTTACAGCTCTATCTTAAAGGAACCAACAACGGAAAGCCTTCAAGCCCTGTGTGCTCTCGGACTGGCAATGCAGGATGCTACACTGTCAAAGGCTGCGCTTAATGAGTTACTGAAGCACAGCAAACAGAACAGTGATTATCAGAGGAGCCTTCTTACTTCAGCCATCTATGCCCTGCAAGGCCGCAGTGTGGCAGTGCAGAGACAAGCAGCCAGGGCTGTTCACAGGTAAATTCTGTACTTGTGAACTTGGGGTCCAGTTAAGGCCCAAATCTTTTTTTGTATGAAAATCCTTACAAACTCTTAAGTTGGTGATATTGTCAGTTTTTTATTTGATACTGTTCAGTTTAATGGTTTTAGGAATTTTTTGGCCACTCAGCATTCATTAATATATTCAAAATTTGGAAAGTAGAAAGCTGTTATTATTAGTCATGGTGGTTATTTGTTTTATTTTCAACAGAAAAGTGTTACATCTGTAGTTTATTTTCCTTCCATATTCTGATCTCTGTGTTTTCTTTGAACGTGACGTATTAAATTTCTTTAACCTTTCCTGATTGGATCTCGTGGCTCTGTATTCATCACATTGCTGATTTTTCTTTCTTACTTTACTAAAGAGATAAAATATTCTTTCTAAAAATTCAGACACTTCCAACCACACGTGGACAATTAATTTGAACTTGTTTTAGATGTTTAAAAGATTTTTAACTTAGGTACTAAATAAAATGTTGACTTTTTTTTTTTTTTTTTGTACTTTTTGTGGTTAAAGTAACTCCCATCTCTAAGCCCTCTGCTTTTGATGATTGTTACAGTAACCCAGCTGATCCTGCTCTTTGGTCCCTGTTGTCCCGAGTGGTTGCCCAGTATACTCAACGAAATGCAAAGGTGAGTAATGTTCTAACTTCTGACCAAAGGTAAAGTAGCTTATTTTGTAATATGTAATTTTAAAGTATTGCTGTTATCATTCTGGAAAATAATTAATACAGTGAGGGAGTTCTGTTATTTAATGAAGTTATTCCTTAGTTACTCAGCAAGTAGTACACTGAGTTTCTTCCATGTACTATTGTGCTGCTGGGGTGTTATGGAATATACAGAGAAGGAGGTGGACTTTTTTGAATATATATAGATTAAGTTGGGCTTCCCTGGTGGCGCAGACAGTAAAGACTCTGCCTGTAATGCGGGAGACCTGGGTTTGATCCCTGGGTTGGGAAGATCCCCTGGAGGAGGGCATGGCCACCCACTCCAGTATTCTTGCCTGGAGAATTCCAATGGGCTGAGGAGCCTGGTGGGCTACCGTCCATGGGGTCTTGAAGAGTTGGACACAACTGATTGACTAAGCACAGCGCATAGTTCGGAAGCATTGCTATTGTGTTTCAGAATACCCCAAATAATTTTATTTAAGTTTCTTAAAGATAAGAAAATAACAACTAGAACAATGCTTATGTCTAAAAATATAAGGCTAAATATGAAGTCACTGATGTTCCATAAAAGGGATTTTCACTGTTTTTAGTTCATAACAGCAGGTACTTTCAAGAGTCAATAAAGTATTTTATTAATTTCTATGGTTAATATGGCCTTTTATACTTTACACAACTAGTTAGTAAACATAATAGTAGTAGCTACTATGTTTTGAACACTTACTACATGTAGTAATTCCAATATCTGAAATTTATGTACATCTGTTTTTGTTTGTTATTTCTATTGGTTTTCATACTGGCCTTGTTTGTTGATTGACTGTGTAAACTTGAAGATTGTTTGTGGAAATAATTTGAGGCCTAGTATTAAGGTACCTTCCTATAGAAAGAAGTTGTACTTTTTAATGCCAGTACTTGGGAGCTCTACCAATCTGGAACCACCTTAAAGAAGGTTTATAGCTTGAGCTTCCTGGACCATACAGGCTACTGTGTGCCTGGGTTTTCACGGTCATTTGAATTCTAGTCTAGTTCTGATTCACCTTAAATCTGAGTGTGTAGCTCCTTGGCCAGAAGTGGGGGAATCTCAGCTTACTTTGATGCAGGTTTCCTATATACTTGCTCCTTGTGTGAGTCCTGGGCCCTAATTTCTCACAAGTCCTTCAAACTGAAAATTAAAATTTTTTAGGAACTGCAAACTGACTTCCTTCACTTATACCTCTGTGGACTTCAGTTTTCCCTTTTAGTTTTGGCTTGAAAAGTCCTTAATATCTTTTCTAGCCAGTGCTTTTAAGAATACATGCTTCTTATATTTTATCCCAGTGCTTATTAAACTTTAACGTGAAATGAAATTACCCCATAATTTTGTTTAAACCTAATTCGGTAGATGGGGGGTGGGGCCTGATATTCTGCATTTCTGACAGCCTCCCAGAAACATCAGTTCTGCTGGTATACAGGCCACACTTTGAGTAGCAAAGTTTTATTCTACAGTTTGTTATTTTCAGTGAATGTTTTGTTCCAAGAACCTGAAAGACCATCATTATTAGACTCTGGAATGAAGCATTTATATGCCAACAACTATGCTTGGCATTTTTATCTGTCTTGTCATTTAATCTCAAAAGCATTATGAAGAGCTGGAATTAAGTTAATTTTGTAGAGGAGGGTACTTGAGACATAAAGATTCAATAACTTGAGCAAAATTACAGTAAGTAGTTGCAGTGATGAATCATTTCAGACTTTACTCGTGAACCTTCTTTCTTTTTTTAATTCGTCTTCTATTTGTTTTATATTGACATGTTTTTAAAAGTTTATTTTTAGCTTTATTTGCTAAATACGGTTTTAAAAATATTTGTGATACACTTAATGATGTAAAATGAAGTATACATTAGAAGTATACTTCTAATTTAAAATGAGATCATTCTTACAACTTACTTTCTTTACCAGGTGAAACATCTAATTGAATTTTTAAAAATTAAGAATTTCAAGCCAACTTTATGAAACCTAGGATGCTGCATAGATTTTCCTTATTTTTAGTATTGAGTAGATTATTGAGGCAGTGATGAGTTTCATGATGCTTTGAACTTTAATTACCTATTTTGCTAGGGTCTATAGATGCTTTAAAAAAATTATATTTTCTTGGAGTAAAGTTATATTAGTTTATCTTAAAATAAGTTTTGTGGAATCTCCACTGAGTCTTTGTTTCACAGTCTTGTATATTGTTAGAAAATTGTATGTTTGTTTGTTACCACTGTGAAATCATGTAATTCTTGGACCTTTAATGGAAATTGTAAAAGAGAAGAGTTGAAATTCTCATAGTAGAAAAGATTTTCTTTTATAAAAATATTAAACTGGTGTTTTGAAACAGTGGTATTAAGTTGGTGCTTGGGGAGCTTAAAGGTTTCCCTGGTAGCTCAGTGGGTAAAGAGTCTGCCTGCAATGAGGGAGACCTGGTTTCGATCCTTGGATCAGAAAGATCCTCTGGAAAAGGAAATGGCAACCCACTCCAGTATTCTTGCCTGGAGAATCCCATGAACAGAGGAGCCTGGCGGCTACAGTCCATGGGGTCACAAAGAGTTGGATACGACTGAGTGACTAACACTTTGACTTTCTCAGGAAGTTTAAAAGTTAATATAAATGTGATAAAACTGAACCTTCAAATGATTTAATGTAACGATTTTATCAGTCTTAATTTTTACTTTTTCATGAAAGTTTATGCATTTATCTAAGTAATCATTTGTTTGCTATTATAGGAAGGTGCAGTGGCCGGAAACGTGGCTCATATTCTGGACTCAAATCATGGAAAGGTTAGTTTGCCCCAATTCAGGGGAATGTTTTACTTGTTAAATAATATTATTGATGAATGAGTAATTTTTTTTCTTAAGCTCAGGGGTCACATCATATTCAGGATAGTACTATTTTTCATCACTTTGAAGGTCAAGGAGCTGTAAAGAGAATTGGTTAACACTCTTCTTTTCTCTTATGTAGAAGGCATTACTGTACACTGCAGTAAATCAGTTGGCTATGGGAAGCAATTCAGCAGAAGATAAGAAAAATACTGCACTAAGGACCATTCAGAAGGCAGCTCTCCTTTCTCCAGGTGAATATAATATAATCCATTTCATTGCATAGGATTCTGTCCATCTTGCATTTGTGAAGTAAAGTTTGTACTTTCATAAAATGAGATAATTTTAAAATATTTTAAGATCTTGCATATTATTTGATTATCTACATTCAGCTACTGATACTTAAGAGATAATTAGTTATTGAAGTAGGCTCAGAGGAATATCTCTTTAAAGATAGGTCATTAACCATTATTGAAAATCTGAATTATATACTTTCAAGAAGTAGTTTTATGTCTGTTTTCCCATCAGTCAGGTATAATGAGGTTTATCTATAGCTACTAAATTATTTAATAAACATGTTTAGTTACTTTTATGTGTAGTTAGTTTCTTGAAGAGTAGAGATGTGTATTCTGTTAGAACTGACAGGGTGCTGACCTCACCTGAACTAACCTCTTCTCAGTTCTAACCAGAATTATATGTGTACTATTGATCAACAGAGGCCCTAGGAATTGCTATAAATGGCATCAGGATAACTGGAAAGTCTGTCAAAGTAGGGTTATGGGATGTATTTTTACAAAATATTGTTTTTAATATAAAACATAGCTTTAAACAATTATTCCACCAGAGCACTTCAAACATTTGTTTGATCAGAATGCTACTGCTTTTGGCCAGGACTGTGGGGAAACATTGTACAAAGAACAGATTTGATGTCATTTTCACAATAAATTATAAAGCTTATAACTAACTTCAAAGATTATTTTATAAAACAAGTAGACAGACCTGTCCTTGTTTATTTTTTCTTTCATTTTTGAAATAGAATAAAAAGAAACCTAAATATTTGGTTTTGTCTGTGTTACATGTTAGGTAAGTGCCTGATTTTTAAAAGTGTTCTCAAGCAAGTTATTAGGTATAGAATTGCTCTCAAGAATTCTTACTGTGGATCTAAAATGATTGATGTAAATCTTTGATTATGTAAGTAAGATACACTTAAGAAAGGTGAAATTGCCCAGGAAAGTGAATGTAATTGTGGTTATGTGTAGTGGCTGTATACCTAGGCTCTGTTGATCTTTAGTTAAACAAAGTTTTGTGTTTTTTTTTTTTAATTTTACTTTACAATACTGTATTGGTTTTGCCATACATTGACATGAATCCGCCACGGGTGTACATGAGTTCCCAATCCTGAAGCCCCCTCCCACCTCCCTCCCCATATCATCTCTCTGGATCATCCCTATGCACCAGCCCCAAGCATCCTGTATCCTGTATCGAACATAGACTGGTGATTCGTTTCTTACATGATAGTATACATGTTTCAATGCCATTCTCCCAAATCATCCCACCCTCTCCCTCTCCCTCAGAGTCCAAAAGTCCGTTCTGTACATCTGTGTCTCTTTTGCTGTCTCGCGTACAGGTTTAACATTACCATCTTTCTAAATTCCATATATATGTGTTAGTATACTGTGTTGGTGTTTTTCTTTCTGGCTTACTTCACTCTATAATCAGCTCCAGTTTCATTCATCTCATTAGAACTGATTCAAATGTATTATTTTTAATGGCTAAGTAATACTCCATTGTGTATATGTACCACAGCTTTCTTATCCATTCATCTGCTGATGGACATCTAGGTTGTTTCCATGTCTGGCTATTATAAACAGTGCTGCAGTGAACATTGGGGTACATGTGTCTCTTTCAATTCTGGTTTTCTTGGTGTGTATGCCCAGCAGTGGGATTGCTGGGTCATAAGGCAGTTCTATTTGCAATTTTTAAAGGAATCTCCACACTGTTCTCCATAGTGGCTATACTAGTTTGCATTCCCACCAACAGGGTAAGAGGGTTCCCTTTTCTCCACACTCTCTCCAGCATTTGTTGCTTGTAGACTTTTGGATCGCAGCCATTCTGACTGGTGTGAAATGGAACCTCATTGTGGTCTTGATTTGCATTTCTCTGATAATGAGTGATGTTGAGCATCTTTTCATGTGTTTGTTAGCCATCCATATGTCTTCTTTGGAGAAATGTCTATTTAGTTCTTTGGCCCATTTTTTTTAAACAAAATTTTGATAGATGGTACTCAAAGGAATCTTTTCAGAAATTTAAATGTAATTCCAAGAATTTAGAGTTGAATGGAAAGAAATCCAATGTCTGTTAGATTAATTATTGTGTGATATTAAAAGATACATTTAGCCAAGTATATGAAAAACTTTAGATTTCTAGTATAATATATGTATATATGTGTGTGTATATGTATATATATTTATATATAATAATTATCACTTTGTTTCATAAGGAATTTGAGTTGCTGGGTATTTCTAGAAGAGAAGACAACAATTCTTCTGAACTATTATTTATGGCAAGAGAAATTGCTTCCAGCTAATATCTATCCCTTCCCCCCAAATCTAAACTATATAATACTATAAGATCCTTAAATGAGTTGTTCATTTAATCTTAGAAATGTAGAAATTGAGTCCACTTCAGTTGAAATTACAGAATATTACACCTGAGGGCACCTGAGCTGTCATTTAATTTAGATGCCTTGTTTTATAAAAGTATGTGTTCCAAAGGAAAAGTGGCTGCACAGTTAATTAGTGGCATTGTTAGACCTAAAACCCAGGCCTAAGACTCAGTCATATGCCTTTCATTATATAGTATTCAGATCGCATCATAATTCTAGGAAATGGTCCCCGTTTTCTTATTCTGGATTTAATTATGTTCTATGATATTTAAAATAAGGTAGTCATTATCTGAGCAGAAGCTATTTTGTAATATCAAGGTAACTACTTAATTTTTTGTAATAATTTTTGGCCTGCATAACATTTCTAATGATTCTTGTATAATCAAAAATGAAATAGATCTACCTCAGACATTTGATAGAAGTTATATGTTGGATGGAGCAGTTAGATAAGAAAAAATTAAAATCTAGAGCTAAGGAGTATGTTTAAATGACTGTATTATTAACTGGAACCTCTTGTAGGATTTTAAAATTATCCATTTTTTCTTCAAGGGCAAAGGGACTGAAAATATTAACCTGTAAAATATTATTTGTGAAATAAAAGACCAAGCAGATTAAAAAACCTAAATTCCAAATCCGAGTTCAGCTTTCTGTTTTCATCGTTAACTCTTAAAAAGAGTCTGTACTCATAATCTCTTTTATTACCTCTCAACTCACCGCCCTGAAGCTGCTATCAAGGTGTGAAGGAAGGAAAAAAAGATCAAATAAATGAAGGGATATATAATCAAAATTGCTTCACTTGGAATGATAAAGTGACTTTCATGTTTGGCTGTTAGAACATAGGTAAAATGGAGTTGTCTTGAGGTTTTCCTTTGCTTCAAACTTTTCTTAAGAATTGAGAAATTGTGTTACCTTGCTTTTCCTATGACTGAGCCTTTAGTATAGGGACAGAGTGATGAACACAACTGAGACTCGTCCTTGGAATTCAATGAATGTGACTGTAATTAACCTTTCCACAACAGCATAGTACTCTAGGCACCGCTCATGGAACCAGCAGTGGAAGAAGAGTTTAATAGGATATTTCTTATCCTCTGATGTGTTTGGAAAAAATGGTAAAACTGGAAGGCTGAATATAGTATTGTGTCTTATGAGTTAGTTTTTCTTTAAGAAAATAGAACTTTTCTATAGATAACATTATTTTATTTTTTGGTGTTTATAAACTCTTACTTTCAGTTTTGTAGTTTTTCAGCAGCATGTTGATATCGACAAGCTGCCTAATTGTATTTCTTATGTCTAGGTGATCCTGCTGTCTGGGCTGGACTGATGGCAGCTTGTCATGCTGATGATACACTGGCTCTAGTGAGCGGCACTCAGCCAAAGAGGATGGATTTATACTTGGCACTGTTATCTGCTGTTTCTGCTTCAAGTAAGTTTGAAAAAGCATTTAATACATGATACATTCAAGATAAAGTATTCAGAAGGATATTGCCAAAAGCTAATAGGCAGAATTAGCCCTGCATGAAAGGCTATTATATTCTCATCTAACAAAGCTTAAAAACAAGACAAAATGGTCAAATCATTTTTAAGGAGTTTATCTGCATTCAGAACAAAGCTTAAGAACATTATAGAAACAGAAATATCCAGCATTCAGCAAGGTAAAATTCACAATGTCTGGTATCCAGATAAGACTTGATAAGCATGCAAACAAGCAGAAAAATACCACCCATGATGAGGAGGAAAATCAGTCAATAGAAACAGATCCACAAAAGACACAGGTAGAAATCTCTTTAACATGTAATTAGCTGTTCAAAGCACATAGACAATAGCACAGAGGCCAGGAGGAGAAAATGAAAGAATTTTGTTGTAAAGGTTTTATACTATAAGTGATAAAATATTACAGTCATCCATAAGTATTCATGAGGGATTTGTTCTGTGACCTCCCTCAGATATCAAAATCCACTGATGCACAACTCTTATATAAAATGATGTATAATAGCTGACTCTGCTTATCCATGGGTTCCATATCTACAAATACAGAGGGCCAAGTGTACTTAAAGTTAGATGGTGACAGGTTGACGATAAATAAACCTTAAAAGTAGACACTAAAAAAAATAGAGTTATAAGTTTGCAGTAAGCCACCAAAGTAGAAAAAAATGGGGTATAAAAAATAATCCAAGAAAGGAAGAAAAGAGAACACTGAATAAAGAGAGAACAACAGCACAATAGAGTTAAACCCAACCAAATCAATGATCAAGTTAATATAAATGGTCTAAGTACCCCAGTTAAAAGGCAGATTGACAGATTGGATAAAAAAGCAAGAGCTTTTACCGCTTAAAGGAAACATAGCAAAATATAGACCTATATTTTAAGACAAAAGTAATCTCATGCTATCTATAAAATATCTGTAAAATAGATAAGCAACAAGCATCTGCCTTATATAAAGTAGATGAACAAGGAGCTGCCTTATAACACAGGTCAGCTATATTTAATATCTTGTGTGTGTGTGCTCAGTCACTTCAGTCATATCTGACCTTTGGCAATCCTATGGACTGTAGCCCATCGAGCTCCTCTGTCCATGGGACTCTCCAGGCAAGAATACTGGAGTGGGTTGCCATGCCCTCCTCTGGGGGATCGTCCCCACCCAGGGATCGAATGTGGGTCTCCTGCAACTTCTGCACCACAGGCAGATTCTTTACCACTGAGCCACCAGGGAAACCCTTTAATAACTTGTAATAACCTATAATGGAAAAGAATCTGGAAAAGAATATATATGTTTTTTATATATATATTCGTGTGTGTGTATGTATATACACACACATGTAGATATGTATAACTGAATCACTTATTTGTATACCTGAAACATTGTAAATCAGCTATATATCTATTTAAAAAAAGACAAAAATGATCTAACAAATTAGAGAATGGTAAAAGACTCTTGCGAGTCCCTTGGACTGCAAGGAGATCCAACCAGTCCATCCTAAAGGAGACCAGACCTGGGTATTCATTGGAAGGACTGATGCTGAAGCTGAAACTCCAGTACTTTGACCACCTCATGCAAAGAGGTAACTCATTGGAAAAGACTCTGATGCTGGGAGGGATTAGGGGAAGGAGGAGAAGGAGATGACAGAGGATGAGATGGCTGGATGGCATCACCGACTCGATGCACATGAGTTTGGGTGAACTCCGGGAGTTGGTGAGGGACAGGGAGGCCTGGTGTGCTGCAATTCATGGGGTCGCAGAGTCGGATACGACTGAGCGACTGAACTGAACTGAACTGAAAAGTACACTATGCCAATACTAATCAGAAGAAAGCTGAAGTGTCGCAACTAAGACCCAACGCAGCCAAGTAAGTAAATAAATATTTAAGAAAAGAGAAATTTCAAACAAATTAAGGTTTCAGGGCAAAGAATATTTCCAGTAATAAGAAGGGACATTTCACATTGGAATCAGTTTTATCAAGAGGACAGTTTAGGCACCAAGTAACAAACCTTCAAAACACATAAAATCCATGTGGTTTTTCCCAATAAAATAGGTAGAAAAAATTAAAAATTATGGAAAAATACACTTATGGAACTGAAATAAACTTGTAGAACTGAAAGAGGGATCAACAAATTCATAATTACAGAGATTCAACAGTCTTGATAATTGATAGAAAAATTGGACAGGAAATTAGTAAAGATACAGTAAAAGCTTGAACAGTATCAACCAGCTTGATCCAGTTGTCATTTATAGGAAAGTACTCCTAACAATAGCAGAAGGTGTATTTTTGTCAAGTATACACAGACTGTTTGCCTATGTATATCATATTATGGGGGCTTCCCTGGTGGCTCAGCTGGTAAAGAATCCACCTGCAATGCTGGAGACCTAGGTTGGATCCCTGGGTTGGGAAGATCCCCTGGAGAAGGAAATGGCTACCCACTCCAGTATTCTGGCCTGGAGAATTCCAGGGACTATATAGTAGTCCATGGGTTTGCAAAGAGTCAGACACGACTGAGCAACTTTCACCACTACATCATATTATGAGCCATTAAGCAAATCTAAATAAATTAAAAAAATTAAAGTCATGCAGAGTATGTTATCTTAATACAGTTGAATTAATTTAAAAATCAATAAATCTGGAAAATTCTCAAATATTCAAAAATTTAATAGACTTCCAAATAATCCAGGTCAAAGAATGAAGCAGGAGGGAAATTAGAAAATACTTTGAACTGAAAGTATTTTGAAAGTGAAAAATTAATATATAAAATTCTGTGATGCTACTCAAGTACTACTTATAAGAAAATTTTAGCATTAAATGTCTACACAGGAAATAAGAAGGGCCTCAAATTGATGATCTCAACTTCCCCCTTGAGAAAGTAGAAAAAAGAAAGGGAAATTAAACCAAAGTAAGCAGAATAAAAGAAAATAAAGACTAGAGATCTGTGAAATAGAAAACAGAAAATCAACAAAAGCAAAACCTAGTTCTTTGAGAAGATCAATGAAATTGATAAACCTCTAGCCAGGCATCAGGAAAAAATTGTCAGGAATGAGAGATGATACATCTCTATAGCTATTAAAAGGCTCATAGTGAAAGTGAAAGTGGCTCAGTTGTATCTGACTCTTTGTGACCACATGGACTGTAGTCCACGGAATTCTCCAGGCCAGAATACTGGAGTGAGTAGCCTTTCCCTTCACAGGGGATCTTGCCAACCCAGGGATTGAACCCAGGTCTCCCGCATAGCAGGCGGATTCTTTTACCAACTGAGCCACAAGGGAAGCCCAAAAATACTCATAAGAGAATCTTAAGAACAACTTTATGCCCCTAAATTTGGCAATGTTGATGAAATGGATAAATTCCTTAAGAGACAGCTCACTTAAGAAGAAATAAACTGAATAGCTTTATACCTATTAAAGAGCACTCGTGGCTGATTCACGTCAATGTATAGCAAAACAAATACAGTATTGTAAAGCAAAACAAGCTAAAAAATAAAAATCAATTAAGCTGTCAGAAATAACAATATTAACAATAGTAAAAGTTACATATTCATTGAGTATTTATTCTGGTGTCAAGTCATTGTGCTAGCTTATTTACATACTCTTTAACTTAAATTTTAATTTTTTTGCAGCCTTTTAAAAAATTGAAGTGTAGTTGATGTACAATATTATACAAGTTACAGGTGTACTAAATAGTACACCTGTTTAGTATAATATAGATTCACAATTTTCAAAGGTTATACTTTATTTTAGTTGTTATGAAATATTGGTTATATTCCCTGAACTGTACAATATATCCTATAACTTATTTTATCCCTAATAAACTTTTTTATATATTCTCTTTTAATTCTTAAAAAAAAAAAGAGAGAGACTGAATTTATAGTTTAAAATCTTCTTATATAAAAAACTCCAGGGCCAGATAGAATTCTGCCAAACATTGAAGTAAAAAATAATACCAGCTCTATACAAACTCTTCCAAAAAATTGAAAAGGTGGTGACATTTCCTAACTTCTGCTATGAGGTCAGTTCAATTCAGTCGCTCAGTCGTGTCCGACTCTTTGCGACCCCATGAATCGCAGCACGCCAGGCCTCCCTGTCCATCACCAACTCCCAGAGTTCACTCAGACTCACGTCCAGAGTCGGTGATGCCATCCAGCCATCTCATCCTCTGTCGTCCCCTTCTCCTCCTGCCCCCAATCCCTCCCAGCATCAGAGTCTTTCCCAGTGAGTCACCTCTTCACATGAGGTGGCCAAAGTACTGGAATTTCAGCTTTAGCATCATTCTTTCCAGGGCTGATCTCCTTTAGAATGGGCTGGTTGGATCTCCTTGCAGTCCAAGCTATGAGGTCAGCATTACATAAATACTGAAACTAGAGAAAGGCATTACAGGCAAACTACGGAACTACAGATGCAGACATTTGTAACAAAACTTTCACAGTTCAAATCCAGTAACACACAAAAAAGGTAATACTACATCATGATTAAGTGGGGTTTATTCTAAGAATGCAAAGTTGCTTTAATATTTGAAAATGAATATATAAAATGTACCATGTTAAATGCTATGAAACATGCCAAAGAGTTTATGCTTTATGATTTCATTTATATGAAATTTCAGATAATGCAAACTGATCTATTGTGAGTGAAAATAATGAGTGATTGTCTGGGGACAGAGGGAAAGAGGAGAGGTGGGTTGGGGACAGGAAGGATTACCAAGGAGTAGGAGCAAGCTGTTCATGATGGTGGATGCGTTTATTATCTTGATAGTCGTGATAGTTCATAGATGGATGCTTATGTCAAAAGTTATCAGATTTATAGTTTGAATGTGTGCAGTTTGTCATATGTCAATTATATTGCAACAAATCTTTACTTTTTTCTTGAATTATTTTCAGTTTTACTGAAGATTGATTTTTTTTAATGTAAGTCACAAATATAAAAAGTCTTAAGTTATTCAGCCACAAATATTCCTACTGTGAAACTTTTCAGAAACCTATCTCATGTTGAGATAGTCTGTGATATTCCAGTGGTATGTGTAAAAGTTGTATTGCATGGTAAGTTTAATTGTGATACTTAATAATTACTTCTCAGAGAAAACATTATAAACTGCAGAAAAAAGTTTTAACATTGGCTTGTTTTATTGTAGTTAAAGACAAAGAATTCTTTGAAAATTACAACCAGTCTCTTGAAAGGTGGTCTCTCTCTCAAGCTGTCACTGGTCTGATAGACACAGGAAGAATATCTGAAGCTGAAGCCCTCTGCACAAAGGTATTTTTATGGAATTGAGATTCATGAATTCTTATCCTATTTGGAAAATAACTTCAAAAATAGAGTGCACATTATTTAGAGAGCATTTGGTTGTGATGGTGGTGGTGATGATAATGAAGATAATACCCAGCATTGACTGAGTACTTACTATAGGCTAGTTAATGCATTTAGCGGTTTGTATTTGACCTTCACAACAGTCCTGTGATTTAGGTATTTATTATTATCCCCATTTATACAAAAGAGAAAACTAAGGCTTAAAGAGTGTAACTAATTTGCATAAGAGTTCACAGGTAGAAATTGATAGACTTGCTGTTTAAGCTCACATGTGTCTGACTCTTGAGACTCAAAGTTGAATTTATGTGGGGTATTTCTTATGGAAGTAGTATTTTCCTTTGATTTCTAGTTACTCTCTTTAGAATGCTATGCTTTCCAGCATCCCTGCATTTTTCTGAAGTTCTGAACCATATGGAATGACTGTGGGGACTGTTAAGTGGGTGACTGAAATTACTGAGTAATCAGTTTTTACCTACCTGGATTGTAGTCTCTGTGAGTAAATTCTTAGACTTGGCCTGACCCATAGTAGAGGCTCAATAAATATTTATTGAATGAACAAATCAGTTTTATAAACCTACTCAAAACAACTTAATGAATAAGGAGAGTTTTAGACATCACTTTTCCTGAAAACACCTTTTTTTTATTTCCCATAAATATTTACCCTGGAGATTTTGTGTTGTTTTTCTAGAAATGTTTTTTGAAAGATCACTATGAATTTTAAGAGAGAGGGGAATGGATCTTTGAAGATCCCTTTGGTCCTTGAATTCTTTGAAAACCAGAATCATACATTATCTCTTTTATTTAAGAAATTCCATCTAGGTTCAGGATAGTTCAGTATAATACAGTGAATGTTTAGTGACCATAAATTGGCAGTTGCTTCTTATTCTCTATGACAGAGAGTATGACCCTTTCCTCATCATTTTAAGGTTCCAATCTCTTACTTAGAAGAAAGCAATCACATACCTTTCAGAAATAAGGACATTTAGAACTATGACCTAATAGAAGATAAAGAATTAGGTTATTGAGAGACAGACAATAAAGAAAGATATGTCTGAAACAATAGTGGAAGGACTTGCTTGGAGAACTAGCCTTAACTTCTTGTATGTGTATATTGTGGGTACATATTACATATTGTATATATAATTATAATACATATATACATATAAACAACATATACATTTATAAATATATATACATATACATAGATATAATACTTTTATGTCTGTATGTATGTGTTTTAAGGTATAAATAAATGGCTTAGGGAAATATGTATAAGAAGTCTGTGCCTGGAGGAAGGACAATGTGTATCTTTATTAAGATGTTGAGAAAGGAAAAAAATTATAGCTCTTTCCTTCTTACATAGTATGTGCATGCTCAGTTGCTTCAATCATGTCCAACTCTTTGCAACCCGATGGATTATAGCCCACCAGGCTTCTCTGTCCATGGGATTCTCCAGGCAAGAATACTGGAGTAGGTTGCCATGCCCTCCTCCAGGGGACCTTTCTGACCCAGGGATCAAACACATGTCTCCTGAATCTCTGGCATTGCAGGCGGACTGTTTACTTCTGAGTCACCAGGGAAGCCCCTCTTACATAACACAGTTCTTCCAAATAAGGGATAATACTAGCCTTCACTATTAATTTTATATTTTCTTAGTTCAGCTATTTATATGCAGACCCTAAATTTTTCAGGTGATAGAAATTTTTCTATCACCTAAGAATAAGCCAAGTCAAAGGGACGTACTGAATCGAAGAGTGACAGTTTATAAACTACAGTAGTAGTATTACTGATTTTAGAGTTTAAGTATAGAGTTTGATATTCCCAAGATGATCAGTGTTCTTTTTTTTACTTTTGCTGTTATTTTTTAATAAGAAAAGGTTAAATTCAGGTGGTTGTTGTTTTTTTCAGTATGGAGAATAGCTTAATTGCCTTTTACATTTAACATTTCAGAACCTGTTTCACGAATTTCTGTTTGGGGTTTGATTTTTAGAATTTAAAAAGTAACCCTGATCAACCAGCTGTTATCTTACTCTTGAGACAAGTTCAATGTAAACCACTCCTGGAGTCACGAAAACCTCTCCCAGATACTGTACTTGACGAGCTGCAAAAAACAGTCATGTCCAACTCAACCTCTGTTCCAGCTTGGCAGGTAAATTTTCTCTTTTGTTATGTGAGTCCTGAATTAAAATGCTCTGTGATGTTCGGTGAGGTCAAGGGTGTGCCCCATTTTTGTCTTGCCTTTAAACCCACTGTGTCTCTCATTTTCACACAGTAGTTAATATGTGGTTAATATATCTCATTAACCACAATAATTAGAGAAACTAAAGAAGTTGATTATTCATTAAGGATCTGCTGCTGCATGGCTTTAAAGTGTTTAAAATGACTGGTTATAAACCTTTCCATTTAAAACAGTGTTGAAAATAATGTCTTTTATAAGGAGTTGATAGAAGAGAGCTAAGTGTTGCAAACATAATAAGCTTGCTGTAGTGGTGCTTAACTCTCCCTTTAGAGGCAATGTGTAGCTTTTCCTTAGCTCCTTTACAGGTAACCTGTATCTAAGATTCTAATGGGTTTTCAGTGCCTTCAGAAATAGTTATTTTCAAGATTGATGCCTGAATCCCTAACTGTCAGACCTTTTAGCTGGCTCTGCTTACCACAATGATAAGTACGTAATGATCACTACCTATTTTATTCTCATTGATACTAAAATACAAAAAGCATATGTATTACTCAACTTGTTACAGTTCTTTCTGTGCCCCGAGACAGTATCAAAGGGACTTTTTGACACAGGTTTTACAGAAGTTTGTTTTACTACAGTACTTCATTTGATCTTTTGTTCTATGAATGTTTTGATGTCCTGCTTAAAAAGATTATTTAATGGTGTAAAATAGTTGGATTATGCACATTAAGCTTCCTTTTTACTCTAATCCTTGAAGAAAGATGGTGCTTTTTTCCCCCTCAGAGTAAATTTGCCATATGAGACTTAACATACTTTAATTCTAAGGTCAACTGGATATTGATGATCTCATGTTCTTTATCAAGGGGAAAAACACTTCGTCAAACTAAAAGGGGAAAATTAAAGGATAAATTATGCAGTAAGTAAAGTCTTAAGAGATAGCATATGTGTTTTCTTTTATACCATGATATAATTCACAAAGAATAGAATGTAAAAATCTTGCTATATATGTAAGTACTTTTAACCACTACTTAGATCAAGATGTAGGGATTTCCCAGGTGGCCCAGTGGTAAAGAATCTGCCAGTGCAGGAGACGCAGGAGACTCAGGTTTGACTCCTGGATTGGGAAGATCCTTGGAGAAGGAAATGACAACTCACTCGAGTATTCTTGCCTGGGGAATCCCATGGACAGAGGAGCCAGGCAGGATACGGTCAGTAGGGTCACAAAGAGCTGACACAACTTAGTGACTGAACACACACATATCAAGGTAGAGAGTAGTTCCTGCAGCCTAGTGGCCTCCTCCGTTGCTGTTTAGTTGCTAAGTGTAGCCAACCCTTTTGTGACCCCATGAACTGTATCCTGCTAGTCTCCTCTGTACGTGGGATTTCCCAGGCAAGAATGCTGGTGTAAGTTGCCATTTCCTCCTCTGCGGGATCTTCCCGACCCAGGGATCAAACCAGCATCTCCTGACTGGCATGCAGCTTCTTCACTAACGAGCCACTAGGAAAGCCTTATAAATCAACTCTAGAAAGAATGACTGTCAGGATGAACTAAAGATGAGGACAGAGAGCCACATGGTTATTTGTTACAATTCACTGCCACTACTTTATACCTTACCTTTATGCTTTTAAAATATTTTACCTCACCAAGGTTTGAAAGAACTTAGCTTTAAATCTAGTGGAATATTGAGCAAGTGTCAGGTTATATCTTAAGATGCTCTGATGTTTTCTTCTGTTGACAATTGAAGGCAAATTGTCTTGGTTTCTGAATTAATCTGGCCCAGAAATGTGTTAGTTTCACAATCATGTATGATTTTAGGGAAAAAAGGAATATTGCAAGGCATGGTAAACATATCCCTGGTGGCTCAGACGGTAAAGCGTCTGCCTGCAATGCGAGAGACCCAGGTTCAATCCCTGGGTCGGGAAGGTCCCCTGGAGAAGGAAATGGCAACCCACTCCAATACACTTGCCTGGAAAATCCCATGGACAGAGGAACCTGGTAGGCTATAGTCCATGGGGTCGCAAAGAGTCGGACAGGACTGAGTGACTTCACTTTCACTTTGATAAGCGTGGTGTTAGCCTTTTTCTCTAGCAGTGCAGGACTGAAGACACCTTGGAATTAAGGTTGGGTGCCGGGGTCCAGCCCCGGTGGATCCAGGGAATTCGAAGCAGGGACGGCATTGGCGAGGAAAAAACTTATTTATTATTAATATAAGATTAGATTAGGAAATAATAGTATAGTAGGAAAATTTAGAGAAAAGAAGGCTGAATAACTTGGTTTACGTGGAAAGCCAATAAAGTTCCAGACAAGGAGCTTGCACTATCTACATTAGGCCACCAGCGGCCATTTCAATATTGGAGAATGCCCCTCCCTGGGCTTGCTCTCTTACAGATTTTAGCAGCCAAGGGACAGGTAAGTAGACATGGCAGCCTCCACGCCCCAGATGGGATTTCAGCCTGAAATTAAGAGTAAATAGGAGACACGGGGGAAACGGTCCTTTCGATGACTGGTCCCACCTCTATTGTTCAGAAGGCCTTTTATACCTTTTTGATTGTACATAGAGATCAATGAGTAATACAAAATTATGCAGCATTAGCAGCCCCAAAACCAGGCTTTCTTTTTGCATACCCTCCCGTATACAAAAGGTCTCAGGTGATTTACATTATCTTCTGGCCAAGAGGCTTGCTAACACTTTTTGGCTCTCTTCTTTAATGAATGTTAATCTCGTTTCCCCCAAGTGTTTTTCTTTAATCTGCATCTCCTTAAAGCACTAAAGTTACATCCCTATAGAACAAAGGTGCAGTGGGTTATAACAAAGAAGGTACTTAACTCAAAGATCTAATGTTGCTACTTGTTTTTTCTATGTACCAGCTATATCAACAAATCAAAGATATGAAAATTTGGCAGCAAGTATTGGCTCAACAAATGAAACCTTTAATCAATCCTATTCTAATGATTTTGACTCCTCGGAAGCCCCTACTTTCCTAGGATGTCTTAAGCTTCCTGTGCCTCCTGAGAGGTCTAGAGGCCTCAAACAATCACATGAGCAGCTGTACGAGTCCTGCAGGCAGGCTAGAAAGCCATCAGAGGGGTTTTTGGATTGAAACACCCTTTCAAATGCAGAAGACTAAAGCCCTGAGTTGACTTTTTCTAGAGAATGTCAGAAGAGTGGAAAAGCAGGCAGATTCTTATTTTTGGGGGGTACATGCTCAGGAAATGCCAGAGGGAAAACCTGAGATCTGACTCGTCCTTGCCCATCAAATCTCTGCCACATGACCTTGCATGGGTGGGATTCCTCACGCTGGCTTCCGGCAGTTGGGTATTTCTAACTGGCCATTAAATCCTGTACGTACAAAGACCCTGCAGGAAACCATAAAAGGCAATAAGAATTAATAGGATTCTAGAAACAAATTTCTGCCCACATCCCCAACTGAATAGGCACCTCAATTATACTACCATTTTGGAATTAGTGTACCTTGCATGAAGGCCAGGTGTATAACTGCATCTGCAGAGCTTCATTTATCTGTATTCTACTGCTGAAAGATTGGAGAAAGATTGTACATGGTTGCTGGTATTAACACAAATTGCTAACAAAAAGCTTTCAACTTGAATCCACTATTAACTGGTTATGTGATTTTAGTTCAGGTACACCCACTTCAGTGCCAGAGTCTTCATCTGAAACATGAGAGAGGAATTTTAGATAACATAATTACTGTAGAATTCTTTTAAAAAATATCAGTAAATATTCACTGTTCAACAGTTTAATGGAAGTACCATGTAAGCAATGGTACATTGTTGAAATAAGATCATGCTGAAGGTCACTAGTTGGTTTTAAGTACAGTCCTTGCTTTACATACGCTTCACCTCCGCACTATTAGACTTCTATGTCTGCTTTATAGAATATGCCACATTCTGTGGCCAAACTCTCCCTGTAACTAGTACATCTAATGGCCCATAAACTGCTGTCTTCAGAGTTTGTGCTTTGTTGTTCAGTCACTAAGTTGTGTCCGACTCCTTGCAACCCCCTGGACTGTAGCACGCCAGGCTTATCCATCCTCCACTGTTTCCTGTGCTAGATTCAAACAAAATTGAAACCTCAGATGAGGTTTCTGTTCCATATTGAAATAGTTCCAGTTCATGGTCTCCTAGCTACCACTTCTCCATAACTGCAAACAATTTAAGATCTGACCTGCTATCCTGTTTGGCCCTCTGTCGTCTTTGGGCGTCATAATTTCTGTGACTTCCTGCAACCTAGGGCTTCCCCCATACCTCTCCCTCTGTGACTCCCCTTATGTGAAAAAAAAAGGCAGCAGAACCACTATTGTGACTTATATCACTTCTGTCTAATTTTGCCTGTTTTTAAACTTGATATATATGGAATGTCTTTTTGTATGTGGTTACTTTCATTCAACATCATGTCCATGAAGTTTATTTAGTTGTTTCATGTAGCCATAGTTTTTTTCACTTATTTTTATGAATAATATACTGTAAGATATCCCTTTTACTGTTGATAGACATTTGGATTACAGTTGACCTTGAACAGCATGGGTCTGAACTGCATGAGTCCAGTTATACATGACTATTTTTCAGTAGTCTGTGGTTGGGTCAGTCCTTGCAACCGTGAATACAGAGGCTGACTGTAAGTTACATCCATGTTGTTCAAAGGTCAACTGGGTTTCCAGGTTTTGGCTGTTATAATGCTGCTGGGATATGCCTTTTGTTGGGTGATAATTTCGTGAACAGAGAAGCCTGGCAGGCTATAGTCCATGGGATTGCAGAGACTCAGACGACTGAGCTACTAGCACTTTTGCTTTTTCTTTTCATAGTAAAAATGTATTCACTTTAGTAGATCCTGTCCAGTGTTTTTTTAAAATGGGTTGTCAATTTATGTTTCCACCTGCAAGTTATAAGCCTTCCAATTGCTGATATTGCTAGATGGTGATTATTATTTTCCCTTTTCAGTGGATATGTAGGTAATATTAATAGTATCATATAGTGGTTTTAAGTGGAATTTGTGTGCTTAGTTGCTCAATTGTGTCCGACTTTGTGACCCTATGCATGGTAGTCCTCCAGGCTCCTCTGTCCATGGGGATTTTCCAGGCAAGAATCCTGGAGTGGGTTGCCATGCCCTCCTCTAGGGCATCTTCCCAACCCAGGGATCAAACCCAGATCTCTTGCATTCCAGGTGGATTCTTTACCATCTGAGCCACCAGGCAAAGCCCAAGAATACTGGAGTGGGTATTCTATCCCTTCTCCAGCGGTTCTTCCTGACCCAGGAATTAAACCAGGGTCTCCTGCATTGTAAGTGGATTCTTTCCAGCTGAGTTACCAGGGGTAACTTAGCCCTAGTAGCTAAGTGGAATTTACCTAATGAAAAATGCTGTTGAGCCACTTTTCATACGTTTATTGGATCTTTGAATATCTTATTTTTAAAATACCATTTCTTTACTATGGTTTTTAATAGGCTGTTATCTTGCTGAATTATTGAAATTCATTATATTTTCTGGCTACAAGCACATTTTTGGATATCTGTATTACAAATATTTTCGTAATGTTATTTTTGATGAGTAGTTCTTAATCTCAGTGAAGTCCAATTTATTGTTTTGTAACGGTTAATGTTTTACTGGGGTGTTCTACTTTAGTTCATGAAGATTTTTTTCTGTTTTTTCTTTAGAAACTGTTGTTCTGTCTTTCATATACAGGTCTATGATCCATCCTGGATTAATTTTTGTTAGTGTTGCAGGGTCAAGGTTCATTTTTTTCCTGTATGGATGTGTAATTGTCCTAGTACCATCCTTTGAAAAGACCATTATATCCTCCACTGAATTGTCATGATACTTCTGTGATAAATCAGATGACTAGGTGTGTGTGGTTTTTAGGGCTCTTTATTCTTTTTCTCCTTTTTCTTTGATCTATTTGTTTATTATTGCTTATAGCTTTATAGTTTGTTTTGATGTTGGGCTTCCCTGGTGGCTCAGAGGTTAAAGCGTCTGCCTCCAATGCGGGAGACCTGGGTTCGATCCCTGGGTCAGGAAGATCCCCTGGAGAAGGAAATGGCAACCCACTCCAGTATTCTTGCTTGGAGAATCTCATGGACTGAGGAGCCTGGTGGGCTGCAGTCCATGGGGTCACAAAGAGTAGGACACGACTGAGTGACTTTACTTACTTACTTACTTACTTACTTTTGATGTATGGAGGAAATATTAAGACCTCCAACTTTTTTGTTTTCCTTCAAGTTTATCTCAGTCATTTTAGGTCTTTTGCATTTACCTGTAAATTGTCAGTCATCCTTACTCTCCCCACCAAACAAAAGTCCGACTGAGGTCTAGATTGGAATTTCAATCTATAGTTTAAATAAATAAATAATAAATATTTAGTTTAAATAAATCTATAGTTTAATTTGGGAAAATCGACAATGTATTACTGTTGAGTTTCTCTATTCATAAATGTGTTATGGGGGTGATGGTTTAGTCACTAATTCATGTCTGACTCCTGCGACCCCATGGACTGTAGCCTGCCAGGCTCTTCTGTCCATGGGATTCTCCAGGCAAGAATACTGGAGTGGGTTGCCATTTCCTTTCCAGGGGATCTTCCTAACCCAGGGATCGAAGCCAGGTCTCCTGTATTGCAGGTGGATTCTTTACCAACTGAGCTGTCATAGACCTTATTATTTAAGTTCTAAATTTCTCTCAGCAGTGTTGTAAAATTTTAAAAAGATCATAGGAATACAGTTGATTTTTATATTTTGACCTTCTAGCAGCCTTGCTGACTTATTCTTTTGAAATGGTTTTGGGTTTTCTGTATACACCAATATTTCCTTTGTGAATAATTTTTACTTTTTCTTTCTAATAATTTTAAGTTAAAATTTTTCTTGACTCATTGCACTGTTTAGAATCTCAAATACAATGTTAAACAGAAGTGGTGATAAGGGAACATACTGGTCTTATTCTCTACCTCAAATAGGAAACATTTATAATTTCAGCTACAGTATTTGCTTTAGGTTTTTATAGGCATTTAACAGATTCTAAGGGCTTCCCAGGTGGTGCTAGCGGTAAAGAACCTGCTTTCCAATGCACAAGTTGTGAGAGAGGCAGGTTTGATCCTGGGGGTGGGAAGATCCCCTGGGGAGGGCATGGCAACCCACTCCAATGTTCTTGCCTGGAGAATCCCATGGACAGAGGAGCCTGGTGGGCTACAGTCCATAGGATGGCAAAGAGTTGGACACCACTGAAGTGACTCAGCATTCATGCATGCAACAGATTCTAAAATGGCTGTCCGGTTTATCTTTCAGATTAAGGAGATCCTTTTCTGAGTTTGTCAAGAGAGATTTGTTTTTCATCATGAATGAGTAGATTTTGGGGGCCCATCTATGAGAATGGTTCTTTTTCTTTATTCTGTTAATATGATAGATTGCATGGATTTTCAAATATTAAACCAACCTTTCGTTCTTAGAAGAAGCCCTGCTTGGTCATGATGTATTGTTCCTTTTATATATTGCTAGAGTCAGCTTGTTAAATGTTTGTTTACAATGTGTATACCTATATTCATGAGAGAGATTGGCTCGTAATTTTTCAGTCTTGTAAGTTCATTGGTAGGTTTTGTATCTCTGTTATTATTCCATTTTTCCTTATTTTTCTGAAAGTTTATGTTATAATAATAAATGTAATAATTATTATACAATAATATATTTATTAATTATTACATATAAATTATTATATATAATTATAAAAATAAATGTAAGAGCATTTATTTCCTTAATGTTTGGAAGAATTCACTATTGAAGCTATTCAGACCAAGAATTTCCTTTATGGGAAAGTTTGTGTCTTTTTAAATTCCATGTTAAATTTCTTTAATACATATAGGACTTTTACGATTTCTTGTTTCCTTAGCATTTATGAGTTGCAAGAAATTTGTACAGAGTATCTCAGTTTCTTAAACATCATTTAAGTCAAGCTGGTTATTTATGTCTAAATCTTCTATATCCTTATTTACTTATTTATTTACTTTTTTGTCAGTTTCTGTTATCATTGCTGAGATAGATGTGTTGAAATCTCTGATTCAGATTCTGGATTTGTCTATTTCTTCTTAAATTTTTATTTTTGCTTCATAAATTCTGTGTGATTGGGATATACAAATGTAGAAATGTTATATATTCCTTTGACTGACTCTTTCATCATTATGAAACAGCCCAGTTTATCTCTTAACATCTCTTGTCTTGAAGTCTACTTTGTTGGGAATTAATATAGTTATGTGAACTTTTGGTTAGTGTTTACATGATGTATCTGTCACATATGAACAATCATTGTATGTTTTGATTTTGTTCCTGACTTGCTATCTTGAGAGACTTTTTAAGACTTCAGACTAGATGTGGCCGGTATGCTGTTGCTAATGGAATGGGCAAGATGGCAATACATATGTCCTCTCTCTCTTGAACCTCCCTCACACTTCCCAGCTCATCCCAGCCTTCTAGGTCGTCACAGAGCACCAGGTTGAGCTTCCTGTGTTATACAGCAACTTTCCACTAGCTGTCTAGTTTACATATGGTAGTATGTATGTTGCAATGCTACTTTCTCAGTTCATCCCACTCTCTCCTTCTCTCTGCCTCACCATGTTCATAAGTCTGTCTCTATTCCTGCCCTGCAAATTGTTTAACAGTACCATTTTTCTTGATTCCACAATATTTATTTTTCTCTTTCTGACTTATTTTACTCTAACAGACTATAGGTTCATCCAGCTCACTAGAACTGACTCAAATTCCTTCCCTTTTATGGCTGAGTAATATTCCATTGTATATATGTACCACAACTTCTTTATCCATTCATCTGCTGATAGACACCTAGGTTGCTTCCATGTCCTGGATACTGATAGTGTTGCAGTGAACATTGGAGTATACCTGTTGTTTTGAATTA
Organism: Aepyceros melampus; assembly: GCA_006408695.1. Taxonomy (NCBI): domain Eukaryota; kingdom Metazoa; phylum Chordata; class Mammalia; order Artiodactyla; family Bovidae; genus Aepyceros; species Aepyceros melampus. The sequence goes on from SJXQ01010755.1 coordinate 64,276, forward strand.
CAGTTTCCTCAGGGTATATGCCATCGTGGGATTGACGGGTTATATGGGGCTGTCCCCTTTCTTAACCCGTGATTTTTGTTTTGGGGGCACAAAATTCATCAATAATTAAATTAAAAGTTTTAACTTCAACGTTTATTGAATTTGTTGGAAGTAGACTGTGCAGTAAACTAAAGTCTTTTGGGTCCTTTTCTCTTGCTACTCCTCAGTGGCTGGCACACATATATCAGTCCCAAGGAATGATGGGTGCTGCAGAGATGTGTTACAGGAAGAGCCTGCAAGTAGCATCCCAGCAGGGCAGCTGGAGTGGGAAGCTCTCAAGCCTGCTGAGGCTAGCACTGCTTGCATTGGAAGTCTGCATGGTAAGATCTCGTTATCGTTATGATGTGGAAAACTGCTTCTTGTATTTTTCTTTAAGATAAAAGCTTTTTACATAGTGATATTCCATTCAGTTCCTATTGTTTCATCACCTTCTACTGTGAGCTCCTCGTAGACTTTGTGTTTGGGGTCTTGATGGGCATAAAGTAACATAACATAAACTCATAGACTCTAGCAGGTCATTGCCATCATTTAGGAGGAAAAAAAGATTGCAACTTAAAAAGTTGAATTATGAAAAAAAAAAGTTGAATTATGACAGCATATACATTTTTATTTCTTGGTGACTTAAGTTAGAATTAATCCAGCTACCCGTTAGTGAAAAAGATGCCAGTAATTAGCATTTCAGTCATTTCTCAATTCATTTGATGTTCTGTAAGAGGGATTCCTAATAATTTTTGACTTGATATATTTTCTGATACCAAGTTAGGTGTATTAATCAAGAGGTCTTATAAACTCTTCAAGGTAAATATTTAAGTGGGTGTCTGGAGGAGCAAACTCCAGAAAAGTGTATATGATATCCTACTTGAGTGTATGTATGTGTAGTATATAGTTTCGAGAATGTTTATCTGTAAAGACACTGTGTACATGTGCATGTTAAAAGACGCATAGAAAGATATGGAAAGATACAAAAGAAACTTACTGGCAGTTACTTTGGAGAATGGTATTAGGGAGTCTTTAAGGAATGGTGGAGGAGAATTTTTCATTTTCTGTCCTTTGCTAGTGTTTTAATTTTTAATCATATGTATATTCTGTGATTAAAAAATAAAATGTCATTTTTAAAAGTTAAATTTTCCTAAACAGGACTGAATGAACTGTTGCTTATGGAGAAGGAAATGGCAACCCACTCCAGTGTTCTTGCCTGGAGAATCCCAGGGATGGGGGAGCCTGGTGGGCTGCCATCTATGGGGTTGCACAGAGTCGGACACGACTGAAGCGACTTAGCAGCAGCAGCAGCCAGCTTTATTTACTTGCTTTCACTGGGCATTTTAGCAAAAAAAATACAAGCTTTAGGAAGTGTGTTTAGCTTTGGTGCTATTACTATGGAGCACATTTCAGAGCTCCTTAGGTTGGGGCCATGTTTTGTTCTCCTTGTGTTTTGCTTTACACTCTGCTTAACACATAGGAGCTCTTCCACCAGTAGTTTTGAATGAATGGGCAGGTAACAGTGGTGGTCAAATTTGAGATAATTTGGCTAGAAAGAAATGGTGGTTAATGGTAATTGTGGGCCACTGAAGATGTTGTTTTGTTTGTCCCATATTTATATTTAACAGAAGTCTCTGTGGAAGCAACATGTGGCATCTATAAGTGTTCGTGAATGTGTAGAGAAGTCTAACTTATTTTTTGTTTTAGCCCTTTTACTCTTTTTTAGCCCTTTTAGTCTAATTATTAATTTGTTCGTTAATAAGAATTATTTAGTGATGTGTTTGTTTGTTCTTCATGCTGAGAAATTAAATCTGACCTGGAATAAAATAAAAACAGCAATAGTAATAGCAAACATACAGAACACTTAGCCTGTGCTAGGTTCTGGTCTAGCGCTTTATATGTATTAACTTCATTAATATTCATAAGAATCCTATTTTTCAGATGACGAGACTGGATTGCAGTTTAGTAATACCCGTGTATACCTGTCTCCATCCCCCCCACCACTGCTGCCACCACAAACAGTGTTTTCTTTAGGAGCTGTGGTTCTGCCTGTGAAAACTTCAGCCAATTAAGCTGTCTAGAACTCCCCTCCTAACTTTTTTGGTATTAGTGGAGATGGTAATAACTACTTTGCCTAGGGTTGTTAGGAATATCAAATGAAGTAACACAAATGCCTTTGTAAACTTGAAAGCGCTGTTCACATTTGATTTGCTTGTTATAAGATTTGATACCCAGCAGTTATTGTAAGGAGATGTCGTATTTCTCTGGTAAATAGCTGGCAGTGTATGGAGGACGTGTATATGAAAATTAGGCTGGTTTATGTGTGATAATATATGAATAGATTATTGAACTGAAAGGTTCTGCTAAGATATTAAATATCTTAGATTCCAAAGAGAGATAGCAAATCAAGATACAGATTTCTGAAGCAGGTAGAAGACTTAACCCATAAGGAAGCTATACAAAGGTTAGGAGAGTAAAGTTGGAGGACTGTGAAGAAATCTTTATGGAGAAAGCTGTTGCCTCCCCTGTCATCTTCCTGGCACATTTCCACACACACACAGGTGCCCTCGAGGCGAGAAAGGCAGTGCTGCCAGAGAGAGGGAGGCTGTGATGTGTGGCCTCAGAGGACAGGTGTCTGATGTGTGCCTTGAAAACTGCAGCTTCCACCTGCTGGGAAGAGAGTTGGTCATGGTTTGGAAAGTGACTGCCTGCTTCTGGGAGAGAGTGGTCAGCAGTGGGTGAATCCCAAAGGTAGTTAGGAAGCACTTTTGGCTACAAGATGCCCTCCGTCTTACTAAAGAGTTGCTGCAGTGTGAGGTGAGCAGCATTCCTGGAGTTCATTCAATCCAGGAATGGGTGATGCTGCCTGAGCTGGTGGACTGGCATTGCAATTATCTTAGGTCCTGACATGCGGAGCCACCTAGAGGACTGATGGAATCTCAGCAGAAAGGAAGCTGGAGGTCTCCAGATTGCCAGAGCATGTGAAGAGAAGAAGTGGAACAGAGTCCATTCACCCAGCTTAGTGGAATTGTGCGTCCTGTCCTGTGCACAGTCCTCCCACTGGGTCTAGTGCTCTGTAGTCAACGTGTTGACATGTTTAATCATTTTTTAACAAAGATCCCTGCATGTTTTATACGTTGCACTGAGCCTCACAGATTTCAAAGCCGATTCTGCAGTAAGAGACTACCCACAAAGCTGGGAGTCTCTGATAAAACCAAGAAAATCCAGATGAAGAGACAAAGATCTTTAAGTGTCTACCAGGCCTAAGGAATCAGACACCAACTTACAATTGAGAAGGAACTCTTAAAGTTGCTTAGTCATGTCAACTTTGTGATCCTGTGCATTATAGCCTTCCAGTCTCCTCTGTCCATGGAATTCTCTAGGCAAGAATACTGGAGTGGGTTGCTGTTTGCTTCTCCAGGGGATCTTCCCAACCCAGGGATTGAACCTTGCTCTCCTGCATTGCAGGCAGATTCTTCACCATCTGAGCCACCAGGGAAGCCCTCACCTTACAATGACACCCACCAAACTTCTGATGTTTCAGTTGAGGCCGGAAACTACAATTAGCAAGAAAAGGTGGGAGTGCTGGGCAGAGGAACAAGCCATGTGCTGCTGCATGTAAGCACACCCTAGCTAGGAGCTGAGAAGATGGGAGTAGGGTGTAAATATTATCTTTGTATGAAGGTTGAAGTTTTGAAAAGAAGAGAACTTTCTAATTAAGACTCTGAGTGTCAGAGTTATGTTTCTTGTTCAGTCTCTCAGTCGTGTCCAACTCTTTGTGACCCATGAACTGCAGCATGGTAGGCATCCCTGTCCTTTACCATCTCCCGGAGCTTGCTTAAACTCATGTCCATCGAGTTGGTGATGCCATCCAACCATCTCACCCTCTGTCGTCCCCTTCTCCTCCCTTCAGTCTTTCCCAGCATCAGGGTCTTTTCCAGTGAGTCAGTTCTTCACATCAGGTGGCCACAGTATTAGAGCTTCAGCTTCAGCATCAGTCCTTCCAATGAATATTCAGGACTGATTGCCTTTAGGATGGATTGGTTGGAGCTCCTTGCACTCCAAGGGACTCTCAAGAGTCTTCTGCAACACCACAGTTCAAAAGCATCAATTCTTCGGCACCCAGCCTTCTTTATGGTCCAACTCTATATGGAGTTGAAGATGACTCCTGGAAAAACCATAGCTTTGACCAGACAGACGTTTGTTGGCAAAGTAATGTCTCACTTTTTAACATACTGTCTAGGTTTGTCATAGCATTTATTCCAAGGAGCAAGCGTCTTTTAAATTCACAGCTGCAGTCACCATCCGCAGTGATTTTGGAGCCCAAGTCAATGAAGTCTGTCACTGTTTCCATTGTTTCCCCATCTATTTGCCATGAAGTGATGGGACTGGATGCCATGATCTTCATTTTTTGAGTTTTGAGCTTTAAGCCAGCTTTTTCACTCTCCTTCACTTTAATCAAGAGGCTCTTTAGTTCCTCTTTGCTTTCTGCCATAAGGGTGGTGTCATCTGCATATCTGAGGTTATTGATATTTTCCCTTGAAATCTTGATTCTAGCTTGCACTTCATCCAGTCTGGCATTTTGCATGATGTACTCTGCATATAAGTTAAATAATCAGGGTGACAATATACAGCCTTGATGTACTCTTTTCCCAAATTGGAACCCCAGTCCATTGTTCCATGTCCAGTTCTAACTGTTGCTTCTTGACCTGCATACAAATTTCTCAGGAGACAGGTAAGGTGGTCTGGTATTCCCATCTCTTTAAGAATTTTCCACAGTTTATTGTGATCCACATGGTCAAAAGCTTAGTGTAGTCAGTGAAGCAGAAGTGGATATTTTTCTGTAATTCTCTTGCTTTTTCTATGACCCAGTGGATGTTAGCAATTTGATCTCTGGTTCCTCTGCCTTTTCTAAATCGAGCTTGAACATCTGGAAGTTCTTGGTTCACATACTGTTGAAGCCTCTCTGGAAAATTTTCAACATTACTTTGTTAGCGTGTGAAACAGGTGCAGTTCTGTGGTAGTTTGAACATTGTTTGGCATTGCCTGTCTTTGGGATTGGAATGAAAACTGACCATTTTCAGTCCTGTAGCCACTGCTGATTTTCCAAATTTGCTGGCATATTGCGTGTAGCACTTTCATAGCATCATCTTTGAGGATTTGAAACAGCTCAACTGGAATTCCATCACCTCCACTAGCTTTGTTCATAGTGATGCTTCCTAAGGCCCACTTGACTTCACACTCCACAATGTCTGGCTCTAGGCTAATGAGAAAACCATCATGGTTATCTGGGTCATTAAGACCTTTTTTGTATAGTTTTTCTGTGTATCTCATGGACCGAGGAGCCAGTCCATGGGGTCGAAAAGAGTTAGACACAACTGAGTGACTTCACTCTCACTTTCACTTTTTCTGTGTATAGTTCTTCAGAGTCATGGGACTTACTGTAATTTACATCCTTATTGTATAAGGAAAAGTCTCCCTCATATAATAAGTTTAAAACCATAATAGGAAACATAAGTAAGTGCATCCTAGGGACTTCCCTGGTGGTCCGGTGGCAGACTTCATGCCCCCACAGCAGGGGATCTGGGTTGCCTCCCTGGTCACAGAACTAGATGCCACACACCTCAGCTAAGAGTTCACATGCCAGAACTCAAGATCAGAGATCCTACATGCGGCAATTAAGACCTGGCGCAGGGAAATAAATCTATGTGTATTTTTTTTAAGTTTATTCCAATCACATTGTTTAATATCAGTTCAGTTCAGTCGCTCAATCGTGTCCGACTCTTTGTGACCCCATGAATCGCAGCACACCAGGCCTCCCTGTCCATCACCAACTCCCGGAGTTCACTCAGACTCATGTCCATTGAGTCCATGATGCCATCCAGCCATCTTATCCTCGGTCGTCCCCTTCTCCTCCTGCCCCCAATCCCTCCCAGCATCAGAGTCTTTTCCAATGAGTCAACTCTTCACATGAGGTGGCCAAAGTACTGGAGCTTCAGTTTTAGCATCATTCCTTCCAAAGAAATCCCAGGGCTGATCTCCTTCAGAATGGACTGGTTGAATCTCCTTGCAGTCCAAGGGACTCTCAAGAGTCTTCTCCAACACCACAGTTCAAAAGCATCAATTCTTCGGCACTCAGCCTTCTTCACAGTCCAACTCTCACATCCATACATGACCACTGGAAAAACCATAGTCTTGACTAGACAGACTTTAGTTGGCAAAGTAATGTCTCTGCTTTTGAATATACTATCTAGGTTGGTCATAACTTTTCTTCCAAGGAGTAAGCATCTTTTAATTTCATGGCTGCAGTCACCATCTGCAGTGATTTTGGAGCCCCCAAAAATAAAGTCTGACACTGTTTCTACTGTTTCCCCATCTATTTCCCATGAAGTGATGGGGCCAGATGCCATGATCTTCGTTTTCTGAATGTTGAGCTTTAAGCCAACTTTTTCACTCTCCTCTTTCACTTTCAACAAGAG
>SJXQ01010755.1:70841-110250 GCA_006408695.1 Aepyceros melampus
GATGCCATGATCTTCGTTTTCTGAATGTTGAGCTTTAAGCCAACTTTTTCACTCTCCTCTTTCACTTTCATCAAGAGGCTTTTTAGTTCCTCTTCACTTTCTGCCATAAGGGTGGTGTCATCTGCATATCTGAGGTTATTGATATTTCTCCCAGCAATCTTGATTCCAGTTTGTGTTTCTTCCAGTCCAGCGTTTCTCATGATGTATTCTGCATAGAAGTTAAAGAAGCAGGGTGACAATATACAGCTTTGACAGACTCCTTTTCCTATTTGGAACCAGTCTGTTGTTCCATGTCCAGTTCTAACTGTTGCTTCCTGACCTGCATACAGGTTTCTCAAGAGGCAGGTCAGGTGGTCTGGTATTCCCATCTCTTTCAGTATTTTCCTCAGTGTATGTGATCCACACAGTCAAAGGCTTTGGCATAGTCACTAAAGTAGAAATAGATGTTTTTCTGGAACTCCCTTGCTTTTTTGATAATCCAGTGGATGTTGGCAATTTGATCTCTGGTTCCTCTGCCTTTTCTAAAACAAGCTTGAACATCAGGAAGTTCACGGTTCACGTATTGCTGAAACCTGGCTTGGAGAATTTTGAGCATTACTTTACTAGCATGTGGGATGAGTGCTGCTGCTGCTGGTAAGTCACTTCAGTCGTGTCCAACTCTGTGCGACCTCATAGACGGCAGCCCACCAGGCTCCCCCATCCTTGGGATTCTCCAGGCAAGAACACTAAAGTGGGCTGTCCTTTCCTTCTCCAATGCATGAAAGTGAAAAGTGAAAGTGAAGTCGCTCAGTTGTGTCCCACTCTTCGCGACCCCATGGACTGCAGCCTACCAGGCTCCTTCCGCCCATGGGATTTTCCAGGCAAGAGTACTGGAGTGGGGTGCCATTGCCTTCTCCAATTGTATGATAATTTGAGCATTCCTTGGCATTGCCTTTCTTTGAGATTGGAATGAAAACGGAGCTTTTCCAGTCCTGTGGCCACTGCTGAGTTTTCCAAATTTGCTGGCATATTGAGTTTATCACTTTCACAGCATCATCTTTTAGGATTTGAAATAGCTCAACTGGAATTCCATCACCTACACTAACTTTGTTTGTAGTGATGCTTTCTAAGGCCCACTTGACTTCACATTCCTGGATGTCTGGCTCTAGATGAGTGATCACACCATCACTCATCTTGGTTGTGATTATCTTGGTTGTGAAGATGTTTTTTGTACAGTTCTTCTGTGTATTCTTGCCACCTCTTCTTAATATCTTCTGCTTCTGTTAGGTCCATATCATTTCTGTCCTTTATCAAGCCCATTTTTGCATGAAATGTTCCCTTGGTGTCTCTAATTTTCTTGAAGAGCTCTCTAGTCTTTCCCATTCTGTTGTTTTCCTCTATTTCTTTGCATTGATCACTGAGGAAGGCTTTCTTATCTCGTCTTGCTATTCTTTGGAACTCTGCATTCAGATGTTTATATCTTTCCTTTTCTCCTTTGCTTTCTACACAAAGAGAAATGATTGTGCATGTGTGTGTATACACATGTGTGTATGGCAAACAATCTTTGTTCTGTAGCTTTCTGAAAGTCTTGCTGAAACCAGGACTGAGGAAAAATATCATTTCAGATCTTTGGAATTCTGCCTTGATAAGGTATTATCTGAAGTGATTTTGCTGCATATTGCCAGAAAAGTATTATGTGGTTTGAAACGGAAACCTGTTCTGACATGTAACTGCTGTGTAGTAATTTGTAGTAATTTGCAGTTGTGTATATTTTGTATTTGCCTTATTACATGACTGGTCATTTATGAAGCATAATTAGGACCTAGTAAGCTATAAATAAGGTAGAGTTTAATTTTTGACAAATTCTTTAGTGATTACCCCTGGCACAATAGCTACACTTGCATGAGCTTCTTAAATAAAAACTGCATGACGATCTTTCCATCTGTCAAAGTCACATAATTAAAAGCATCAGCAGTGCATAGAATTAGCACTTCAGGTTTTGTTCACAGGTTTGGACAGCATCCATCTTCAGTTTGACAGATGGAATTGTTTTTTCTTTATTTCTCCATTTTTCTCTTGTTTCTGTGGCTATGTAAGTCCCTGTTGAGGGCTCCTGAGAAGACTAAGAAACAGGGACCTGAGATAATTGACTACAGGCAGGATCCATTACCTTGCTTCATTATTTATCACCAGACGTAAGCTGAGACTGTGTGCCATTAGAGAGCGTATCAATCTGCCCTGTTATCCCTTTGGCTTGGGAGAAAGCTATTATAAGGGCACACAAGGACACTTGGCTTTCTCTAAGATGGAAAGGTGAATTATTTGCTTCTTGGTGGCATTTTGTGAGCATCTGCTATATACTTGACTGTTAGAGTTTCTAACTACAGAGTCATCACTTTCACGTGCATATTCTAGCTCTAGTTGTCACATTAAATAACAATAATAATAGCCAGCATTGGGCTTCCCTGGGGGCTCAGATGGTCAAGAGTCTGCCTGCAGTGCAAGAGATCCGGGATTGATCCCTGGTCGGGAAGATACCCTGGAGAAGGAAATGGCAACCCACTCCAGTGTTCTTGCATGGAAAATCTCATGGATGGAGGAACCTGTCAGGCTACAGTCCATGGGGTCACAAAGAGTCAGACGTGACTGAGAGACTTCACTTTCACTTTTCAGTCAGCATTATGAATGCTGTGTCATGGGCACAATCCTCATGCATTTTTGCATTTTATAGATGAAGAAAATACAGAGAGCTAAAATCTTGCCCAAAGTTTATACTTAGTACCAGATCCAAAATTTGACTCTCTACTCAAAATAGTCTACATAAGTAGAAAAGTAGTTTGTAGAGAGCCTTTTTTCGTTCCCATACATGGAAGAACCTCATGAAGAGAATAGAAAATTAATAAATAATTATTTGACTCAAAGTGTAAATACAACCAATATTCAAATAAGTAGAGGATTGTGTTCTAAAATGTATTTGTAAATTAGCTGTTTGGCATATATTCATAAAATGATATGATGTCTGGGATATCTTTCAAAATAGTGGGAGAGAGTGAAGGTGAAGTAAGATTGGTCATGAGTTAATAATTGTTAAAGCTAGGTGATAGGTACATAAGGGTTTATAATACTATTCTATCTATATTTGTATATGTTTAAATTTTTTTCATAATAAAAATTCTTTGAAGAAACTGATGAAAACCTAGCAGCTTCTCTTTGGAGACATGTATGGCTACATATACATAAATGCATATATGGACCATTACACACAAAATTCTCAAGAACATTTGTAGCATATAGTAATAAGATAGATAAAATAGATGGATAAATAGATAGTGATTTTTTTGTAAGGAATTGGCTGGGAACCAAGTGGAGACAATGGTATAAGTGGTATCCCATGTCTAAGTCTGAAGGCAGTAGAAGTCTAATGTCCCAACTCTGTCAGAAAGCAAATATTCTCACTTTACCTTTTGTTCTCTATTTAGGCCCTCAGTGGTTTGGATGGTGCCAACCCACATTGGGGAAGGCAATCTGCTTTACTCTGTCTACCAATCAAATGTTAATTTCATTCTGCAGACACATCTAGTTTAATCAAGTATTTGGACACCCAATGGCTCAGTCAGGTTGACACATAAAGTTAATCATCACAGTCTTAATAAATCATAATACATCCAGAAGCAAAAACAAAAAGAAGAACCAAGCAAACAATTACCTAATGAAATTTCAGATCCCTCAATTAATCCATGATCACAGGAAACTTGATAGATATGCTGGTACTTATATCCATAGACACCAAGTTTAAAATCCCTGAATGGAAAGCTGTCAACTTACCTTATGTTAGCTGTATCCGAGACATAAGTAATTGGTTTTCCTTAGAGTCCCAACTACTACTTCTTCCTCCTTTCCTCTCTCTCCCTCCGAGCCTCCCTTCATTCTTTCCTTCCTTCCAGAATAATTTGTTGATCAAATCCTAGCAGGTATAGTGTTAGGCACTAGGAATACAAGGTACTAGGAATCAGAAACATTGTCCTAATGAGAATCAGTTGTATAATTTCTATGCAAAAGAGGCTTAGAAGTAAAAACTGGTTGAAAGAAGGGCAGGACATTTGTCTTGAATCTTTTTTTGTGTAACACTTGACATACCACTGATGAAATGCCAGTTGTGCATATCAGGTAATGCAAGGAGATGTTAAATAGTACACAAACGCCTTCTCATCCTTTGATACTGTCCATGGCCCTGCCATTCACCCCAAAATCTAGTGAGGAAGACAGACAGTAAATAAATAAGTCACTGCTAATTGTGGTAAATACTATGGAGAAAAATACCTGTATCAAAATATAATAACAAAGCTTAATTTATATTGGGAGGTCTTTAAGGCTCTATCTCCAAATGTAGCCACGTTCTAAGTAGTAGAGGTTAGGACTTCAATTACATGAGTTGTAGGAGGACACAATTCAGCCCACAAGAATGGTCATCCAGAAAAAAAAAAATGGGTGGAAGTGGGATAGGAAATTACATTGTAATTTTGGTGGCAAAGTACAGGGAAACTTCTGATAACTTCTATTTCCTCTAAATGTCTTATGCAATGTCATTAGCAAAGAAATGGCAATGATGGGAGGAGCAGATGGGAGGTCAGAGGAGAATAGAGAAGGTATGAAATGGAAGTTACTATGATGGAAGATCAAGCTTATTTTAAGAAGAGATTTCTGGATGAAACTGGAGCCGATTATACAGAATGAAGTAAGCCAGAAAGAAAAACACCAATACAGTATACTAATGCATATATATGAAATTTAGAAAGATGGTAACGATAACCCTGTATGCGAAACAGCAAAAGAGACACAGTTGTATAGAACAGTCTTTTGGACTCTGTGGGAGAGGGAGAGGGTGGGATGATTTGGGAGAATGGCATTGAAACATGTATAATGTCATATAAGAAACGAATCGCCAGTCTAGGTTCGATGCAGGATACAGGATGCCTGGGGCTGGTGCACTGGGATAACCCAGAGGGATGGTATGGGGAGGGAGTGGGAGGGGGATTCAGGATTGGGAGCACGTGTACACCCGTGGTGGATTCATGTTGATGTATGGCAAAACCAATACAATATTGTAAAGTAATTAGCCTCCAATTAAAATAAATAAATTTAAAAAAAAAAGAAGAAGAAGAAGAGATTTCTGGGCAGTGTCAAGGACTGAGGTGAGGCAAATGAACAATTTAAATCTATCCAGCAGTGTAGTTTTTCTCTGCCATGTACTTAGCTGCTCTGGTGAAGGTTCAACAAATATGAGTGATGGGTTCATTCAGAATGGGATTTTGTCAGGGAGATGTGTTACAGAGGAGATGGGTCAGGGACTCATTGTGATACTGGGCTATGGAATCCAAGCTAGATAACCATGGAGATGAAGGAAGGTAGAGAATAATGGCTATTAAGGAAATAGAGAAATCAGTTAATTAGAAGTAGGAAATATATTTAGTGATATTGTATTCTCTTGGCTGTTGGACACCCAGAAACACCTACCTTATCCACAGACCAAAATCTCTAAAATAGGCCCTGCTGCCATCTTATCTATAGAGATGAATGTATCTTCCCAGAAGGTTATTTCACTTCAGACCTCTTAATCCAGAGGCTGAAAAATTCCCATTGTCTCCCCAAATAGTAACAAGGTAGGAAAATTCAAATCACTTTGCCGTATTGCTGAGCATATTGAAGACTCCTAAACGTAACTTCCTACCTTCACCCTGCTCTTCATGCCTCATTACTTACCGGTTAAAATGGTGTCTAAACTAGCTCTCAAGTACTTACTACCTTTGGTTATCAGATATTTGGGAAAGTGGACGTTGGTGCTGAGAAACTTTGTTTGTGCTGCTAGGACTAAAGATCTAAATGTCAAATGCTAATAGAAATCCATGAAAGGATTTGCTTAAAAAATGGCAAAATTCATTATTTTCAGAATTTTTATTGATTGTTGTTTAAACTTTCTGCATTAAACTTCTCTCTGCATCAAAAACACATACAAGATTTATTTTGCACAAGTATGTCAAGTAATGCTTTTTGAACAAAGCAAGCAGACTTAACTTAATGACTATAGTGATGGGCCTAGTCCCAATTGCATTAATTGGTAAAATATTTATGACCCATAGTATCATAATGTATGTGCAAATATAAGTGGGATGTTGAGTGACCCCGATAACACTGAGAGTGCCTTGTCTAGGATTGGATTAATTCTACTAGACATTGTTCTTTGATGCTTTTTGGACCTAAGGACAACTGAACAGAAACTCCAAAGAAGGGACAGGAAAGAAAAAGCTGGGAAAACCCCTTCAAGAATGTATGCCTAAAATCTGCATTTAGCAGCTCAACTTCACACAGAAATGAGATATCAATCTATGGCTTGCCTACTCTGTGTCAGGTCCTTTTACATCCGTCATTCTGTTATAACAATAATATTGCAAGGTAGATGTTTACTGATTAGAAAACTAAACTTATCAAGGATAAATGACTTACCCAAAGTCATATGCTTAGTAACTGGCAAGCCATGATTCCAACTTAACTTTGTCTGGTTCATGAAACTCTGTCCCCACCCTGTACTTCTTCGAGAACAGCCCCCTTCCTATTTCATACCTGTTATTCTGTCTACCCCTTGAGAATTTGTATCTCCTTCAAGGTTGTTTGTCATATTCCTTGAATGCATTTTCACCTAGATAAAAATGTTGGAGGGGCAATACACAGTACATGTTCAAAATTGTCCACATAATTCCCATTGTGTCTCTTGAGAAAATGGCCTATTGGAATAGACAATATTCAATTCATTTATTAATTATGGCTTCACCATTTCCACTAAGGACATGAGGAACTGACAAATTAGCCAATAAACCTGATTATTAATTTATTTGAATCTCATTTATTTTAACAATAAATTCAAAATATTTGACTTGTGATCATCACTTAAAAATATTTAAGAATGAATAAGATAATATACACTAAAAACTATGGAGTGTTTACAAGAAAAGTAGTAAGCAAAATCCAATAGTAGCTTTATTAATAACATCAAACATCTGCTATATTGTACAGGCCTTCCTACTGAAAATACAGGAGCCTTGGCAACCCCTGGGAGGTAGTGAGAAATATAGAAGATCAGGCCTCCCTGAGTCAGAATACACAGTTTAACAACTTCACTAGTCTATGTGTAGGAACATTAACAAATTTGAGAAGCATTGTTCTAATATATTTACTTTCAATTACCAGCATGTAAGTATACATGGAATCACTCTTGCTGGAGGAGTTTTTGAAATAGAAGAAAGAATAAGAGTTTAGGTGTCAGGCTGATGTTAACACTTCCTAGTTTTGTGACTTTGGGCAATTTTTTTTTTTTTCCCATTGAAAGAAAATTGCTTTACAATGTTGTGTTGGTTTCTGTTGTACAAAAATGCAGCTCAGCAATAATTATACAAATATCCCTTCCCTCTTGAGCCTCCCTCCCCTCCTCACACCCCACAGTTCTTGGTCATCACAGAGCACCAGGCTAGGCTCCCAGTATTATAAAGCAACTTCTCACCAGCTACCTATTTCACACATGACAGTGTATATATATTGATGCTACTTTCTCCATTCTTCCCACTGTCTCCTTACTCTACTATTTCATCATCCATTCTCTATATATGCATCTCCATTTCTTCCCTGCAAATAGTTCATCAGTACCATTTTTCTAGATACCATATATATGTCTTAACATGTGGTATTTGTTTTTCTTTTTCTGACTTACTGCACTCTGTGTAACCAGCTCTAGGTTCATCCACATCACTAAAACTGACTCTAACTCATTCTTTTTTATGGTTGAATAATATTCCATTGTATATGTACCACATCTTCTTCATCCATTTATCTCTAGATGGACATCTAGATTTCTTCCATGTCTTGCTGCTAAGTCACTTCAGTCGTGTCGGACTCTGTGCAACCCCAGAGACGGCAGCCCACCAGGCTCCCCTGTCCCTGAGATTCTCCAGGCAAGAACACTGGAGTGGGTTGCCATTTCCTTAGTGCTACAGTGAACTTTGGGGTACATGTGTCTTTTTCAGTTTTGGTTTGCTCAAGGTATATGTCTTGTAGTTGGATTCCTGGGTTGTATGGTAGTTTTGTTCCTAATTTTTAAAGGAATCTCCATATTATTCTATATAATGGTTGTATCAGTTTACATTCCCACCAACAGTGTACAAGAGTTCCTTTTTCTCCACATCATCTCCAGCATATATTGTTTACAGATTTTTTGATGATGGTCATTCTGACTAGTGTAAGGTAATACTTCATTGTAGTTTTGATTTGCATATCTCTAATAATTAGTGAAATTGAGCATCTTTTCATGTATTTATTGGCCATCTGTATGTCTTCTTTGGATAAATGTCTGTTTTTTAATTTTTGATCCATTTTTTGATTGGGCTGTTTATTTTTCTGATATTGAGCTGTACAAGCTGCTTATATATTTTGGAGATTAATCCTTTGTCAATTGTTTCCTTAGCAATTATTTTCTCCCATTCTGAATGCTGTTTTTTAATCTTGTTTATTGCTTCATTTACTGTGCAAAAGCTTTTAAGTTTAATTAGGTCCCATTTGTTTATTTTTGTTTTTATTTCCATTACTCTAGGAGGTGGATCAAAGAGGATCTGTGATTTATGTCAAAGAGCTTACTGCCTAAGTTTTCCTCTAAGAGCTTTATAGTTTCTGGCCTTACATTTAAGTCTTTAATCCATTTTGTTTATTTTTGTGTGCGGTGTTAAGAGGTGTTCTAGTTTCATTCTTTTACATGTAGCTAGCTGTCCACTTTCCCCAGCACCACTTATTGAAGAGACAGTCTTATCTCCATTGTATATTATTGCCTCCTTTGTCAAAATTAAGGTACCCATAGGTGTATGGGTTTATCTCTGGGCTTTCTATCTCATTCCATTGGTCTGTAATTCTGTTTTTGTGCCAGTCCCATACTATCTTAATGACTGTAACTTTGTAGTACAGTCTAAAGTCAGGAAGGTTGATTCCTCCAGCTCCATTCTTCTTTCTCAAGATTCTTTAGCTATTCAAGTCTTTTGTGTTTCCATACAAATCATTAAATTTTTTGTTCTAGGTCTGTGAAAAATACCATTGGTAGTTTGATAGGGTTTGCAATTGAATCTTTAGATTGCTGTGGGTAGTAGAATCATTTTCACAATATTGATTCTTCCAATGCAAGGACATGGTATATCTCTCTATATGTTTGTGTCATATTTGATTTCTTTTATTAGTGTCCTATAGGGCTTCCCTGGTGGCTCAGATGGTAAAGTGTTTGCCTGCAGACAGAGAGACCTGTGTTTGATCCCTCGGTTGGGAAGATCCCCTGGAGAAGGAAATGGCAACCCACTCCAGTACTCTTGCCTGGAAAATTCCGTGGACTGAGGAGCCTGGTAGACTACAGTCCATGGGGTCGCAAAGAGTCGGACATGACTGAACAACTTCACTTCTATAGTGTTCTGCATACATGTCTTTTGTCTCTTTAGGTAGGTATTTTATTCCTAGGTATTTTGTTCTTTTTGTTACTTTTTTTAAAATTCTTTTTGTTATTTTATTCTTTTTGTGGTGAATGGGATTGTTTCCTTAATTTCTCTTTCTGATTTTTCATTGTTACTGTATAGTAATGCAAGAGATTTCTGTGTATTATTTTATATCCTGCAACTTTACTAAACTCCCAAACTCATTCTGCAAGGCCACCATCACCCTGATACCAAAACCAGATGAAGATATTAAAAAAAAAAAATTGCAGGCCAATATCACTGATGAACATAGATGATAAAACCCTCAATGAAATTCTAGCAAACAGAATCCAACAACACATTAAAAGGATCATACATCATGATCAAGTGGGCTATATCCCAGGGATGCAAGGTCAATCAGTGTGATATACTATATTAACAAACTGAAAGGTAAAAACCATATGATCATCTTAATAGAGAGAAAGCTTTTGACAAAATTCAACACCCATTTATGATAAAAACTCTGCAGAATGTAGGCAAAGAAGAAACATACCTCATCATAATAAAAGCCGTATATGACAAACCAACAGCAATTATTATTCTCAATGGTGAAAAACAAGACAAGAGTGCCCACTCTTACCACTGTTATTCAGCATGGTTTTGGAAGTCTTGGTCATGGCAATCAGAGAAGAAAAATAAATAAAAGGAATCCAGATTGGAAAAGAAGAAGTAAAATTCTCACTGTTTACAGATGACATGATACTATACATAGAAAATCCTAAAGATGCCATCAAAAAATTACTTGCTATTTAAATAACTTATAAATTACAAGTTATTTAAACCTCTTTAAGTCTGGGAGTCTTTACCTATAAAGATGAGAAAAATAAAAATGGGGCAGAGTGGAAACCGAGAGTAACACAGGCCAAAAGACAACAGGAAAAATGGATTTTGACATAAGGTCTACTGGAATGGAGAAGTGGAGAGCAGATTTTGAAGAATACTCTTGCATTTTATAGTTTATTAGAAATATATACCTGTATAATTTGGCTGACATTTAAGAACTAGAAGAGATTAATTTTGGCTAAGGTTTTACTATGTCTTTTTGCCTTTAAGCAGCTTAAATTTTGGATAAATGGTCGTATACTTTAGAACACCAAGAGAAATGGTGAAACAGAGGTGACTTAAGGATATACAATCAATTTAATGGAAAGTTCATATAAGCAAAACAAAACAAAGTCTTACAAAAATACATCTACATAATATATCTCTCACAATTACTCTTGTGATCTAATGAATTGAGATTTTTTTTCTATACCAAAGCCTATAGGTTTTAAAACTCCAGTTTGCTAAATTCTAATGAATAAAATTTACCAAAGATACTTTCTTTTTCAGGAAGAATAATGGTTTAATCAAAACATCTCTAATTTTTTGATCTATTAATGTGATTCCAAAAATGAGAAAATTAAGCAGAACTTCATCTATTTCAGCATTGAGTAAACAAAACAAAAAGTTTGAAATTATAATATCAGATATACTGTTCATTTTCCAGACATGATTTTTTCATATTCTCCTGCTGAAATATGGATGATGCAAGTATTTCTTTGAATGATAGCATTATAGCAAATGTTTTTAAGGCAGTGTTTTTTAAATGAGAAACTAATAATCATACTAATAATAAATTGCAAAACACTCTTCCCACTCTATCTGACATTATCCTTGTCCCACTTTTTAAGTTGGAATATCTTGCACAAATGCATTTGCCTAGAATTCCAGGTACAGGTAAATGGATGTCTCCAAAATAACATGAAAAAGAAAGATTTACCATTGTTTGACATTGGCTGTTGGGACAAAAATACAATAATATGTTATATTTTTAATGGAGTTTACTGGGGACATCTTGGCTGTTGGCATGGAGACTCTTGTTTTTCTGACTAAAGGAGTCCAAGAAAATGAAACCTAACATATTTGAGCAAATCTTAGACAATCCTGTGTACAAAAATTTAAAAATAAAATGCCATTACACAGTACTGGCACCTATGCACATAAAGAAAAACAACAAAAACAACTTGGTGCGACTTATGGTGTTTTGAGGTTTCTGAAAAGCTTCATTCTAATTTTAACAAATCATCATACTGTGTTTGCTCCTTGGAAAAAAGCTAGAACAGAAAAATGATTCAGATAAAAATGTTATATCAGAAACTAGAGGAATCAGAGCAGGATTTATAGCACATTTTCAAACAAAGTAAGGAGATTATAAAAATCTAAAACAATGCATCAGTTCAGTTCAGTTCAGTCCAGTCACTCAGTTGTGTCCTACTCTTTGCGACCCCATGAATCGCAGCATGTCAGACCTCCCTGTCCATCACCAACCCGGAGTTCACTCAGACTTGCATCCATCAGGTCAGTGATGCCATGCAGCCATCTCATCCTTGGTCTTCCCCTTCTTCTTCTGTCCCCAGTCCCTCCCAGCATCACAGATTTTCCAATGAGTCAACTCTTTGCATGAGGTGGCCAAAGTACTGGAGTTTCAGCTTTATCATCATTCCTTCCAAAGAAATCCCAGGGTTGATCTCCTTCATGATAAATCCTGGCATATTTGAAATGTCCTTGAATATTAACTAGATGCCCAGATAGAAGTGAAAGCGACTACAGTTTCACTTTTCACTTTCATGCACTGGAGAGGGCAATGGCAACCCACTCCAGTGTTCTTGCCTGGAGAACCCCAGGGACAGAGGAGCCTAGTGGGCTGCCGTCTATGGGGTCGCACAGAGTCGGACATGACTGAAGCAACTTAGCAGCAGCAGCAGCAGCAGCAGCCAGATAGAAGTTGCTATACTTTCTGTTCTATGATGAACTTAGAAAACTTTTCATATTTGTATAATAATTCAGAAGTGTCTTGCAAATAAAAGGAAATAAATATCCATTAGGGATTTTCAGATGTAAAGTATGTGATCCTATGAAAAGATCAAATTGAAGAGTTGGAGTACCTCATAAGAATGATTTTTGAATCACAAGTATATTTTATAGATTTTGGAAAAATGGGAAAGGTTGTATCCTAATGATGATTATAAGCTGTTGATATGGGGATTAAAATTGTCAACAACAAATATATCACTTATCATTTAATGATATCCACAACATAGATGCACCAGTTCCATTGCTCTGCAAAATCTGTGGACCAAAAGTAATCTCTCTTAGAAGTCTATTCCAAGTTTCACATTTCTGTGTGCTCACTAAATATTTTGAGATAGTTCCCCATAGCCCACAAGCACACTGAATTTAAACTCTATAGGCAAGCAGTAGTTGACTATGCCAGTTATGCAAATTACAGACTATAGCAAGAAAATTGTATATGGCAAAGAGAATATTTCTTTCTGCAAATATCACTAGTACAATAATAAACCATCTATCTTTTAGGAATCGAAGAACTATTAACATCTAAGTATTGATAGTGTTTGTTGAGAAATAATTTAGATAGAAGTAATTGTTTAGCAGAAAACAGGAGATTTAGACAGTTGGGTGGATTTAAAATTACCCAAAACAGAATGATTACTAATAATACTTAATAGATATTGCTGTTTTCCCTTACGATAATAGAGAAACCTCTGTTGTGATAGTTAATTGTTCCAGACATTCATATAAATTAAGATAAATCAAATTCTCTTCATATAAACCTTCTAAATATGAAGACTGAAATCAAGCAGCGATCGATTTCATCATCACAAACACGTGCCACATTGTTCAGGATCCTGACTGTATCTGTTTCCTAAGGCTGCCAAAACAAAACCAAACTAAGTGGTTTAAAACAGCAGAAGTGCATTCTCTCACAGGCTAGAAATCTGAAATTAAGGTGTTGGCAGGGCCATGATCTTTCTGAAGGCTCTGGGGGAGGATGCTTATTTGACTCTTCTAGTTTCTAGTGGTTGCTGGCATTCACTGTCTTGTTAATGCACCACTCCAATATCTCCATCTGTCTTCACATGGTCTTCTCTGTTTTTGAATCCAGATTTCTCTCTTATGATGTCCTTATAAAGGACATCAGTCATTAGATTAGGGCCCAACTTAATCTGGTATAACCCTATTTCCAAATAAGGTCATATTTTGAGGTCCCAGTGTTTTCTTTTTGAGCAAAACATAATTCAATCTATAACACTGGCCTAGTGTTAAGTAGTCTAGATGTAGTCATTCATTATCCATTTATAATTATTTATTTCTATCTATTGAGTATCTATTCTATTATGCCAAGTGCTATTACAAATAAAATAAACTATATCCTACTCTTAAAGAGTTTATGGTCTGCATTCAAACCAAATCCTATAGCTGATATACTTTATATTTTAAAATTATATGTAACATAATTTAGCAAAATCTTTTAATCTACATTTCTGTGATTAGTATTCAAAATATCTTGCCATATATGCTAAGTTCAGTTCAGTTCAGTCTTTCAGTTGTGTCCGACTCTTTGTGACCCCATGAACTACACAGCTCGCCAGGCCTCCCTGTCCATCACCAACTCCTGGAGTTCACCCAAACTCATGTCCATTGAGTCGGTGATGCCAACCAGCCGTCTTACCCTCTGTCATTCCCCTTCTTCTCCTCCTGCCCCCAATCCCTCCCAGCACCAGGGTCTTTTCCAATGAGTCAACACTTCTCACGATGTGGCCAAAGTACTGGAGTTTCAGCTTCAACATCAGTCCTTCCAAACACCCAGGACTGATTTCCTTTAGAATGGATTGATTGGATCTCCTTGCAGTCCAAGGGACTCTCTATAAGGTCGGACCCCAGGGGTCATGATGGGCCACCCCTTCCCTTCTCCCCCGCCGGTGGGGGAAGTCCCTAAGGAAGGAGCCTCCCAGATCCTGGGGACCAGTGACAGCACAGTCCGCCCCACCCCAGCCACGTAGAAGGACCTATCAGCTCGCGACACCTCTGCCCGGCAACCTATCCAAAACCCCACTCATTAACCTGGCCATCCCTCGCAGCGTGCATATATAAACAAAGTTCTGACACTGTCCGGGCGGGCGGACTTCCTCGACCTGCCCCGTCTGGATCCGGGAACCCCGGGAGCGCTTTGCCATTAAAAAGCCTGTTAGACACTTTTCTGGGTCTTGGTCGTCTTTACCTAACACTGCAACCCACTCCAAGACTCTTGCCTGGAGAATCCCATGGAGGGAGGAGCCTGGTAGGCTACAGTCCATGGGGTCGCAAAGAGTCGGACACGACTGAGCGACTTCACTTTCACTTTCACTTTCTCGAGCGTCTTCTCCAGTACCACAGTTCAAAAGCATCAATTCTTCGTGCTCAGGTTTCTTCACAGTCCAACTCTCACATCCATACATGACCACAGGAAAAACCATAGCCTTGACTAGATGAACCTTTGTTGGCAAAGTAACGTCTCTGCTTTTGAATATGCTATCTAGGTTGGTCATAACTTTCCTTCCAAGGAGTAAGTGTCTTTTAATTTCATGGCTGCAGTCACCATCTGCAGTGATTTTGGAGCCCAGAAAAATAAAGTCTGACACTGTTTCTACTGTTTCCCCATCTATTTCCCATGAAGTGATGGGACCAGATGCCATGACCTTCGTTTTCTGAATGTTGAGCTTTAAGACAACTTTTTCACTCTCCTCTTTTACTTTCAACAAGAGGCTTTTTAGCTCCTCTTCACTTTCTGCCATAAGGGTGGTGTCATCTGCATATCTGAGGTTATTGATATTTCTCCCAGCAGTCTTGATTCCAGCTTGTGTTTCTTCCAGTCCAGCATTTCTCATGATGTACTCTGCATAGAAGTGAAATAAGCAGGGTGACAATATACAGCCTTGACGTACTCCTTTTCCTATTTGAAACCAGTCTGTTGTTCCATGTCCAGTTCTAACTGTTGCTTCCTGACCCGCATATAGGTTTCTCAAGAGGCAGGTCAGGTGGTCTGGTATTCCCATCTCTTTCAGAATTTTCCACAGTTTATTGTGATCCACACAGTCAAAGGCTTTGGCATAGTCAATAAAGCAGAAATAAATGTTTTTTTTCTGGAACTCTCTTGCTTTTTTGATGATCCAGTGGATGTTGGCAATTTGATCTCTGGTTCCTCTGCCTTTTCTAAAACTAGCTTGAACATCTGGAAGCTCACAGTTCATGTATTGTTTGAAGCCTGGCTTGGAGAATTTTGAGCATTACTTTACTAGTGTGTGAGATGAGTGCAATTGTGCCTAGTTAGTAGCTACATTATTTTGGGAAAGGGGAGACCAGGACTTAGAGAGGTTAATATTTATTCAAGGCTGCCCATCTGGTAAAAGCAACCAAAGTTGGAACCAATACTGAGGTAAAATGTAACAGTATAAAACACTGTATTATATCCACTTGTCATTCCTAATTAATAACAAGGAGCATTCCTACATATTAGGGTGTTTACAATACATCATATAGAAATATGGTTAAAAACTAAAGAACACTAGCTCATAAAGCAAAACTTGTTTATTTATTTTGACTAATTTATTTTATTTCTAACTGTTCATGATACTACAGCAAACATTCTGTCATTTATTTTCTAGAAAACAGTGTAACACCTTAGGAGTGGCAAGAAGTTATCTCTGTTTTCGCTGATGAATAAAGCAAAGCTAGATTTTGATGTGAATTCATAAAATCATAGTTCCATTGGAATTTCAGTATTAAATATGTTGAAAGGAATCTTAAAGCTCATGTCATTCAATACCACATCCCCTCCACAACAGGTATCTAGATAGAAAATTAAGACAGTGAAGAATATACAAATGTGAGCATGGTGTATTTATTCCCCTATAATTATCTACATAATGGATGATACTTTATATATTTTAGACTTCAATAAGTAACAAAACTATGGCAACTCTTAATGAACCAGCATCATATCTGAAGTCATAGTGATGGCACGGATGGGGAAATGGTGAGGCAATTGGTGAGCCCAGATTCCATTCCATAATTGTGTGTGTGTGTGTTTTCAGTCTTTCAGACTTCTTTCTGGCACACTCCCTTATGAGAAATGCTTTAGCAGACACACAGTTCTTAGCCCCCTTCAACAAAGCTGCTGCCAGTGCTGAAACCAACGTTAAGAAATAGAAAAAAGCACTCAGGACTGAAACTAAGGTGATAGAGACGTAGGCTCGAAATCAGCCAAAAAAGGCAGATGCCAAATGGAAGCATATGCTACTCACTTTACAAGACTCTGCAGTAATAGCAAAAATAATGTCATTTTAGCTAATCAATAACAGGGGTGAGGGAGGAGAATGAATAAGCAAGAGAAGGAGCTAGAAAGAAAGCTCTGAGAAGATAAGCTGCTGCTCATGGGCAAACAGCACATTCTGATTAATTAAAGAAAAAGAGTTACATGTTTCAGTGACAGTGAGTCTTTGGGTCATCTGCATGCACTTCTTATTCTCCTAATACGGAAGGATCACCTTATAAGCAAATTACCTGCTTTGGGACTATGTATTCATATCTTGCAATATGATTTTTTACTCTCCTAGAAACAACCAGAGTGATATTTTCTTATGAAGAACTCATCATCTACTGTGGTCTCCGAAGTCATTTTTGTCATGCATGCAGGGAACACATCATTTCCCACACTGTAATTGTGTGTCATTAGCTGGACTTTCTCATTTCTCACTATGTTAAGGGCTTTATAGAAGGTTTCATACCTCTATTCCTCAAATCCAAAAATCCCTTAACATGACTTTTCTGTTGTGTTTTCTGCCCATAATCTATTCCCCCTTCTGATAACTTCCTTAAGTACGTCCCTTAAACTTTTTGCTCGTCTTATTTTCAGGGGAAGACATTCTTGAAGTGGGAAAATGAGGCAAATGCAATGAATGCAGCCCTCAGCTTCCTGCAAACCAGCAAGTCTTTACAGGGGCATAGCTGAAGTCAGACTAAAGAGGGCTGGCTCTGAGATTTCTGTTAGAATCTGGGGAAATATAAAGATTTATTTCTATTCAGGTAATATACAATAGGATATTAGCCTGGGGCTGCCAGTACCACTTGCATGCCTGAAAATAAGCCCAGCTATAGAAAAGTAGAGGCAAGAAATGAAAAAATAAATATTGGGTTGGCCAAAAACTTTGTTTGGAATATTCCATAAGGTCTTTTTCCAAAGTGGCCCAAAAGGCCACATTTTGGCCAAGCCATTATTTCTGAATTTAGTGCTTAAGCACTTGGATTCAGCTATCCCTGAAAAAAGACATCTCCTGTGGACTTTTCAGTTACTTTGGATAATTATTCCCCTTTGTGCTTAAGCTAGATTAAGTCCAGTTTTCTATTGCTTTCTGTTAAAATATTTCTGAATATTCAAGCCCTTACGACCCAACACATTATCCTCAAGTTCTATAATTCTTTGCTCAAAACTGTATACTGTCTTCCATTTCCTTTCCTCTACCCCTAGTCCAACCATGCTTTTCCTGTCAGAATCACATTGATCTAGAAAAGGGGAAATATTTTTTATGAAAGATCATTTATTATAAAGATATTTCATGCTTATCCTAAAAATATCAATCAGAATAATACTATATGAACCAAAAAATAGAAGACATCTGTTCATCTCACTCCTCACTTCACCCCACTTCAAAAGCAAACATGTGTGTGTGTATGTGTGTGTGTGTGTGGTGTTGGGCAAGCAATATAAATTTAAAAGTGCAAAAACAGCTATTAAAAGAGGTGGTACAGCCACATTTCCTAGTGTCCTCAAAATATAAAATTTTTAAAATACACACAATTCTCATATATGTGGTGTAATCCTGCTTTAAGAATCACCACAAAGCAGCCTGCCTCACCCCTTAGAATTTGAGCCATTCTTTTCTCTTGCAATTCTTTGCTTGTTTATTTATTTAATTCTGCTTTATAGCACAGATAACTGCCAATACATATTTGACTCCTCTCCAGTTGATAAGAACCCTAAAGGCAAGGAATGAGTTTGATTAATCTTTATGTTCCCAGGATTTAGTCCAGTGGTTAATTTATGTGTTTAAATGAATTAATGAGTGTGTGAATGAT
The DNA here is from genome assembly GCA_006408695.1 of Aepyceros melampus. Taxonomy (NCBI): domain Eukaryota; kingdom Metazoa; phylum Chordata; class Mammalia; order Artiodactyla; family Bovidae; genus Aepyceros; species Aepyceros melampus. Next base: position 89,327 of record SJXQ01010755.1, read on the forward strand.
AAATAAGTGATAAAAGATCTCACTGATCAGCATTCTCTAAAGTTGAATTGGGTATGTACACATTCTCCTGTATTTTAATTTAAGCTCATTCTCTAGAGTTTCATGTATATAATCAGAGACCAGGCAATTGATGAGCAAGCCTTTAGCGCCAATTCTCTGGAGAGAGCAAACACTGATCTAAGTTCATCCTATCCTTAATCATTATAGAATGATGACAGGGAGGGAAAAAATAACCATCTAAGATGCAATTATGATATCTTCTGGAATTTCCAATACAGACTTCAGTTAGTTAATCAAATCTTATAGCCTGAACCCTGTAGCTTTCTAACCTTGATCCTGTGACTTAGCTAATAAAGAATTCTTGACTTGTCTGTGACTGAATTTCTATGTAGTAATTAATACCTCATCTTTTCCCCTTCATTTTTCCTTAAGTCCTCTAAAGTCTGGAACTGGAATCAAAGTTTTGGAATGATGGATTGGGATGTCTTAAGGACCACAAAATTTTGCCTGCTTGCTCAGTTTTCCAAATATTGTTCGTTCCTGGATTTCCATCACCCTGGATTCATCAGTTTTTGTTTATAATCTTCTCAATACTTACTACTCTATTGAACTACCAACTATTCTTGTTTGTCTCCCACCTTGTAAGGTGGGAGGCAATATAGCCTAGTGGGAAAATAGTCTTAGAATTAAGCCTACATCCAAATCCCAGTTCTGACACATAACAGCTGTGTGATTCTAGGTGAGTTATTTAACTTCTCTGCACTTGTATATCTTATAAATAGGATTTATAATTAATGTGCCTTCCATGTACTTATAGATAATATAGGGAGTATTCCAAATATCATAGTTAGCAAGAAACATACAAACTTTCTGGACTCTGGCCAATCTTCTTTTGGTTACCTTGTGCAAAAGAAGGCTCCACTGGCTCTGCAAAGGGCTGGGAAGTTGGACAGAAGAGAGAAGCTATTGTTTTTCTGCTTCTAGTAGTACATTCAGCTGCAGCAGCTGTCAGCTCTGGGAAACAGAAGAATATGTGGTAGTTTTAGTAATATTTGGCAGGACTGCAGCTGTTGCTTGGTCCCAACAACAGCAGCAATGGCCATGTCTCCAGAATATTTGCTTTCATTTACTAAAAGTTAAGAATATGACTCTAATGTAAATATAAACTTCATATCGTCAAATATTTTAATCAGTTTGATAAGTAATAAGCAAATCAGCAAGACTGTAAAGCTGGTGCAAAGAAGATTTAAAAATAGAGAGGTAGACAGTCAATAACACAAAAGAATGATTAAAATGAATTTGCTAATAGATACAAAATGCATACAAGACAACAAACTATAACTCCTAGTGTTATCTTTGCAAATGAGCAGAAATTATTTGTATTTCTACCAACATCTATAAATTAACATGTAACATGTATCTTCACTAAAAGTCTGGACAAAATATATTCTCCTGAATTTCTTAGGGTGCATCTGTTAAACAGTGCCCTCACAAGATAGTGGAAAAACAACATGCTGCCCAATTTTTTACCTCATTTCCTGTTTTTAGATAAAACTTTCACAAATGACAAAAGGACATATTCCACCCCTACCCCCAATCCCCTATAACCAGATTGCTAAACCCAGAAAATTTTTCAGATAAGTAGTCTTGTGCCATTACTGTTTAAATGAGATGTGGAGTATTAATGCAAATTTAATATGTGGTCAATAATAGGTGAAAGAAATAATAGTTGCCACTATTTTTTAAAAATATGCTTGAATAATCAGTTACATAGATGTAATTTAGAGCTATTTTTTTTCTCTGCCCCAGTTTAGGACCTGGTCCTTCTTACACTGTCCAGTTGATTCTAATTGGTCATGCCATGTCCTGGAACATCACTTGGATGAGTGTAGAAGTAACTGGTGACTTTCCATAAAGTAATTAGTTGACAAGGAAAGAATCACCGTCTCATTCGTCATTTTGCTGAGTGTTTAGGAAATGCAACTGTAAGATCAGTACCATATGGTAGAGCTATGGCTAAGATTGTAATGTGCATATGCCCAGAGACAATTGCCTTCTCAATTGGCCAGCAAGGTGCTGCCATGCTGTGCCATCTTCTCACCACATTTGTGTGACATTGAACCTAGTTCCATAATTCCTAGCAAAGCGTGGGTACAGACAGGATAGCATCTGGACAGATTCTTGGGTGCCTAATAAGGAAGGATGATTAATTCTGGATTGGAAACAATTTTTTAAATCTTTTGAAAATCCTTGACCTATGGTTCTATTTTCATTTATTTTTTGCATCAATTTTTATAGGCTTTACAATGTTGTATTAATTTCTTACTGTACAGCGTGGTGAATCAGTCATATGTATACATATATCCCCACATTTTTAGATTTTTTCCTGTGCTATACAGTAGGTTTTCATTAGTATCTATTTCATACATGATTGTGTATATATGTCAGTCCCAGTCTCCCTATTCATCCCACCTCCTTTTCCCTCCTTGGTAGCCATTAGGATCTAGAGATTGTCATACAGAATGAAGTAGGTCAGAAAGAGAGAAACAATTATCATATAATATCATGTGTGGAATCTAGAAAAATTGTAGAGATGAACTTATTTGCAAAGCAGAAACAGACTTACAGATATAGAGATCCATGGTTCTATATTTAATTCAGGATGACTGACTCAATGTGGATATGAAGAAATGTATTAAGTGATAAGAAATCACTCAACCCTCTGAATTGAATTAGAGAATGTTGGCCTTTCTTCTCTAACAATTTATTTCAGGGCACTTAGAGTCATCAGCACTTTCTTCTAGTCTGATTCTAATAGTTTTTTAGACCCTTTGTCTCTTATCACCAGCCCCCTTAGCAGTGTAAACTTAATCACCATGTAGAGCTCAATGTGTTTGTGTATGTAACCTCCTCTCCTGAATTTGACCAGCCCCATTCCTATCCAGGCATGTAACTCAGCAAACCCAAGATTTCCAGTTGGAGAACTTAGTACCAGATTTGCCTTGATATTGGTTTCACAGTAATGCATAACAAGGTTTCTAGTACATAGAGCAGTACCAGCAACTGAACCTTAACTTTGGTTGCCTGCTCAATTCCCAACTTCTACAAGGATAAGAGAATCCTGCCTTGTTTCTCAGAATTAGAGATTTCTCCCTGCACCTAGTCCTGATGTTAATTCCCTTTCTGTACAGACTGCCTAGAGTTCAACTGTGTTCTTGGATTTGGAATAATATCTGTTGCTAGACAACTGTGATCATTCATCATGACTATTCCTTTGTGCTTATTTTGACCAACTCTGAAACATCTCTGTGGTGAGTCTCTTTCTAACACCTCTTTTGTTATCCAGCATGAGCTCCATTTAGACATTGATGATTTCCATTTCCATAGGGAAAGGAAGAGTAATACTGATTACTGTACATAGTTTATAGCAAGTAGATCCTTAAACTTGGGTTGCCTAGGTAACATAAATGCTAGAATAGGAATTGAAGACCAAAATACTGTGCAGCTCAACTATGCATCATCAACTTAGAATCCATACAGATGACATCTCCTTTATTCATGGAGAGTGGTGGTCCTAATGGCGTTATATGCCACACAGAATTTTTACCAATTCTTTTTTCTTTTTTAAAAAAGAAATTCAGAAATTTCTCTTTTTTTAAGCTGCACATTTTAAAAAATTTATTTATTTTTAATTGAAGGATAATTGCTTTATACTATTGTGTTGGTTTCTACCAAAAATCAGTATGAATCAGCCATAGGTTGACCCATGGCACCACCGCTTGAACACCCCTCCCATCTCCCCACCCACCCCACACCTCTAGGTTGTCACCAAGCCCCAGCTTGAGTTCCTTGAGTCATACAGCAAATTCCCATTGGCTATTTTATATATGGCTGTCTATTTTGCTGTCTCCATACATCCCAACTTCTCCTTACTCCCCACCAGCCACATGTATAAGTCTGTTCTCAGTGTCTGTGTCTCCATTGCTGCTCTGCAAATAGTTTCATCAGTGCCATCTTTCTAGATTCCATATATAAGTGTTACTATACAATATTTGTTTTCCACTTTCTGACTTAACTTTACTCTGTATAATAGGTTCTATGTTCATCCATCTCAGGATTAACTCAAATGCATTCGTTTTGTGGCTGAGTAATATTCCATTGTGTATATGTACCGCTGCTTCTTTATTCATCTGTCAGTGTACATCTCGGTTGCTTCCATGTCCTATCTATTGTAAATAAAGCTGCAAAGAACATTGGGATACATGTGTCTTTTCCAATCTTGGTTTCTTCAGGGTATATGCCTAGTAATGGGATTAGTAGGTCATACGATGGTTTTATTCCTAGCTTTTTAAGGAATTACCATACTGTTCTCAATAGTGGCTGTATCAACTTACATTCCCATCATCAGTGCAAGGTGGTTTTCTTTTCTCCACACCCTCTCCAGCATTTATTGTTTGTGATTTTTGATGATGGCCATTCTGACCAGTATGAGCTAATACCTCATTGTAGTTTATATTTGCATTTCTCTAATAATGAGCTGTGTTGAGCATTTTTTCATGCGTTTGTTAGCCATCCATATATCTTCTTTGGAGAAATTTTTTTACCAATTCTTTTTTCTTTTTTTAAAGAAACTCAGGAATTTATCTCTTTTTAAGTTGCACTTTTTTTTTAATGTTGGCAGTTTATTGAAAATGTTTACAATACTGTGCTAAAGTAAATATGTCAGTCAGAGGATTTGGCCAATAATTCACCAGTGTGGATCAAACACTGAATGATCTCTAGAGCTGAAGTTTGGGGGAGGGGAGCCCAGTTGTGTTCTCTAAACTACCCCCTTTGTCGTGTTGTAAAATTGGAAACATACTCTAATATTCACTATATTCTCACCTAAGACTTTTCTATCTTATTTTATTCTCAGAGTTATCAACACTTTTGCTCAGAGTAAAATCTTCTTAGTTTTTATTCAATATTTTAACCTTCAAAATTGCTCTATTAGCAGATTATGCAGTATCTTATGTGTTATAATATCAACAATCACTATAGTTTAGTTTGACAGAAACTCTTCATATATGAATGTATTGTAATAGAGCTGTTACTGAATTCTGACTGGTTGCATTTGTTTCTGCTTGACTTCTTATAAAGTCTGATAGTCTTGTACATTTATAAGAGTTCAGGTTACACTAACCACTCTTGCAGAGAAGTAATAGTGTATATTTTATTAATGCATATTATATAACATGGGAATTCAAAACTTTGGACCTAGAAGTGTTTCTTAAGGTCTAATAGAAGACCTGTGGTCTAATAATGTGTATACTCTTGGAGCCCTAGGAGTGTTCTCAACTTTCCCTCCAAAGTACCCCTAAATGCCATGAATCTAGGAGTTCAACACATAACTACTCACCTTAAACTTAAAATACTGTTGTCATTTCATGTTTTATGTATAAATAATAAGAGAAGTTTTACTTTAAAATCCATAAGACATCATGTATAATCAGATAACCATGGATAAAAGCACAGAGTCGGACACGACTAAAGCGACTTAGCAGCAGCAGCAGCAGCATGGATAAAATAAATTAACTCAGAATTTAGAAATAACAGAGTTCAGGTGAGGACGGAAAAAGAAAAAGCTATGTTCTCACTATCTGTTGTACTGAAAAGGTAAGAGTATGAAATAGAGAGCTAGATATTAAATAAAGTGAAACTTTGTTCCCTTTCTGAGGGAATCAGCAGCACTCAGAACTTAAATCTATCCTTAGATATCCTTAGATTGGGAGATTGGGACACCTAATGTGACATAGCACATTTCTCCTGAGTCAGAGGTGACATATGCTTAATAAAGTTTCCTTGTCATCATAATCTCCTTCAATATGCAAAACTTTCTGAGTGGAGCCACACTGAATAAGTTTAAAGATTTCCTGAAAAAACTAATGAGCCCTTTCTGATTTTGATGTTCAAAATTATTTTAAAAATTTGTTGGGTTAGTTCAGTTCAGTTCGGTTCAGTTCAGTCGCTCAGTCGTGTCTGACTCTTTGCAACCCCATGAATGGCAGCACGCCAGGCCTCCCTGTCCATCACCAACTCCCGGAGTTCACTCAGACTCACGTCCATTGAGTCCGTGATGCCATCCAGCCATCTCATCCTTGGTCGTCCCCTTCTCCTCCTGCCCCCAATCCCTCCCAGCATCAGAGTCTTTTCCAATGAGTCAACTCTTCACATAAGGTGGCCAAAGTACTGGAGCTTCAGCTTTAGCATCATTCCTTGTTGGGTTAAGGTAGCCCCAACAAAGCCCTGTTGTAGTTGTTCAGTTGCTAAGTGGTGTCCAACTCTTTGCAACCCTGTGAAAGTGAAAGTATTAGTTGCTGAGTCATGTCCTACTCTGCAACACCATGAACTGTAGCCCACCAGACTCCTCTGTCCATACAAGTCTCCTGGTAAGAATTTTGGATGGGTTGCCTTTCCCTTCTCCAGGGGATCTTCCCAACCCAGGGATCAAACCCAGGTCTCCGCATTACAGGTATATTCTTTACCATCTGAGCCACCAGGGAAGCCCATGGACTGTAGCATTCCAGGTTTCTCTGTCCTCCACTATCTCTCAGAGTTTGCTCAAATTATGTTCATTGAGTCGGTGATTCTATCTAACCATCTTATCCTCTACCACCCCCTTCTTTTGCTTTCAATCTTTCCCAGCATCAGCTGCTTGGGAAATATACCAGTTGCCCTGTTATCCAAAAGTAATCTACCATGAGGATAAAAGGAAGGTGAATTGGGCCCAAATATTTTTGTAACTTGAAAGCTAGTCCAAATTCATCTACTAGGCATGGAGTCATATTTAGGGGAGAAGTGGCTGATTTTAGAAGCACAAACTAAGACAGCAATAACTTTGGGAACCAAGCACAGGACACCATTGCACACTATACCAGCAAATGTATCACTGTGCTTGCACAAGCACCTGTGAGATTAGAATCCCACAGCAACACTGGTTGAAGATTGGCAGTTCAACCAATGGTGCTGATAAGTTAATTGTGTTTTTACATTTATTTTCTTGGCATTTGAAGATGGGACTAATCCCTATGGACAGAGTAGGCCTTATAAGTGTTGAATGAATTAGAGGAAGTTGTAGAACATGAACAATTGATTTACAAAACAAAAAGTGCACCTATTTGTAAAGTGTATCTGCATTTTGACTAAGGAGATCATGCCAGCTATTTGAAGAGGACTTTTATAAACTCCAGTCATAGGACAGAAGCTACTCATGGTCAGATGCCCATCTGTAAGTGACATGGGGCATGCCTGGAGCGAGATCAAAGGTTCCTTTTACACGGGATGAAAGACTTTAGACTCTGAGAAGAACCTGGAGATGCTTGGATGAATCAGTGTCGAAGAAAGTAGCACCCCCCACCTGAACAGGAAATCTATAGAGTGCTAGGCTGCAGAATAATTTGGCTCAGACAGACAGAAAGCAGCTGAATTAGGCATCCATGCTAAGGCTGAGTAGCAGCTGTCACACAGTCTAACCAGGTTCTTACAATTCAGCTTCCAGGGCCACGTTTGCATTGATCTCCATCCTCAAGAGAGAACATCTTGAGATTCACATTGGCTAGTGAAAGATTATAGCAGATAGGACACTCCCTCTGAAGTCAAGGGAACCCCTTAAGACCCTCGAACATATCAAGAGCCACTAGAAAAGCCTGGACATCCTGATAGAGTTGGCAGGTGGTGACCCCAGAGTTGTTATACTCTGGGGTTCTGATATAGGATGCCATAGTTTCTACTCCATGGTGATGAATCTAGACATTTCCACATAAATGCTTATTGAGTATAAAATGTCTTCATCTAAAGAGTATAGTAAAATTGACATTTTAGGAAGATGCTTCAATAAACCACTGTCACTTTACTTTTCTCTTAATCCCTTACCCTGTCTTGCCACTCCTTGTTCCCTCTTCCAACTGATAACCACCAGTTTGCTCTCTATATCTGTAAGTCTTTTACATTTTCTCATTTTGACTAGTTTGTTGTATTTTTTAGATTCCATATATAAGTAAAAGCATACAGTGTTTGTCTTTCTCTGTCTGACTTAATTCACTTAGAATAATACCTTCCAGGTCCATCTGTGATTTTACAAATGGCAAAATTTCATTCCTTTTTATGGTAGAGTAGTATTCTGTTGTGTGTGTGTTTATATATACATTAGGATATATATGATACTTGTATATCATATATATATATATATATATAATTTTTTATCCATTCATCTGTTGATGGCCTCTTAGGTTGCTTCCATAACTTGGCTGTGAAATAATGCCGCAGTGAACATTGGCATATCTTTTTGAATTAACTTTTTTGTTCTCTTCAGATATGTACCCAAGCGTAGATTGCTGGATTATATGGTAGTTCTTTTGTTGTTTGAAAGACTTATGTACTATTTTCCATAGTGGTTCCACTGACTTATATTCCCACCAACAGTGTACAAGTGTCCCCTTTTCTCTATGTTCTAGCCAACATTTTGAGGATATTCATTCTGACAGGTGTAAGATAATATCCCATTGTGCTTTGAACTGAATTTCTCTGACAATTAGTGATGTAGAGAATCTTTTCCTATGCTTATTGACTATCTGTATGTCTTCTTTGAAAAAGTGTTTATTTAGGTCTTCTGCTCATTTTTTTAATTGGCATTTTTTTATGTTGAGTTGTATGAGCTGTTTGTATATTTCAGTTATTAACTCCTTATTAGTCATCCACATCAGAAATTTAATCATTTGGAGACACTTTGTATAAGCAAGAGATTATTTGCAGTCAACTTTTCTGCAAAAGTAGTTTGTGCTAAAAAATAAATAAATAAAAAATACAACCTCTTTCTGAAATTAGTTTGTGTTAGAAACAATTTGTAAAAATCATCGCGTGTGTTACTTGCTCAGTCATGTCCAACCCTTTGTGAGCCTATGGTCTATAGCCCATCAGGCTCCTCTGTCCATGGAATTCTCTGGGCAAAAATACTAGGGTGAGTTGCCATTTCCTTCTCTAGGGGATCTGCCCAACCCAGAGATCAAACCAAGACTCCCATGTTGCAGGCAGATTCTTTACTAAATGAGCCAACAAATCATTGGTTACTATGGATGTCATTTATGTAAATGCAATTTAAGTAAAGTGAAGAGAAGGAACAGAGAGAGGTCTTTCCAAAAAAAAAAAAAATAGAAGTAATCAAATAAGCAGAAGTATTAAGGGTTATAGTATGGTAAACTAGATGCACTAAACTTGCTTTGACTGCAAGTCCAATTCTTTGAGTTACAGAATTTATGAAGAATTATATAGTGAGAGTCCTAGTCTCTACTACTCCATTTCTTTCAAGCCAAAACATTTTCAACACTCTTCACTCCTTCACTTATTCCTCTGATCTGTTAGTAAGTTTTATTCTCCTTCAAAATGCCTCTCAGACCATCTCTTGTCAGTACTTTCCAGCCTGACTTCCTGTCCTTCCTCCTGAGACCCCTAGAGGTTCACTTTACCCTTACTCTAGGATGTGAAGCCAGTCCTGCCATTAGACTAGAGGAATTTAGACAGACATAAGCCAAATGTTTAATGTCTCATCTTAAACATCTGTGAACCTGTACAGATTCTGAGTCATTGAGGAACTAGCAGGAATCAAGGAGCAAGCAAAGAACATAGGTAATGATAGTCTAAGACAATAGTTCCCTCAAGCCCTCCAGGGCATGGATTCCAAACTTCAACACCAAGTGTCCATGATTGGATCCCTACCCTGATTCTGGCTTTACTAAACTTAAAAAAATAAAATAAAAAAGATCAATGTTGCACCACTATATATTGAGCAGTATTTTTATACCACATGCTGTTTAAAGCACTTTATATACCTTTATCTCATTTAATTCTTATAATTCTCATGGGCTGATTATTTTCTTATCCCCATTTTAGGTTGGAAAAAAATGCTAATACTAAAATAGCTATTACTTGCTTAAATTCTTACAACTAGAAATAGACCAAGTCAGGATTTGAACCCAAGATTATTCAACTATGAAATCCAACTTCCGCTGTTGGATCTTCCTCACTTAAATCCACTTTGAGTTTGTTGCCACCTCATGTTCAGATCACTGCAAACAGCCTGGTAACCAGGGTCCTTGCTTCAGTCCTCTCCCCAACTCCAAGCTTTGTCATCTGTCCCCAGAAATGTTTGTAGCTTCCTCCTGGCCTCCTGCATGAGCAAAGAACAATATGGAAAGAATTAAAATCAATATGGGGACTGGAGGTTAACATGTACTTCATCCCATTACATTCTTCAATATCAGACTTTGTTAAGGATCACCAAACAGAGTTGCTGTAATTCTCAGATGTGCTTTATCTAGAATAGACAAGGGACAAATGACAATTTTATGAAATAATAAATCATTTCTCACTGTAAAATATGTTCTTTATGAGCTCGTTCATTGTTATCACTGAGTCTTTCAGCCATTTCTTGTGAGATTAATTTATGCAATTTTACCAGCTAAAAGCATGATGATGCCAAATTTTCAGTGGAGATGACACAATAGAATATGGGATTCACTATAGCAGAAGATTGAGAACCAACAACCAGTATTGCTTTTAAGCTTCTTAAAAGCATGAAGTCTCAAACAGTGAACAAACTGCTCTAGATTTTTTTTCCATGGCCAATTAGGGCATAGGCTTATTTTTAGTAAACAGTCCACAGAGACTTTTGAAGGAATAAGCACAGAGTACTTATGACTTTTCCTTTCACTAAAAAATAAACAACACAACAAAAAAAAACCTTCTATTGTAACTACATAAACATTTTTTTAAATTATAAGAGAGAAAAAATTACCTACAGTTCTACTGTCTAATACAATTATGATGAATATCTTTATATATTTATTTTCATCATTTCATTATTTTTTCCTCATTGAAATAAAATTCATAATGGATGCAGACAGGCAATTCATAGAAGAAATATAAATGAGCAATAAGCATGCTTTACTGGTAATCAGGAAAATTGAAATTAAAACAATGAGACATCATTTATTGGCAAAAATTCAAAAGATTGAAAATATTCACTTTTAAATACAGGCACAGCTATATTTCACTTATTGGAGTACATAATGGAAAAAGGTTATGGGGCAATTTGCTGTATCTATTAAAATTATATTTTAAGGTATCATCCTTCAGCAATATTCAGACAGGTACAAAAAATATGTATGCAACAATGCTCATTGAATCATTTTTTGTAGAATTAAAAAAAAAACAAATATCATCTGAATTTATATCAGTAAAAATGGTTAAATGCATTACAACATGTTCATCCTAGGGAATGAATATCAGTAGATGTTTAAAATTGTTATGCAAGAATAATAATAGCAATGTCAGTTATGGAAAGGTTTCCAATAAATATCATTAAGTAATAAAAATATGTTATAGAACAATAGATTTAATATAATCTCATTACTTAAAAAATGAAACATAAAAATGTGTAGATAGTGAGAATGGAAATGCACCATGTTGTTAACAATGATTACATCTAGAAATGAATAAAATTAGAGTTATAAAGAGGTATTATTACTTCTTAGAGGTTTTTATTTTAATGAGATTATATGAATGTATTTGAATTTTATATGTAATTATTGTATTTGTTGTGGAATTTTTTCAATATTGGAACAAAGAATTATAATATTCATATAATTTTAGATATCCTTAAATTCATTTAGCATTATCCCCAAGCATATTGCCTGCTTTTTATGACAAATATTTTAATAACATACAATATTCCATTCAGTAAATAGACCACTTTCTATAGTAATTACTCTCTTTCTGGATTTTTACATTGTTATAGAATATATATAATGTTGCAATATATATCTCTTTTAGAAACAGGATTTTTTAACTTTCTTTATTTTGAAATGAATTTCTATCAATTAGAACCGCAGGGCAGAATTAACTTGGTGAAATGTTAAGAATCCTATTGTGTTGAACAATCCTACTGAAGCCAAGAGCAAGACCTTATTGCTCTCCATCCCTGCTGCCAAGGAGTCTTCTCTACAAATAGCAAAGGCTCTATTTTATTTGGTCAGTTTTTCCCATTGTACCATTAAGTGACTTTGATCTTAATTAAGCAGTTAATATTTCTACCATCTCATATTTTGTGCCTGGACCCAATTTTAAAAAGGTGAAGCAAGGAGGCAGGAAGATGTCTTGCTTTTATCATAATGTACCAGCACGAAGACTCAGACATCAGTTACTACTTGCTATTCCAGGGAGCATTCTCTGGTTGGCGAGGACTGTGCTGTAGAACATCTTTTCCCAGAAGGCAATGAAGTTGCTCAGCAAGAGCAGGCTTCTGTGGACGAAAAACCTGATAAAGATCAAGTAGCCCCAGGAAAGCTGTGCTTAGATTTTGGAACAAGGTGTGCCTTCAAATAGATGAGCTCAATCTTGATGAAAACCAACTGCATTCATGCAATCCAAGACAAACATTTTCACTTTTGTAGTTGTTGCTACTTTCTCCTGAATACCCAATTCTTAAAGTAACACAAGAGTTCTTAAAAGCTTTCTATTACCCTGCAGTTCAGGAATGGTTGAGGTTAGTTACCACATTGGGAGCCTTAGGAAGTAGAGCTTTCATTATAATATAAATATAAATATTTATATAATATAAATAATAATATATTGGTGCTTACAAATTGTTGTGTTGGAGAAGACTTTTGAGAGTCCCTTGGCCAGCAGGAAGATCAAACCAGTCAATCCTAAAGGAAATCAACCCTGAATATTCATTGGAAGGACTGATACTGAAGCTGAAACTCCAATACTTGATGGGAAGAGCCAACTCATTGGAAAAGACCCCAGTGCTGGGAAAGATTGAAGGCAGGAGGAGAAAGGGGCAACAGAGAATGAGTTGGTTGGATGGGGTCACCCAGTCAATGGACATGAGTTTGAACAAGTTCTGAGAGTTGGTGATGACAGGGAAGCCTGGAGTGTTGGACTGTAGGCCACCAGGCTCCTCTGTCCATGGCATTCTCCAGGCAAGAATACTGGAGTGAATTGTCACTCCCTCCTCCAGAGGATCTTCCTGACCCAGGACTTGAACCTTCATCTCACGTCTCCTGTATTGGCAGGTGAATTCTTACCACTAGCGCCACCTAGGAAGCCCTAGAAAGGGTTCAGTTCAGTTCAGTCCAGTTCAATTCAGTCGCTCTTTCGAGTCTGACTCTTTACAACCCCGTGGACCGCAGCATGCCAGGCCTCCCTGTCCATCACCAACTCTTGGAGCTTACTCAAACTCATGTCCATTGAGTCAGTGATGCTATCTAACCATCTCATCCTCTATCGCCTCCTCCTGCCACCTTCAATCTTTCCCAGCATCAAGGTCTTTTCTAGTGAGTCAGTTCTTTGCGTCACGTGGCCAAAGTATTGGAATTTCAGCTTCAATATCAGTCCTTCCAGTGAATATTCAGGACTGATTTCCTTCAGGATGGACTGATTGGTTCTTCTTGCTGTCTAAGGGACTCTCCAGAGTCTTCTCCAACACAACCACAAATATATAATATCAACAATTACATGTAAATCAGAGACCCTCATCAAAAGGTAGAATTTACTTTTCCTCCACTTGAAATTGAGAATGGGCTTTGTTGCTTCTCAGTTGAACAGATGCAATAGAAGTGAACTATGTAACATCCAGTGCTATGTCATAAAAAGCAATATGACTTTCCCAGCCCCACCTTGATAATTGCCCTTGGAATTCAGCTACCACATAATGAGAAAGCCCATTACTTTGAATAGATCATGTGTAGGTGTTCCAGCCTACATATTAGTCTCCCCTGAAATCTCAGTCAATAGCCACCGTCAACTACCGCATATGTGGAAGCGAGTACATTGGTTCCCACATGAACAATGTTGCCTCCCTACTCCCTTAGAAGGGAACGTTTGACAATTTGAGGAGATATGTTTGATTGTTACAACTTGAAAAGGAATGCTGCTAATAGCTAGTAAGTAATAGACCAGAATACTGCTAGATATTCTAGAATTCACAGTCCCCTACAACAAAGAATGTTCAACCCAAATGACACAGTACTGAGATAGAGAAACCCTGCTTTAGACGACTCCAGGCTGCAGTCTTTCAGCCAGGCCAGTGGATTCTAAGTGGAGCAGAGACAAACTGTCCCTGCCAAACCCTAAGTTGCACTTTCATGAGGTGGTTTGTTTTTCAGCAATAAATAATTGGAACACCACCAAATAAGTGGAAGAACTAAATGACATCCTCAGGCTTTTGTAAATCTGAAGCTCATGTATCTTCCCATGATGCCTTGAAAAAATAATAACAAAGAGTAACAAAGCAGCTCTAACCAAAGTGTAATGAGATCTGGACACAGGTGAATAAAGGAAAGATGATTATTATAGGAAGAGAGCAATACAGTATTTTTCACTGGGTAGTTGTCTCTGTTTGTTTCCAAGGCAAACTGTTCAATATCGTGGTAATCCAAGTCTATGCCATGACAAGTAACATTGAAGAAGCTGAAGCTGAATGGTTCTATGAAGATCCACAAGACCTTTTAGAACTAACACCAAAAAAAGATGTCCTTTTCATTATACGGGACTGGAATGCAAAAGTAGGAAGTCAAGAAACACCTGGAGTAACAGGCAACTTTGGCCTTAGAGTACAGAATGAAGCAGGGCAAAGGCTAATAAGTTTTGCCAACAGAACTCACTGGTCATAGCAAGCACCCTCTTACAACAACACAAGAGAAGACTACACATGGACATCACCAGATGGCCAACACCGAAATCAGATTGATTACATTCTTTGAAACCAAAGGTGGAGAAGCTCTATACACTAAGCAAAAACAAGACCAGGAGATGACTGTGGCTCAGATCATGAATGCTTTATTGCCAAATTCAGACTGAAATTGAAGAAACTAGGGAAAACAACTAGACCATTCAGGTTTGACCTACTTCAAATCTCTTATGATTATACAGTGAAAGTGAGAAATAGATTTAAGGGACTAGATCTGATAGACAGAGTGCCTGATAAACTATGGACTGAGGTTCGTGACATTGTACAGGAGACAAGGATCAAGACTATCCCAATGAAAAAGAAATGCAAAATGGCTGTCTGCGGAGGCCTTACAAATAGCTGTGAAAAGAAGAGAAGTGAAAAGCAAAAGAAAAAAGGAAAGATATACCCATTTGAATTCAGAGTTCCAAAGAATAGAAAGGAGAGATAAGAAAGTCTTCCTTGGTGATCAGTGCAAAGAAATAGAGGAAAACAACAGAATGGGAAAGACTAGAGATCTCTTCAAGAAAATTAGAGATATCAAGGGAACATTTCATGCAAGAATGGGCTCAATAAAGGACAGAAATGGTATGGACCTAACAGAAGCAGAAGATATTAAGAAGAGGTGGCAAGAATACACAGAAGAACTGTACAAAAAAGGTCTTCATGACCCAGATAATCTTGATGGTGTGATCACTCACCTAGAGCAAGACATCCTGGAATGTGAAGCCAAGTGGGCCTTAGGTAGCATCACTATGAACAAAGCTAGTGGAGGTGATGTAATTCCCGTTGAGCTGTTTCAAATCCTGAAAGATGATGCTGTGAAAGTGCTGCACTCAATTTGCCAGCAAATCTGGAAAACTCAGCAATGGCCACAGGACTGGAAAAGGTCAGTTTTCATTCCAATCCCAAAGAAAGGCAATGCCAAAGAATGCTCAGACTATCACACAATGCACTCATCTCACATGCCAGCAGAGTAATGCTCAAAATTCTCCAAGCCAGGCTTAAACAATACATTAACCATGAAATTCCAGATGTTCAAGCTGGATTTAGAAAAGGCAGAGGAACCAGAGATCAAATTGCCAACATCTGCTGGATCATCAAAAAAGCAAGAGTTCCAGAAAAAAAAACATCTATTTCTGCTTTATTGACTATGCCAAAGCCTTTGACTATGTGGATCATAATAAATTGTGGAAAAATCTGAAAGAGATGGGAATACCAGACTTCCTGACCTGCCTCTTGAGAAACCCGTATGCAGGTCAGGAAGCAACAGTTAGAATTGGACATGGAACAACAGACTGGTTCCAAATAGGAAAAGGAGTATGTCAAGGCTGTGTCTTGTCACCCTACTTCTTTAACTTATATGCAGAATCCATCATGAGAAATGCTGGACTGGAAGAAGCACACGCTGGCATCAAGATTGCCGGGAGAAATACCAATAACCTCAGGTATGCAGATGACAGCAACCTTATGGCAGAAAGTGAAGAACTAAAGAGCCTCTTGATGAAAGTGAAAGAGGAGGGTGAAAAAGTTGGCTTAAAGCTCAACATTCAGAAAACAAAGATCATGGCATCCAGTCCCATCACTTCATGGGAAATAGAATGGGAAACAGTGGACACAGTGGCTGACTTTATTTTTTGGGAGGCTCCAAAATCACTGCAGATAATGATTGCACCCATGAAATTAAAAGATGCTTACTCCTTGGAAAAAAGTTATGACCTATATAGCATATTTAAAAACAGAGACATTACTTTGCCAACAAAAATCTCTCTAATAAAGGCTATGGTTTTTCAGTAGTCATGTATGGATTGTGAGAGTTGGATTGAAAAGAAAGCTGAATGCCAAAGAATTTATGCTTTCAAACTGTGGTATTGGAGAAGACTCTTGAGAGTCCCTTGGACTGCAAGGAGATCCAACCACTCCATCCTAAAGGAGATCAGTCCTGAGTATTGACTGGAAGGACTAATGTTGAAGGTGAAACTCCAGTACTGGCTACCTGATGTGAAAGAACTGACTCATTTGAAAAGACCCTGATGCTGGGAAAGATTGAAGGCAGGAGGAGAAGGGAACGACAGAGGATGAGATGGTTTGATGGTATCACCGACTCAATGGACATGAGTTTGGGTAAACTCTGGGAGTTGGTGATGGGCAGGGAGGCCTGGTGTGCTGCGTTTCATGGGGTCACAAAGAGTTGGGAATACTGAGTGACTGAACTGAACTGAACTGAACTGTCCTCCATGTTCTTAGCTTGAAATTCATACCCATTCCTCTCTTTCCTGGAAAAGCTGCGGAGAGAACCCTTGGTTTCTTCTTCACAGGTTTCTGGTGAATATGCTTTTGAGGCCTATCTGATGACCCCAAATACTCCTCCAATAACTTTTAACATTTGAGAGGCCTGAAATAGGCCCAACCTTCTCCTAGTAAGCTGTGAAAATATTGTTTTCACAAATACATTATCCCTAGAAAGATCTGATCAGTCAGTATCATTTCTTGACCATATCACATCCCCATTTAGTTCATAAAATATTTAAATATTCAACTGATTTCCTAAGTACCTCATCACTTCAAATAATTGTAGTTCTGGTATCTGTCCTAAGAACATAAACTTAAATATAGACAATGATTTGTGGGTAACATTGCTTACTGCAAGATTGTTTGCAAGAGTTTTAAAACTAGAGAAAACTTAAGGTCTGACAAGAGTAACATAATTTAGCAACATAAATTTATAGTATTAATCTATAGTAGACTGTTGTGCAACCATAAATGAGCTGCTCTATTCTGTGCTCTACTCCTCATCTTACTTGGCATACCTTCTTACACAATTGACCTACATCTATGCTTATGATGATCACACCTGTTTCTCAAGACTAGATCTTTGGTACACACTATCTCTGGGTTTTTTGTGTGTTCTACTTTTTTAAAACATTTCCTTAACTTTATTTTCAAACTTTTTATTGATTTGCTGTTGTTCTTGTTCTAATTTTTTTAACTTCTAAAAGTTATTTCCTTTTACATATAATCCTGTTACTATTTTATGGATGCAACATCTTCTCTTATATTTCTGAGCATACAAATTACAGGGTTGTATTTGTTTTTGTCATGTTCCCTCTGAAGGTTTTATTTGTTCTCTTTTGGAGCTTTTGCTTAATTTTCTAATATACCATGCACATTTAAGAGAGAGGCTCCAAAAATATGGTTGGAGTTTTTCTAGTGGAAAGGGGAGAAAAGATGAACTTTTAAATTAGTAGGCTTCATTTTAGAGCAATCAAGTAGGAAGATAACTTTTTAGATATGGAGCCTGACATTGGGGCCTCTTCTCAATTTCCCAAGAAAGTAATCCTCTTTCATTCAGCCTGGGGTTTATAATTGACTGGCTGTTACGGGAAAGATGTTGGAGGACACCCATGATGCAGGAAATAGATATCCCCCAGTCCTCCTGTTCCATCCACTGTGTCTGGACCACACTTTAGTGTCACTCTCTGCAGGCACATAGGTTTTACAGCTTCCTTCTCTTGCTGAGTTAGTTACCATTCCTCCATTTGAGTTTTGTTTTCCAAAACTTGTATCATTTCTCATCTCCTTTTGCTTTCTTTCTGATCCATTTGTACCCATAGTTCTATGCTTTTTAAAAACTGTTTTACTGATATTTTAGAAAAGTTTCCATAGGGAGAAGAGATAAATGTATCTATTCAATCACATTCCCATCTTTTTCTCTCTAGTTTAAATACTGCTTTCACCATACACTAAAATTGGCATATAATTGGCAATATTCTGAGGCATTCTAATATATCCTACTGTGCTATCTAATTATGTAACAGTACCAGACTTTTAATTATCATGACTTTAAAATATATTTTCATATCTGGCAGTGTAATTCTTAATCAGAACTCTTTTTTAAAATTTCAAAAATTTTCCTGGCTGTTCTTACACTTTCAAGATTAACTCTAAAATCAAGTTATATAAACTTTATAAATCAATTTAAGAAACTTGACTTTTTCTGTTGGTGTTTCCATATTCAAGAACTTCATATGAGTCCCTGTTTATTTAGTAAAATTTTATATTTTCTTTCATATCAATACTGGTTAATACTTAAACCTGTTTTAAGTATTTCATGTTTTAATTTTATTTTGAAAAAGAAGTTTCTTTTATTTTATTTTCTAATGTGTTTTTGATGATACAGTGGGAAACTGATTTTTTTAATTCAATTTATAATTTACAGTTGTGCAGGTTGCTAATTCTTGATTCATTTAGATTTTCTTTACATGTAGACATATTATCTGCATATAATGATACTATTTGTTTGGCTTCCAGGAGTTATTTTTATTCATTTTCCTACTTTATTACACTATCATTTGAAATACAGCAATAAACAATGATGGTAATAACAGGCATTGTTCTCTTGTTACAGATTTTCATAGGCATGTCTCTGATGTTTTATTATTAAGAATAAATTTGTCAGGTTCAAATGTACAGCATTTATGACTTTTAGAAAGTGATAACACAGTTAATGAGAACTTTCAGCAAATTAGATTTTCTTTACATGTAGACATATTATCTGCATATAATGATACTATTTGTTTGGCTTCCAGGAGTTATTTTTATTCATTTTCCTACTTTATTACACTATCATTTGAAATACAGCAATAAACAATGATGGTAATAACAGGCATTGTTCTCTTGTTACAGATTTTCATAGGCATGTCTCTGATGTTTTATTATTAAGAATAAATTTGTCAGGTTCAAATGTACAGCATTTATGACTTTTAGAAAGTGATAACACAGTTAATGAGAACTTTCAGCAAATCCTGGCACTGCCATCCTAGCTTCTCTTGACCCTTCCCTTTACCTTCCCCTTTCCATAATCAGTCATCACTAAGACTTCACAATTCTACTTCCTCAATATCTCTTACATCTTCCCTGGATGTCCTCTTCTACTGCCTTAGTTAATACCATTATACTTTTTCTTCTATTATCATGTAAACTTTTAACTATCTGCTGATGCAGAACCTCTCCAATTTATTTCCATTCTTCTGCTCAAATGAATTTTTGAAATGCAAAACTCATTATGTCACCTCCTAGTTAAGCCTCTATTGGTCTTAGAATAAAATTTGAACTCTTTAATATGGCTTGTAAGGAACTCAGTCTTCTGGCCCAGCTTAGCTTTCCAGGCTTTATCTCTCACCACCAGCCATTTACCTCTACATTCTAGCAGTATTCTATTTTCTCTCAATTTGCAGTCTTTGTCCAAATTATTTCTTCTGCCCAGAACATTTGTTTTCTTTCTTTGCTGCCTAGCTCCTACTCTTTGCTCAGCAAGCCTTCCAAGAGGCATCCTTTTGATATGTAGCCCACGGTTCTCCCCTGTATTTTGCTAACAAAGCCATCTGAACTCTATAACACAAGTACTTAATTACCACTCTGTCTTTCCCACTATAATGTAAACTATATATAACCAGAGATAGTTTCTATTTTCTCACTATTTTATATCTATTGCCTGGTGGAGCACCTGGAATTAGCATTCAATAAATATTTGTTAAATAAGCTTCTGTTAAGTGAAGAAACAGATATTGGATAGATCGTGTATATTTTTTTCTTTGAACTTCCACTGATGCATTTAGTGACTTATTTAATGGTGCATCATCTTTGTATATCTGAAATAGAAACTAACTGGCTTTGGTAAAATTGTCTCTTGATATACTGCTAATTCAGTTATTTAATATTTAATAGATTTCTTTGCATCTATTTTGCATCTACCTACCCTTCAGACTATTCTGTGTTTTTTGTTATTGTTAGTTGCTATCTTGGTCTGATTTTGATATTATAATTATATATAATAGCTTGATTTTGTTACTATTTTCTGGATTATATTTTCTCCATGAAAATTCTCATTCAGTACTGGAGCCCTAGAATCTAATACAGTAGGTACCCAAAAAATATTTGTTAAATGAATACATAAAATGAATTAGAAAACTTTTCTTATTTCTTCTGTAAAAACTGAATAAATAACTTAAGAATTAGTAGTTCTTTTGAAAGTGAAAATGACCAGTATCCAATGGGTACTAAACTTGAAGCTTTTTATGGAGCAGTAAGGAAAGAGAGAGGGAATCTGTTGAGTTCTTCTGCTTTTCTCTGCTTTTGGTCTATTTATATTTTCTAATTC
>SJXQ01010756.1:0-11660 GCA_006408695.1 Aepyceros melampus
AGGTTGAACGAGGGCGCGGGGAGACCCCTGGTGTCCCGCTCCGGCCCCCTGGCGGGGCAGTGGCGCGGAGGGGCGGGGCGGGTGTGTGTAAATGTTGCGCACTCGCTTTTCCCCCACCCCCGCCTGCTTCCAGGCAGCTGGCGTGGGTCCCTTGCCGTCCGGCGGCGACTGTAAATAGAGCCTGGATGTTGTTTACATGAAGGATCCGGCGGGAGGAGTCTGCGAGGAGGAGGCGGAGGAGGAGGAGGAGGAGGGAGGGAGGAGAGAGGAAGACCGGAGTCCCCGCGGCGGCGGTCCGGGGCGAGGGTGAGCCCCGCGCGGCGCGGGCACCGGTCGCTACCACGAGGCCGGGACGCCGGACCCTGGGGTAGGAGGGAGAATAGGCGCGGGGCGGGGAGATGAGGGGGTCTGTCTGAATGCATTTTTAGCTTACAACCTGCCACGCAGATTCTCCGGGGCGAGAGGGGAGGGGTGTGCAGGGAGGGCGGGGAAGCCTTGATTTCTCCGCACATTCGTGCTCGCATCCCCGATCTTTTCCCGCTTCCTCTCGGGGCTCACCTGTTTATTTCCATCAACCAGAGCTTGCAGTTGTTTGTGTGTGTGTGTGTGTGTAGGCATGAGAGGCTGTTCCTTTTATTAGAAGCATTATTGGGGAAGGAGGAGTGCGTGGCTGTAATTTATGCCGGTCTCGGTCGCTTTTCAAGAAGGGGGAGGGGACTTGGCGAAGATCGCCTGCTCCTGGCCGTAGCTGACCCCGTGGGCGTAACCCCTGCCTTACCCCTTCCGAGGAATCTTTTCCCTCACTCGGCTACCCGCAGGCCAGCTACCACCTTCTTGGAGAAGGACCACACCTGTGCTTATTCCTCGCTTTGGAGGAGAGGTGAGCTGAAAAACCGATCAGCTTTCCCAAAGCTGTTAACCAGCCCTCCCGTCCCAGAATCCCAGGCTTTCACCTGCCGATTGCGCTGGCCACCTCCGTCCCACAACCCACCCCTGAAACTTGTCTACAGATGTATCAAGATTTTTTCTTGCCTCTGGACCTGCAGCTCACAACCAGCAACTAACTGCTGGGTTTAGACAGAAAGAAGTGATCTCCTTGGGCTTAGTGTGCGTTCTTCGTTCCCCAGTGGGTCTTACGACGAAATCTGCCCCCTCTATTCTTTCGCTAAGAGCTTAGTCCAGAATCTGGCCTGAGTAACCAGTTTCTGGCTCTCTTTCTCTGGGCCCCACCCTGGCCCCTCTTGGTTCTCCGGAGCCAAATACGCCTCCCAAGCAGAAGGCACACCCTGCCCTAAATCTAACCATTGCAAAAGGGAGGAGGAAACAGTGGAAGAGAAGGGACCCAGGGGTCTTCTTTCTGTCCTGAGTATTCCCAACAGCAGTTTCCTCTTCAACCCTCCTGCATTTATAATCTATTTATTCTTCTTATCAGCTGCTCCCATTTTTGCCTCTAGTCCTATGATAGATATTTAGGTGGGGATGGAGGTGTGGAAAAAGAGATGGCATCCCTTTTCCCTAGTGTGAGACATTTTCATTCTCAGTCTTTCCATTTTTGAGATGCTTAACAATTAAAATATGTAAATATGTTTGCACGCTTATTTGAACTTGTTTTCTTGCTGGCTAATGAATAGCTGGGATTCAGAAAGGAGGGGGAGAAAGCGATGAGAGGTGCACATTCTCCCTTAGGTCCTCTTTATGAGCATCCCCCAGAGTTGCTGGAGAAGACCCTTCAATGAAAGCCAGCAGTCTCCCTTCCATGACATCACCACCTAAACCCTTCCAACTTTAGCTTCAGAACAGGAAGAAGGCTCAAAATAGAACTACCTTAGGAATCCAGCTCCTTTTAGAAGATCAACTTTTAAGTCAGCTGCAGTAGAAACACTGAACTTTGACACGCAGAGAGAAAGCTACAGTGTTTGTAATTGGTTCCTTTGGGGAAGGGTCTGGCGTTACTTTCTGTGTATTCAGAAAAGCTTTTCCCCAGATAAGTTGAGTACCTAAGCCGATGAATGATTAATTGAATAGTTTGAGATTCGTTTATTGAATTATTCATGTGTTTCAGTATGTCAACAGTAACAAGTACTTTTTGGAATGAATTAAATAGGGGCTCCTAGAATGTGTTTCAGGGATTTTGCTGGAGAGAGAGAGGAGGTTGATGGTGGGTAGGAGGCAACAGTTGAAGGCAAGGAGTCTGAGGACGCAGTGACAGCTGCGGTGAGTATGGAAGTTGAGAGGCTTACTATAAACAAGGCTTGTAACTTTACAGGGTGACTAATATCCTGGACAAAGAAATAATGATGGCAGGATTTTCCACCTTTACCTTGAAAGTTAACTTGGTATCTTTGAATCATGATGTTTCCATTTTTATTTTTCCCTGAATTCTCAGAGCTGAAAGAGTTGTTCATTCTTTAGAAAGGGCTTCTTAGTAAGTGATCATCACTGACGTATTAACAACTTAAAGATAGGAGGGCAGAAAATACCTGACATCATTTGAGTAACCGGTGAGTGCTGTAGAGTGACTTGCTGGGTGAAGGGTTCTGATTTTTAAAAATTCAGGTGACAGGATCTTCTACACCTGTATTAGGGCAGTAGCCACTAGCTACGTGTGGCTGTCAAGCACCTGAAATCTGGTAGGGTGATAAGGAACTGTTTTTAAAGATTGGTGTTCAGGTTTTTGGAAAAGTTCATTATGTTTGGAAGTTGGGTGTATGTGTCTACTTTTTAAGCTGTGATTTTATGAAATCTATATATTATTTCTGATGAAATTTTAGTGTTTGAATTGAGATGTGTTAAGTGTAAATATGCCCTGGATTTCAAAGACTTAGTACAAAAAAGTAAAATATCTCAATAATAATGTTTATATTGATTACATGTTCCAATGAAAATATTTTGGGTGTACTGTGTTAAGAGAATATGTTGTTAATGTCATTTAACCAGTTTATATTTTAGTTTTGGGGTTTTTTTTTAATGTGACTACTGGAGTATCTAAGATTACAAACATGACTTGCTTTTTGCTTATCTGGGACAGCACTGGTCCATGATATCACTCCTTTTTTTCTTAGGTTTAATTTCCAAAGAGGTGACTGAAGGAAATACAGTTATTTCATGTTTGTCAACCATTTACTTTGCCCTGCTATCTTCCATGTGGATTTGGGGACCCCCAAGTGTTACTATTACAGTACAAGAAAGTATTATACAGTACAAGTACAGTAGAATAGTGATAGCCCTGCAGATTTCTCTGCAGGAGGCATGCCCCACTCAGGAAGGTCGGTAAAAATGTCCAGGGTATTGGAAGGGCTAGTTAGGGGTGTTGTGAGAAAATTTAGAGACCCACATATCTGGCCAGACCTGCTTTTATAAAAGGTTTCGGGGAATACCAAACTATACTAGGGAAGAGTGTGTGGCACTTGGTGCTACAGTTGTGCCACCTGGTGACATCTTAGTGACGCCACACACTTTTAAAAAATTTTTTCCTTCTCTGCTTCACTTTCTGCCCCCACATCATAGCTCCACTGGTGGGAATCAAGCTCACAAAGTTGCTGATCCTTTTTCTCAAAAAAAGTATAATGTTGACCTGAATGGAATGTTGATCTCTTTGGAGTTTGGTTTTATCTACTGAGGTTCAGTAAAGACACTGGAAGGGACTTGGGCGTTTAGTACTATCCCCTCATTTTACAGATGACAGACTATCAAGTACCTTGCCTGTTGACATATAGACCGAGGAATTCAGTATATACTTTTGTTGATAACCTATTTAGAAAATCCCTGAGAAATGAAGAAGTTTGTCCGTGAATCAGTCAAGTATTTGTTGAGCTTGCACTTTGTGGGAAGGACTGTGATTAATTTTGTGAAGGGACATGAAGAGAACAGTCTCTGACTTCAGGAACAAGACTGTAGACTTGAGGAAATCAGATGGAAACAGAACCACAGTAAATCACAGTTTAAGATCCAGCATGTCATAATGAGTGCCGTACCCCTGTGTTACAAGTAGAAACGTGTTCCTTTTCCATGTGTTACAAGTAGAAATGTGTTCCTTTTCCAGATGTAGGAATAGAAGGTCTGAGCGATGGACTCTGCAGAAGAGAGGACTGTGCTTGTGTTTCTGCACCAGCCCAAGGCTCTAGAAGTGGAGGTCAGTGCATGCCTTTGGTATGGCCCCCCTTCAGCTGTCCGTTACGGGAATTTGAGAAGTAAGACCCAGCATTGCTAAATGCAGTGCTGAGGAAATCACAGATTAATAGAAGATGACCAGAGTTTTTAGAGATGGTTAGCTAGGGGTGGATCATGTTGAAGTTAGCTGGTATGTTTCTAACTGGTTATTCTAAAAGAATATGATAACAAAGGTGAAATGAAGTAAACCTGACTTGTGAGCAGACTGTGAAATCCAAAATCTGGGGCAAAAATTAAATCTCAAGCAAAGTCCAAGAGTGAATTAAGTTGACAGCTGGACTACAGGTGTGTATGCTGAATACATGTGTAAAGGAGAAAGTCCCATAGAATAGAATATATATTCTGTCAAACATTAAGCAGGATGGTCCAGCTGCTTATAGATTCTTAGTCTCCTGGAGCTTTGGGGGCTGAAATCTCCATCATTTCTTTCCTCTTTCTGTCTCAACATTACCGAATATAGACCTTCTGTGTTAGCTTTTTTCTCTGTGACCTGCTGAGGTTATGGAGCGTGACTATTTGGAGTCCAGTGCTTGGAATGGGTAAAACAATGTCACCCCCTCTGTAATTAGTCCCAGTTAATGCTTCTCTGTGAGAATTGGGGCTGACTTGGCACCAGGCAGTTGTCCTTGGCTTTTCCTTGACGTTTTGTTTGATTTATTTCTCCTAAAGAAAGAAAAAAACTATGTAGCCTCCTCAATCCAGGTTTCCTACTAATCTTGACACCAGTTAGTTTTTAAACACTCTTGACAGCAAAGCTTTGCCATGAAACACAAATATACGTTCTCTGTCCTCTAGACAAAGCAGTAGTTGACATTTGGCAACTTCTGTTGACAGTACATTTTTACATCTTGACAGGTCAAATTTGCACATTTTGTAATGTCACCAAGTTGGATGGTAGTTTTCAAGTTGGGGAAGGAAAACAATCACACTTCAGTAAAAGACGGATGGATTTAAATTAAGCAACCTGTTTGAACTATTTTAGTTTTTAAGTATTGTCAAATATTTTGCATGCCAGCAGCTCGTTTCATGATATATATAACCAAATACTTAAAAGTTCAAAATCATTGTTTTTTCATTTTCATTCTGTTGATGTGAGACATGACATATTTTTTGTGTTCCACGAGGTCTAAAATCACATTTTTAGTATACCAGTTTGCCAGTAGTACTTTCTAGATGATGATGGTACATGCATCATGAAGAAATTGTTCTCAGTTGTATCATTTTTCATCATAGAAGAACTGAGTTTAAAACCAGGTTGATCTTTGGGGGAAAGCATTTTCCTCTTCCTTTCTCCCGCTTACTGTGCAGTATACTTTTGTACTGTAAGATGAGCACCTGCTGTCACTTGTTTTAAAATCAAATAATTCAAAAATTTTTAAAGAAGTATCTATTGACAAATGTTTTTGGTAGATTTAGCTTTTTTAAATGCACATGTAGAAGAAATAACTTCCAAGAGAAATAAAACATTTTAAGTGTTTATTGGTATTTATAAAATACAATTTTGAAAACTCATACTTTTGCTTCCTTGAAACTGCTTTAGAATTATTCTGAGAAAATATTAATTTAATGATTCACAGTATAATGGTAGTTTGCTTTTTATTATTATTTGATCACTTGGCTCCCTGCTGTATCCCTGCCCCTTCCACACAATTTAGGTGAAAAAGAAATGAGAGGAGAAATGAGGAAATAGAGGAAATACTCTCTACTTTTTGCACCAAAAATCGTTAGTTGTCTAATTTTTGGCCATGACTAATAGAGTGAATTTCAACTTTGCAGTACATTGTAGACTTTTAAGTTCATACTTGTTAACTTCATATTTAGATGTTCAATTGCACCACCACTCAGTGTATGCAAAGAATGGTCCAATAACTACTAAGTATATCCGAGTTATTTATTTGTTCTCATCTTTACCTGCCCTCCAGTATCTCAGAGGAAGTACTCACGTTTTCCAAAGCAGACAGCACCAGAACTGTGGATAAGAAATGTTAGGTGGTAATCTTTTTATCTTTTTTGATGTATCAGCTATCTTAAAATTTTATTCTCAAATGATCACAATATCTTTGTTTATGTAACAGATGTTTATAATTTGGGTGAAATGTGCAACCATTTCCAGTAACCTTAGGTTAAGGGAATCCAGGTTTTTTTTTTTTAATCTTCGTTGCCCTCTCCTGTTTCAACTCTGTATTGCGTCAGTTGGCTAAGACCTAGGCAATGACTTCTTTAACTTTTAGATATTTCTGCACTTTAGAGAGTTGTTTTAATTTGTATGCAGGTGGATTATTTCATTGGATATTCCTTTTCTGAAGATATAGTCAGTTTCATAGTGTATAAAATAAACAGTTGAGCTGGCTCACTGTACTCTTACTATTTTCTGACCTCTCTGATCTGAAGAGTTGATTCATCTCTTTGACTTATTTGAAGTAACTGTGCTGATATCTAATTTGCATATAATGGAGTCTTTGAAACTGAGCAAATGCCTAATTGAAAACACAATTAATTTTCAAATATCTGTCAAGTTCCACTCATGGTGAAATAATTTGAGAACTTAATGACTGACATGGAAAAAAAATGAGTGAATCATGGCTTTAATAAGTTGACTATTCTGAAGCTTGAATTCCAGTTTCAGAATCTTTTTGTACTTTTTATTAAAAGTACATCATCCCTGAAGATGACTTCAGGGTACATTTTAAAGGTAACGGGTAGTTTCAAAGCAAGTGATGTATATATGTTGATTTTTTTAGAAGGCATTCCAAAGGATGTTAACAATCTTTCACCATAACTGTAGAATTGACATTAACTCTAGTGAAAAACACCCTGTAGATGTGATATAAATGTGTAATCATCATTAGTGTCATCAATTTGAGTACATTCTTAGCACTCAAAGCAGGAACAATAGAAGTCTTTTTTTGGGGGGAAGGGGGGTGCTGCTGATGTGTATTTCTTCTTAAATCATAAACTCCCACAAGCTCCTGCTTCATGACCTGACACACTAAGAAAACTAAAAATTTTAACCTGAAAGTAGATGTTTTCAGAATCTTTCTGTTTGTGTAAATTGTGTAAACTGAACAACCACCTGATGGAGTTGAATGGCTGGGTTAGGGCAGAGAAAAAAGCCCTAGGTTCCATCGTTTGACATGGATTTGAACTCAGGTTCAGTGTGGCCAGTCGTGTGATCAGGTAAATCACCTAGCCTCTCTTCAGTTTTCAGGTTTGTTTGTTTTTTTCCTTTTCCTTTTTGTCTTTCCTGCACAGCATGTGAGATCTTAAGTTTCCTGACCAAGGATTGAACCTGTGCTCTCTGCAGTGAAAGCGCCGATTCTTAACTACTTGACTGCTGGGGAAGTCCCTAACCTCTCTTAGGTTTTTATTCTCTTTTTGTAAAATGGGCTAATGATGTCTAACTATTCCAGAATCCTTTTGTGATGAATTAATGAGTGATTCATTGACAATCCCATAGGGTTCTTGTGAAAACCAAAGCAGAATGCACATAGAAAATTATTGCATGTTCAATAGATGTGAAGTATTATTGCCATGTTGGATTATGAGCACTTTGAGGGTAAGGACTGTTTCTTATTTACCTTCAATTCCTGGACATCCAGAAGATGTCTGGAAACATAGTAGACCTTCAATAAGTATGTATTGCATGAATGATTGAGGTCAGGAAGATGGAATCGGTGAATCCATGCTCAGTAGAGGCAACGCTGTCAAATAGAGCCAGAAAGCATGTTTGATGTATTCGTGGTTGTTCATCATTAATCTGTATAAATCACATGTTCATCATTCGCCTTAACATCATTCTGCCGGCCCTTTTACTGTTTCAGCCTCACCAGTTACTGGGCTGTGACCCTGTTCTTTCTTCTGCTTCCCCACCTTCCAGAAGGGGATCTTTTAGTCCTTCACTTCCTGGGGAGCCTTCAGAGGGAGTCCTGCAGCCACCCGGAAAGGATGCTGCCGGCCGACACAGTGACTGACAGGCTGCCCTGGCTCAGTTATCACAGTGCTGATGCTGTCCATTCTAAAGGTACAGTACTGTGATAACTGAAGGATGGCAGCCATCTTGCCTTCCATCAGAAGAGCCGCGCCGTGCCTGGGAAGGAGGACAGAAGACGAAGGATGGCGTGTGCAACCGGGGCGGGACCCAGAAGCCCGCTTACCCTGTCCCTGCATTGTTCCTTCCCTAGAGCCAGGGAATGTTATTCCATCTCTCTTTGCCTTGTTCCGCGATACGAGGCTAAGGAGGAGTTGGGTGGTAGTCTGTCCTGTGGTACTGATGGGACATGTCATTAAGATCTGTGGAACATTTGAGAGACTGATGCTAGGTAAGTGCTGAGCGTGGATTAATATCTCTGAAGTGATGTTCGGAGACATCTGTGCCACTTGTATAAACATAAAAAGTTACCTAATTAAAATAGCTTGATGTCGTCGTATTGGATGTTCAAAATGAAATTCAGCTGAAACAGGAAGGAAAAAGTCCTGCGTGTTGAACGATATTCACAGTGTAGCATGAATAAAATTCCATCTTTGTCTTTAAGGAATTTTAAAGATCTAGTCTAATTCAAAAAATAACTCGTTGAACGCCCGTGTTATTGGTGCTGCCACCTTTGCATCTGTGGGCATCTGTGCCCAGTCACGCCTGACTCTCTGTGACCCTTTGGACTGTAGCCTGCCAGGCTCCTCTGACCATGGAATTTTCCAGGCAAAAGTACTAGAGTTGCCATTTCCTACTCCAGAGGAATCTTCCTGACCCAGGGATCAAACTCCTGTCTCCTGCCAATCTCTTGTTGGGCAGGTGGATTCTTTACCACGGAGCCACCTGGAAAGCCTCTGCTGTCATCTTTACATGAAAATAAAATGTAAATAACTTTACTTATATCAAATAATTAAGGAGTACTCTGCAGTGTCATCTAGAATATGTCAGTTTCAGGGCTGTGAAGGTCTGAATATCAGCCAAGCATTGAGTGTGCACAAAAGACTAAGAAATTTAACAGAGCATACATCTTCAGCCTGGATCCTAGAGTACTTCTGGGGTTAGAGGTGGGGTTATTGGAGAAGCCATATTTTCCCGTATCCCTCCTCCCTGAAGACTCCCAAGGAAGCTGTACACGTGGAAGAGCAGCAGGCAAGGATCAGAGTACATGACCTGATTATGTGTTACATCATAGTCTGTTGCAAGGCTCAGGTAATTTCATGTAGTTTAGCCTCAGTGCCCTAAACAGAAACCTCTGAATATCTTCCTAGGCTCACATCTGTACCTGTTAACCTTCCCACTCCATGGATAACTGACTAGTATAGAAACCAAAGCAGTGGGCAAAGAGAGAATAGAGTCTGCTAAGACCTGCCACTGCAGGTCAAGAAGAGCCAGGGAAGGAAAAATTATATATGTGATGCTTTAATGTACAGAAACTACCCAGTATGCAGCATAGCCAAGTCTTAAGCCTATTTTATTTCAAGTCCTTCAGTGGGACAGAGTCCAGAGAAAGGTGACTGGGAGTGAGTAGAGAGGCCTGAGAGCTTCCATTTCCTGCCCATCCTGTAGTCACACATTCCTGGTCACCATCCTCCTTTGCTGATCCACGCAGTCCTCTGACCCTCCTCTTCCCCACCCCAAAGGTGCTGTTCTTGGAGAAACCCCTTGAGCCACACCTGATGGACCCTGAATTGCTTTCCATGTGGCACTGACCGCCGTATGACCCACGACCTCCATGTGTCTGCATACACTCAGGGTTTCTTCAGACTGCACGCTGACTGCGGTTTTGATTAGTTCAGGGAGGGACGGTTCTGCCCAATTGTGTGTTATACGACCAGTTCTGAAATTCCTTGGAGTGTCCTGCTCCCTTAAACAGAAAAGGAATTTCTGACAGAAACTCTGGAAGAACTTCTAAGAAAGGAAAGTTCTGGGATTGGTGAATTCTCAAGTAACAAAGCACTCCTAATTTTTACGGTTATAGCAGGTGGAAAAAAATGCTTCAGGGAGTGATGTGTTGTGCAATCATTGGCCTTAGTGGGGATTTCACCACCTTCCTTGATCTTCTTGTTTTCCCATTACTGGTTTTAGAAAAATTCAGATTTTATACTTAGCGGACTTTGACCCCAGGGTCCACACCCGTGGGCCATTACAGAGCTGAGTGTTGGGTGTAGTTTGGAATCACTCCTGCATTTCTACAGACTGAACCTTACTGGATCCTATTTCCTGTCAACAGGAAAGCCTGAGCTCAGCCTGAGATGTGAACTACAGAGGGCCTACCCGAGAAGTCCTTGGCATTTAAGGGCAGTTCATAGATATAGGGTGTTCCCAACAGGTTAGGTGAGAAGTAATGCAAGAGAAATCTTATGGTGTTTTTCTGCTGCTTTATTTGAAACACATAGGTACAAAGTATGTTTGGTTGGTGTTTTCATTATATTCTTCAGTTGAGGTGTGTGAGAATGGGAACCCTGGAATTACACACAGAAATACCGTATGATGCAGCATTCTGCTTCTAGTTATGCACCCAAATGAATGGAATCAGACGTTTTTGCACCTGCGTTCACAGCAGCATTCACAATAGCCAGAAGGTAGAAGCAACTCACATGTGTGTTGACGAACATATGGATAAGTAAAATGGGTATATGTACAACAGAATACTATTCAGTGTTATTAAGGAAGGAGGTTCTGACACAACATGGGTGAACCTTGATGGTAGCCACGTGAAATGAGCCAGACCCAAAAGGACAAATAGGGTATGACTCTTCTTATGTGAGATTCCTGGAGCAGTCAGATTCATAAAGCCAGAGAAATGATGGTTGCCTGGGGCTGGAGGAAGGGGCAAATGGGAAATTTATGTTTAATGGAGTTACTGGGGGAAATGAAGAAATTCTGAGATGAATGGTGGTGGTTGCACAAGGTGAATGTGCTTATTAATACTACATAACTACACTTAAAAATGGCTAAAATGGTAAATTTTATGTCCGTTTTATCACCACCAAAAAAAAAAAAAATCCTACGTGATAGCACTGTTGCTGCCAATGACAGGACTGAGGTGATTGCTTTCTTCTTTAGACAGTCTTCAGTGTGAAGATAATTGCTGTTTCAAATAAGCAATTAAAATGTAATTCCCATGTCTTTATGCATTTAAAGTTCTCTAATCTGTAGACTGTTAGACATATTTCCAGAGTTTCTGACATAGCATAGCTTTAAAATTTTGTAAAATATAAAGAAAAGGAAGGATAATAATGCTGAAAGCAGAGTGAGAAAAAGGCCTCAGCAAGAAGGCAAATGAGGGTGCCTCCCTTGCTGGCTTTTATGTCTTTTCTGGTGAAATTGGGCAACTCACCAGACCTTTTCTTTTTTCTCTTTTTTACTTTTAAAATATACTTATTGAAACAAAATTCATATGCCATAAAATCCACCATTTTAAAGTATACAATGAAGCGGTTTTTAGTATATTCATAAATTCATATAACCATTGTCACTGTCTACTTCCAGATCACTTTTTAAAACTTAATTATAGGAG
>SJXQ01010756.1:12109-127901 GCA_006408695.1 Aepyceros melampus
CCCTCCCCACTCCATCCCTCTGGGTTGTCCCAGACCACCAGCTTTGGGTACCTTGCTTCATGCATCGAACTTGCACTAGTCATGTATGTTAGATATGTTAATATATATGTTTCAATGCTATTCTCTCATCCCACCCTTGCCTTCTCCCACTGAGTCCTAAAGTCTATTCTCTACATCTCTCTCTCCTTTATTGCCTTGCACGTAGGATCATCAGTATCGTCTTTCTAAATTCCATATATATGCACTAATATATAGTATTTATCTTTCTGACCTACTTCACTTTGCATAATAGGCTTCAGATTCATGTACCTCATTAGAACTGACTTTTTATAACTGAGTAATGTTCCATTGTGTATATGTACCACAACCTATCCATTCATCTGCCAACGGACATCCAGGTTGCTTCCATGTCCTAGCTATTGTAAATAGTGCCGCATTGAACACTGGGGTACATGTGTCTTGCTAAAGTCTGGTTTCCTCAAGGTATATGGCCAGCAGTGGCATTCACCAGACCTTTCCATGCTCCACTTGCCTCAATTGTCTGCTGCTTTGGAGTCATGGTAAGATGAAATTTTATGTGTGTGTTTATAGTTTGTATTGTATGCATCTTGTGTGTGTATTTATGATTAGTTCGATGACCAAAGCAACATTTAGCATTATTTCTTATTCTCAAAATATAGAAATAGTGTCTGAAAAGAATGGAGTTAATATTTTAAAATAAAGTTTTAATAAACATCCTAACTGGACTTGGCACTCAGCTCTTCCTAGCCTGATTAAAAGGAGCATTCTATAGCTTGTTTTCCATCATGAAATATTTTTCCTGTTTGTTATTATGTGTTTAAATTTGAAAATAAGAGAAGTAAAATAATAAGAGACTAAAAGTAGACAGTAAAACCCTTCTCTAAGTGATTGCATGTGTTATTAGCCCTCAGTAAAAGGCATCATTTGTGGACTCTATCCACATCCTCACAAAGCTCTCGCTTGGATTCATGCTCTGGAAATCAGATTTTGATGGTAAGAATGGCCTCCACCAGATCCTGTGTAGATCCCAACCCTTGATTATATCATCCAAAGTTGGAGCAGAAAGTTAGCTCTTATCTCTCCCATGCCAATTTCAGATATTTTGCTGTGCCTCATGTAATACATTCTGAGCTTCTCTGAATAACCAGCCAACTAACTATAAAGGCGGCACACATTTGTTGTACTATTATTAAACTGACTTCTTCCAAATCAGTTGTTTATTGAGGTAGCAAGATTCTTGTGTTATACTTCATGCAGAGTTTCCCCCCCTAAAGATTGCTTCCTTCTAACACTGCATTCATATTTACAGTTAATCCTCGCCAAAGAGTTGATTTTCACCATTACCTGTTAAGAGTCTTTTACTATACAGATTTTTCATTCATCATGAACAAGAGTAATAGAGACATCAAAAACCACTTTGTTTTATTCTTCCATATTCAAAACATGATGTGAAGATTCCTGTTGGGAGGGAGCGCCAAGTATGAGTGTGTGTGCCTGGAATGTTCTCCACTGGAGTTCCTTATACTTAAATTGGTTGAGGGGGGTTTGTATTGTAATGAATGCCCTAATGTAATATATGTTGAAACAATTCACATAATTGAAGTGGATTAAAGTAAGCTGATGATACCTTGTTTTATGCATTTATACTATTCAGTTCAGTTGCTCAGTCATGTCCGACTCTTTGCAACCCCATGAATCGCAGCACGCCAGGCCTCCCTGTCCATCACCATCTCCCGGAGTTCACTCAGACTCACATCCATCCAGTCAGTGATGCCATTCAGCCATCTCATCCTCGGTCGTCCCCTTCTCCTGAACCCAATCCCTCCCACATCAGAGTCTTTTACAATGAGTCAACTCTTCGCATGAGGTGACCAAAGTACTGGAACTTCAGCTTTAGCATCATTCCTTCCAAAAAAATCCCAGGATTGATCTCCTTCAGAATGGTCATGAGGAGATGGATAGTGGTGCTAAAAAGTGGGAAGCTATAGAGGACAGTTTCAATGTGGTGAGAAATTCATTTTCATTTTCTGCCAGTCTCTTTATAAATGAAATTCCAGACATATTACTTAGATTCCCATTGCTTGGTTCCTCTCTCCCCCCACTTTGAGTATCTTTGGACCAGGGATATCTTAGGGTCAGTGGGGGTATCGCCTAGAACACTTTGCTGAGAAGACTTTAGAGGCCACAACTGGGTTCCACAGAAAAGAGAGTGAAAGTCACTCAGTCGTGTCCGACTCTTTGCAACCCCATGGACTATATAGTCCATGGAATTCTCCAGGCCAGGATACTGGAGAGGGTAGCCTTTCCCTTCTCCAGGGAATCTTCCCAACCCAGGGATCAAACCCAAGTCTCCCACATTTCAGGCACATTCTTTTACTAGTTGAGCCACAAGGGAAACCCAGGAATACTGGAGTGAGTAGCCTATCCCTTCCCCAGTGGATCTTCCCAACCCAGGAATTGAACCAGGGTCTCCTGCATTGCAGGCAGATTCTTCACCAACTGAGCTATCAGGGAAGCTCCAAGCCCCAGGGTTCCACAGAAAGGGATGCTGTAACCACCTATTACGTCTACCTGTGGTCTGCTCTAGTGTCTGTCATCGGCATCAGACTGAGATGCAGGGGTACATGCTGACACCTTTCCAGCTACTGCAGTATTTTTAGTACAGAGGTTTAGATCCTCTGGGAAGGCAGACATTCTCAAAGTTAGATTGATAGACTAGATTTCCGGGAAGTTATGTCACTGGGAATATAAACACCCTTTATATGGGGAGGGCATCATGAGCATCTAATTAAAATGTGTACTACATAATGTATAGAATTATGTCAACATAAATCTTCCCCATTTTTTATCATTCTCTGGTTCCTGTAAAATTAATACTATAAAATTTAACACATTTTAGTAAATGCATTTAAGCAGTCTTGCATGGTTTATATATATAGAACTTTGTGTAAGTAATTAGGTCTAATAGGCTAGAAGAGGACTTCCTTTTTTTAAAGTAGTCAGGATTATTTGCTTGAGATGAGTCAGTATGTGTTGAATGTGCATATACCAAGGCTCCAGTTTCATCCGAATTCAAATCTTCAAGGTAAAAGAGTTCTCCATGTTTCATATTGGAAGAACCTGAGGAAGCTCACAGAAGATCTTCAGCACACAAAGCTAGCAAGTGGTAGAGTGGGGGCATGAATCTAGAACAAAGAAACTGTGAGAAACTAAGTTAATAGATATTAATCCTACCTGCTTTGCTCGAGTGTAGATTAGTAAATGAGCCTTTGAAAAGGAAGCCAGCATACATCACAGCACCTTCCCCCATCCAAAGTGGCTGCCTCTGTTACCTTCTTGGCTGAGTACCTATAATTGCCTCTTTAAAATGAAAATTTGATCATGACATGATGTTTTAAATTCCTCCAATGGCTTCCTTGATGCTGTTGAAGTCAAGACTTGGCCTTAGCATGCTCCGTTACTGAAGATTTCTATTGGAAGGGAATGCCAAGTATGAGAGTGTGTGCCTGGAACATTCTCAGCTGAATTCCTTATGTATAAATTGGTTTCCACCCACCCTCTGGTCCCGTGTCTTGTACCCAGCTGACTGGCCCATCCTTGGTCCGGGAGTCAAGCTTCTTTTCACCTGCAGTACATTTCCTTCCGCCGGAGGCGCCCTTACCATTCACTTCACCTCGTTACCTTTTGGCGTTTAGTCTCTGATTAGTTAATTCCTCAGAGAACGCTTTCCTCACAGTGCCATCTGTGTCCAGTCCTGTGGCACTCTGTGTGTTCCTTTCAGTGTCCTTGTTAGAGCTGAACTGCGTAAATGCACGTGTGTGTGTGTAACACATCATTAGATCGTGAGTTCCTTGAGGGCAGGGACCATGGCTGTATTTGTTGCTGTGTTCACAGTGCCTGGCCCAGAACCTGCTATGTGACTCAGTAGAAACCTAACGTGGTGTGATTTGCCAAGTGGGGTCCTTCTTGTTTTCTAAGAATGAGTGAGAAGAGTCCACAGCTAAAAAGGTGTTTAAAATCCCCACTTTTCTGTGAACAGAGAACTGCAGCTCTATGACAAGCGTTTCTTCTGTAAAACTTTTCCAAAAGATGCCATTCGACAGAAGCGGCTCTCAGATGGCCCTGATCGCTCACACCCATCCCTTAAAAACAGGAGCGGGAGAGAACCTCGTTCAGAGAGCAGAGTTGCCCTTGGAGCTCATCTTTTGTCTGAAAGTTCGTGAGCCACCAGCTGTGCCATAAAGAGCTTCCGACACCCAGACTCTGCAAAGCTAAGAGAAGGGGTGGGAGGAGGAGGAAAGGAGAGATACAAACTGGGTGGGACAAGGATGTGAATTTCTTGGACTCCATGATCAATGCACGTGAGTCTGTTGTGGCTTGGAAGACTTCTGGTGATCCAGTGGTTAAGAATCTGAAAGGCAGATTCTTAACCACTGGATCCACCCTTGAAAGGGATGTGGATTTCAGTCTCTTGTCAGGGAACTAGGCTCCCACATCTGTGGGGCAACTGACCCTGAGCACCATAACTAGAGAAGCCTGCGTGCTGCAACTAGAGAAGGCCCTCACACTGCAGTGAAAATCCAGTGTCACCAAAAAAAAGCAGGCAGCTTGGGACTTAAGTCTCCTGGCGGTGCCCTGCAGGAGAGCCGCCTCCACATCCTATGAGTGGACCCCAGGAGTGAGCCAGGTTGTGGATGGGGTCCCAAAGGATAAGCCTCTGGCCAGTCAGAAAACCCACCCCCAGCAAGGTGGGGTGGTCCATGTGGGAACCCTTTCTGAAACTTCTGAGCCCCATTTGATGCAGAGCTTATTGGAAAGATGTCATTTGAGCAGAACCTGCTCTCAGGTTCACTGTCAGGAGTCATGAAAGGAACCAACCAAGAAAGGAGGCTCGAGGAGAGGTGAGGCAGGGGCATGGGAAGGTAGGGGGATGAGGGAGGGACCACTTGACTCCTCCACCCCACCCCCTGGAGCTTTAGGCCTCCCCTTAGCTGGAGAAAGTACAGAGCTTTGTACTGAATATGGAATTAAAATCATCAAAATGAACTGCTTGGTGGCTCAACTTTGTAAGAGGTTAATTTGAGGCCCTTACTACTCGCAAGGAAGGGGGAGGGTTTCAGAGCACAAAAGTAGAAGATACTAGACAATAAAAGTTTCATGTTCACTGATTTGAAAATCAAAACAGTTAAAATTTATTAAAAGGATGAAAGGGCTGTAAAGTGCCCTTTTAGATAGAAGTTTGCATGTTGATATTTCTTTCCCTAATAAGCCCCCTCACTGCCACTTCTACCATGTTGAAGGAGTTAGAAATATTAGTTCAGTCCTAACACTTCCAGCAGCCTGTTGGCTCCCACTACTGTCTCTTCTCTCTTCTCCAAAAAGCAGAACCCAGTAAGGACATTTCCTGGTAACCCACCTCCTAGCACATTTGCCTAAAGGTGCCGTGCATGAGGGTAGGTGGAAGTTAACTCAGTGTTACCAGTATGTTAAGTAATCATCCAGTGGTATGAATCCACATCTTTGACCTTCTTTGTGCATGATAGATTGACTAAGAATATCTCTGCAGAACCAGCTGGCTTAAAAAACAAAAACTTGCAGATGCACCTGCCTTTAATCATACCCATCCTACCTGGAGACCGAGTCGTAGACTGCAGGGACCTACTTCCTAGTCGTTAGCCCAGTCAGGGTACTGTTCAGGACAGGAACCCAGGAGCTCATTTGCTCCACCATTTGAATTTCAAACACTTTGGGTTTGAAATCAATTAAATGTGTGTTGACCAGCATTTAAAAAATAAAACGAGGGACTTCCCTAGTTGTTCGGTGGTTAATACTTTGCCTTCCAGTGCAGCGGATACAAGTTTGATCCCTGGTCAGAGAGCTAAGGTCCCGCATGCCTCGAGGCCAAAAAGCACATAACAATGTTGTAACAAATTCAATAAAGACTTTTAAAATAATTTAAAATTCTTAAAAAAAATTTTTAAATAAATAAATATAGAACAAAATAGAAAATAACAGTGCATAGCTTGTGGTAAAGTAATATTACTTCATGAAACCTTGCAGTTGCCTGCTTCAGTGTATGTGAGTGTGGAGGGGTGTTCCGTCGCTAAGTCATGTCTGACTCTGCGACCCTATGGACAGTAGCCCACTAGGCTGCTCTGTCCATGGAGTTTCCAGGCAAGAATATTGGAGTGAGTTGCTATTTCCTTCTCTATGGGATCTTCTTGGATTGGGGATTGAGCCTGAGTCTCCTGCATTGGCAGGCAGATTCTTTACCACTGAGCCACCTGGGAAGCCCTTATGAGTGTGTACGGGGACCCCAATTTTTTTTTTCTATCTGGGTTTCAGTTCAGTTCATAAGTTATTGGTCAAGATGTGAGATTCTAGATCATCTCATTATATATTGCAGTTTTGGAAACTAAAGCCCAGAATGGTGAAGACACTTGTCCAGGGTCAGTAGGAAAAGAGGAGGAACTCAAATGTGCATCTCAGTCTCTTGATTAATGTTTCCCCTTCTCACCAGCCTAGAGAGAATAGCGAAAATAATAGCTAATATTCAGTGAGCAATTACTATGTGCCAACCACTGTGTTAAACACATCATCTTATTTCATAAGGAAAAGGGGTTGGTTGGTATTGTGTTTTGTTTCAAGTAAATGTTCATGGTTGAACAGTGACAGACCAGATACAGAAATTGTGAGTTAACATTTAAAATTTTGATAGCAATTTGACAGAGTAACTTTAGGTCTGATGACTCTAGTAATAAAAGCATTGGCTTGCATTTTATGTCTTTAATAAACAATTTTCTAGCAATTCATTTTCATTGTATTTTATGAAAGTATTGGTCCATGATGGATTAGAAATAAGATCAAACGTGGTTCTCCACCATGGATAGTTTGAGAAGCACTGACTTAGACCCAGCCAAGCCAACAACTTTTGTCCCTTGAGGCATCTGTAGTCATTTTGAAGTGCCAGGTGGTCATAGTTACCTCTGGAAGGGGCCGATTGCTGGACACAAGCCCCCTAACAGCAGAGAGGGGGGTTACTGTGCTATCTACAGTTCATGAGAGACTTCAATTCTAGAAACAGCTGCCCTTGTCTTGGGGTGACTAGCGGAAAAGGCCCTGATGTCAATTAATACCCCAAAGCTTTTGTTTATTTCAGAACTTGAAGAAGTGGGACTGATGGGGACGCTTCCCCCCTCTGGGAAAGCAGAGAGAACTCATTCCTTGTAAAGTTGCCCCATGAGAAAAAGTTCAGCCCAGAACAAATTAAATTGTCATTTCCCAAGACTCTCCATCAGAGTGGTAACAACAGAAGGACGGTGCTGCAGAGGTCTCTGGGAAAAGAGGGCCGATTAAAGGGAGTTTGTGGATCTCCTTGACTTGCAGGCTCTGTGGAGGGAGCACACTTCATAAATCCTGCTGGACTGCTTTTTGGCTACATCCTCAGATTTGTATGAAGAACTGTTTTGAGTGAATCAGTGTGTCTTTGTTTGCATCTTCTGGAATCCTGAGGACTGCAGCCGAGGAGTTAGCAAGGCTGAGCCCTGTACTGAACATTTAATCAGTTGAACGCTTCCTTATGTTTCCCTGGTTTCTTCTCATAACAAGTGACCTTCGTCCAACTCCTCGCAACACACGATCGTGGAATGTTCCCTCCTGAGGAACAAGCTTTGTTTTTTTCATTGTGAACACACTAAAATCTCTGAAAATTCAAATGAGTTTGGACAGGGGTGATAATGTAAGCTAACTGTACCTGCTGTGTGCCCAGTATTCTACATATGTATTATGTTTTGCATATGTATTCAGTTAGTGTTTACATGCTAACTGTTCCAACAGCCCTGGTCAAATGGCGGGGGTGGGCAGGGGAACTAAGGCTTAGAAAAATGTGGTCACTTACCTGAATTAACTTGTTCAGGCCTCAGCTTCTGCATCCTTGTATTTCCTGCAGGTTCATATCAATGTCCTTGTATAAGTGAGGCAGTACTGGAACCCAAAGTCATCATATTTCCATTGATTCCTTTCTTCTACCTGTAAACACTGTTGGGACCTTTTGGTTTTGATTTTGAGTGCACATTACCTATTCAATAACTCAGGAGTGGAACGATGCATATGTAACTGTAAGTCCTGAGAATTCAGAAGCCCCCATGGTAATAGGAAGCTGCTGCTGCTGCTGCTAAGTCACTTCAGTCGTGTCCGACTCAGCGACCCCATAGACGGCAGCCCACCAGGCTCCCCCGTCCCTGGGATTCTCCAGGCAAGAACACTGGAGTGGGTTGCCATTGCCTTCTCCAATGCATGGAAGTGAAAAGTGAAAGGGAAGTTGCTCAGTCGTGTCCGACTCTTCTCGACCTCATGGACCACAGCCCACCAGGCTAACACTGATTAAAGACTTTCTGCATCACCTGTCCATGCAGTAATTTTTACCCTCATTCTCTTAATCCTTTAACAGAAACCACCTCCTTCTCCCTATCCCCATGTCTGCTTTCTTTTGTTTTTTAAACTTTAAAAAAGAAATGTTTCTAAGAATCTCTATTTTATATTGGTGCATAGTTTTTTTTAATAACATTTTTGTGGACTGCAAGGTTTGCAGGATCTTAATACCCCAACCAGAGATCAAACCCAGGCCCCAGTGGAAGCATGGAGTCCTCACCACTAGACCACCAGGGAATTCCTGGTTTATTTTCATGTAGTGCTTTTACATAGTCTGTTCACTAGCAACTTCAACTTTCCTAACTGTATTTATTGCTGCTTCTCCCCCACTAGAATGTAATTTCCATGAGAGCGGTGTTTCTCTTGAGCTCAATGATAGAAGTCCCCAGCAAGTAGAACCAGGCCTGGTATATACTCTATATATAGTATATAGTGCTCAAATATTTGCTTCATGAACAGCCCTTATAGGTAAATATCACTGTCATCACAAACTGGGGTTTGTGATATTAAATGATGTGCTTAAATTGGAAGCAGTTATTCCTTTTTACTTCAAAATCAATTTTTAACTGTTAGTAGTAGTAGCTTCCTACTCTGCTACTACTACTCTGTAGTAGCTTCCTATCTCTGCTACATGGATGGAATGAAAATTGTAACACACAGAAGAGGGGGTTGGATTGGCTTCCAGGACCCTCCTTAGAGCAGATAAGCGGTGTGTGTTTGTTAAATAGATATATTAGGCCTCTCATCTGCAGTAGTAACTATAGCTACTACTACAGTAAATAAGACATCCTTTTCTTCTACCCTGTTGTGCCCCCAAGTTCTATAACAGAGTGGAGGACAAGCTTTGTCCTTAGATGAATGACTTGCTAACACAAGATGGCTGCTGTTGAAGCAGTTCTGGGCTTCTCATGAGATAGAATTTCAGAGTTGGGAAGGGCCTGGGAGATGTCCTGGCCAGCCTCCCTAGCTCTCCCCTCCAAAATGCCAGATTGTGGACTCAGGTCCTCCTTCACAGGACAAACTGTTCCATTGATGGACAGATGTATTGTCATTGGATGGCTGCATTGTCAGCAAATTCTTTGTACTGAGCTGAAATGAACCTCCAGGTAACTTCTCCCCATTGGTCTGCATTCTGCTTTCCAGGGAATGACAGAATAAATGAAATCATCGTTTCGCACATCAGCCATCCATTCAGATGTGATGATGTGATGTGAAGTTGCTCAGTCGTGTCCGACTCTTTGCGACCCGTGGACTGTAGCCCACCAAGCTCCTCCATCCACAGGATTCTCCAGGCAAGAATACTGGAGTGGTTGCCATTTCCTTCTCCAGGGGATCTTCCTGACCCAGGGATCAAACCCAGGTCTCCCACATTGCAGGCAGACGCTTTAACCTCTGCACTCCTCCTTAGGTTTCTCTTGTCCCAGTTCCTCAGACCTTTCTCAGAGCGTCCTTCTAGCCATTTTCCCGTTGCACTTGCTCCCTTTGGCTTGCTCTCTAGCTTTGTTCAGACCCATCTGAATCGTGTCCTCCAGCGCTCCAGGTGTGGTGTTGGGATGACATCTGGTGTTTTTTGACTGCTCCATCACCCAGTTGACTCATTCACACTCCTGAAGTCTTTGAATATGAACTATCGTTGAACCCAAGTGGGAAGAAAGTATTGCACAGATGAGACTAAGAATTTTATTGGTAATTATGAAAAGTAATTGTGATGTCTGTAGACACTCTTTTCACCATTTCTCTGATACTTCTGCCGCACCTAAGTGAAGTGAAGTGAAGTCACTCAGTCGTGTCAGAGTCTTTGCGACCCCGTGGGCTATAGCCTACCAGGCTTCTCCATCCATGGGATTCTCCAGGCAAGAATACTGGAGTGGGTTACCATTTCCTTCTCCAGGGGATCTTCCCGACCCAGGGATCGAACCTGGGTCTCCCGCATTGGAGGCAGACGCTTTAACCTCTGAGCCACCAAAGACAGTTATAATAAGAAAAACTATTCATTGCATTTGACTGTGCATAAGACACTGTTCTGGGTTTCCCTAGTGGCTCAGTGGTAGAGAATCCGCCTGCCACTGAGAAGACTCGGGTTCCATCCCTGGGTTGGGAAGATCCCATGGAGAAGGAAATGACAGCCCACTCTAATATTCTTACCTGGAAATCCCACAGACAGAGAAGCCTCGTGAGTTATATAGCCCATGGGGTTGCAAAAGAGCTAGACACAACTTAATGAGTAAACAGCAACAACAAGAAGACATGGTGCTAGTCACTTTGCAGATACTTCCTATTTAACTTTCAAAACAACCATGGTCATAGGTATTATGAAACTCTGTGTTGCACTAACAGAGATTAGGGGAGATTAACATCCTTAGGCTCACATAGCTTGTGATCACATTAGCTCCATTAATTAGCAGAGCATGAATAGGAATCTGTTTGTCTGAACCAAATCCCAAACTTGATAAGATGCATTTCCAGGAGCTACAAAGAGAGTAGGCTTAGCTAGCCAAGGTTCCTAGTTTCTTTCTCTCTGAAAAACATGCGCAGGAAGATGTTTTAAAGGGCTTGTGATATCTTCTTCCTGTCTTTTGAAGAAGGAAAAGATCTAAATTACTGTGTTCCTACTTTCTGCCAGCTGTTCCAGATCTGTTTATTTCTTTTAGTCCATAGTCCTTAGGACAATTCTGTGAGGACAGCACTGTTGTCATTACTGTTTGTAAAAAAATATATATTTTTAAATTCAGCTGCATCGTGTCTTTGTTGCAGCATGCACTTGTGGCATGCTCGGGCTTAGTTGCTCTGACATGTGGGACTTAGGTCCCTCAGAAGAGATTGAATCCGTACTCTTGCATTGCAAAGCAATTCTTAACCATTGGACCACCAGGGAAGAGCTTGTTGTTACCATTTGACTGGGGAGGAATAAAGCTAGGTTATTCATACAGCTCCCTGAGCTCAGAGCCAACAGGCTTTCTGCCACTTCTCAGAGAAGATTTTCAAGTGAACCCTAACTGCCTCCCTCCCAGAGGGTCTCTCACTAGACTGCCATCCTCTCTGATGAGCTCCCCTTTCCTGTCTAGCATTTCGAGACTTACTGACTTACCAAATTACTTAAGTGGGAATTGAGGGAAAAAACCTTACAAATTAGATGAGTTTTCACTCACTATTAAAGACTGAAACCTAAGTCATCAGCCAAGACATAGGCTGATCCTGTCTTTGGGCCAAGAATCAGTCCAAGCAGCAAAGTGAGGAGCCAGCTGAAGTTGTTAGA
Source organism: Aepyceros melampus (assembly GCA_006408695.1). Classification (NCBI taxonomy): domain Eukaryota; kingdom Metazoa; phylum Chordata; class Mammalia; order Artiodactyla; family Bovidae; genus Aepyceros; species Aepyceros melampus. The sequence goes on from SJXQ01010756.1 coordinate 23,817, forward strand.
GTTCAGCTTAGATGTGGCCTGTCACACTGCCTCCTCTGATGGTGTTATCCCATACAGAAAGCCATAGTTACTGCAGCCACTGCTGTCAAGACCTGATCCTTAGTGATCCTTGCTTCAGGCCCATGGCCCCAGCAGCCTGCGGATTGAATTAATATACTTGCCAAATCATAGGTCCAGAAATTTAGGGGCCACTAGTAAAAATCTTGCCAGATCACATGACTGATCTTTGCCTTTGCAGAGAATCCAAGTGTTCATAAAATGCTTTTTACTTAACGTTATTCCATTTGTTCTTCCCACCAAGCTGGTGACAAATGCTAGGTAGGGGCTCATTGTTCTGTTTTAAATGGGAATCAGAAATTCAGAGAATCAGAGCCTGGCTCAGAGCCTGACAGTCTCTCGGGCAGAGGCGGAACACTGTCTGATTAAGCTGCACACCTCGCCCTTGCACTCTGTTGCTCCCTCTCTTTTCACTACTCTCTCACTCTGCCTTGTCCATCTCTGCCCTTGTCATTGACCCATCAACTGTGAACAGTCACCGGCTCAGACCCAGCTTCACTAGACCAAACAGGGCCTGCTCTTTCTCAGGCTTCACTTCCCAAGCCGTCTTGAGTGACTTCCCGCAGAACAAATGCGATGCCTTACAGGTGATCATCAGTCTTTGCTGTCACTCGGGAATCCAGTTGAGTCTGCAGCCCTAAGCTGCCACAAATGTTCTTTCTCCCCAAGCAAGTACCTGTGTATTAATCTTAACGTCATACTCCCCACTTGAAAAACTTACAGCTTCTCTTGGTGTCTTTGGGGTATACAGTAAACTGAGAAATTGCCCTGGAAGCCAAGACTTCTCTGTGGGCTGGCTCAGTGAAGAATCTGACCTGGAGCTCACTCTGCCCTTGACCAGCGGGCAGAACATGGTCTCCACACCACCCAGCTCAGAGTCAAAGCCTGCTGACCACCCACCCACACCCTGTCCTATCTCTAACCTAGCTTCCCTTCTAAAATGTTGTCATTTTGGATACTTTCTGTGATTAGATTCGTATTATATGTAACTTTTTGGAATTGGCTTTTTTCTACACAGGATAATCCCCTGGAGATTCATCCAAATCATGATACAGATTTTTGTTTTATTTATCACCCAAAGTCCATACATTAAGAATTTTTCAAACTTAAGTTTAATTAACTTTTTGAAAATTCACTTAGATTGTGTGTGTGTGTGTTTAATTAAAATCTGTAGCTGAAGTTACAGTGTGTGCCACTTCCTAGCTAGGAGAGCTTGTGGATGGCTTGATCTTTCTGAGGCTCCTTGTCCTCACTTTTAGAGTGAGTATAATAATTACAGCTTTATTTTAGTTTGACTTTTTAAAGTTTCAAAGAGGAGGTCCATCCATATTCCCTTCATTAATGTAGGCTGATTATAAAAATGCAAGACAGCCTCTTCTTTAGCCACAGGGTGACCCAGTCCTTCCACGATGGGGATAAAGAGTCGGTCTTGTGCAGAAGGACCACCTTTTCTGTGTGACCCCCTGTCATTCATGTTATCCAGAAGATCTAAATGGCTGGTTGGCCATTTCCAATATGAAGAACCTAAAATGGGCCCACACCAAACCCCTCAGGGCCCTCTTGTGGACATCCTAGGGAAATCTGTCAATGTCTCTGTGTGCCATCCATCAGAAACAAGCAAAGATGCCTTGTGAGGTGACGCCCACGTCACTGGAGGCATTCCGGGTGAGGCCAATGGCTGCATTCTCAGGTATGGGACTCGGCAGAGGGTATAGCTGATCCCTAGTTTAGTCCTTTGTAGATGATGGACAAATGCATTTTATTCAACAGAGTAAGACATAAAAAGTCCCTGTTTAGTCATCTGCTCAGAAGGGACTCTGGATTAGAAAGGTCTTTAAGGCTTAAGGGGCCCCCATCGGGGACAGGGTTTCACAGGGTTTATAAGGAGCAAAATTCAATGGCCAAGAGCACCTCTGGCCAATTGTGAAGCCCAATATAAATACTAGCAATTTCACAAAGTCTCTTGATTTTACATGAATTCAGTTTCATCTAAGCAGCATTTTGGCTACATGCCAACTAGAAAGGAAATTTCCCTGTGTGTATGTTATTTTTTAAAAAACTTAGAGACCCTGGTTTGCCATGACGTGAAGGTTAAACAGGAAAATGAAAACACACACAACACTTGTTTGTGTTTCTGAAAGGGGACAGCAGAGTTCAGTATAGAGCTGGAAACAAAGCCAGTTGCTTCCTGTGAAATGTGTGCGGGCAGGAACTACAGACTCCCACGATAACTTCCAGTTTCTTATAATAACAGTTACAAAGTGGCCATCAAGTAAGAACAAAGGTCAGTCCAGGCACATCCAGGGTCCTGGGCTTTGATACAGTATCTAAAACTAACATAAATCCTTGAAAGCTTACAAGTTCTTGCTCTTTTGACTCCACATTTGAGATGCAGAGAGGAGCTAAACTACATCTCTGTATATTTAACATTTTTTTTCCCATTTCAACTTTCAAAATAAGACCTTTGCTTAGATCAGGCAGAGCCTGAGGAAATGAGAGCATCACCCACCCTGGGATGAGCCCATCCCACTTGAAGACTGTAAAAAGCTTGTTCCACTGGGAAGAGGTCCTCCTCACCTTGGTAGTGAGTAATTCCTGCTGGCTGCCACTGACCCCAGGCTGAAGCGAGGCCTTCAGGAGCACAGAGGGAGATCTGTGTGCTCCTGTGCCTCTCAGCTTCTGGACAACGCAGCCCTCCCTGGAATCACTGGGCACTGACCTGATGTCTGAGATCAGATTACACATCCTCATTTTTCACGATGAATCCTACCTACTGTTTTTTTCATTTTGTGAATCTTGATAAGAATAGGAGTCATAAGATATATCTTTGCATATCCCTCCCCACCCCAGACCCCAAGTCCTGAGTGCCCCTTCACTCCATGCTTCTTTTTTATCCCTGTAATTGCCACATTTTGTTTCATGATTTTCCAGTCAGCTTCCCTAAAATGAGCACCTTTCAGGCAGAAACAATATCTTCTTTTCTTGGTCTACCCTGCCCCGAGCGAAATGCCTTGTCTGTATTAGGTGCTTGGTAAATGTTTATTGACTGAACATAGAAGAACCAGGATGCCTAGGAAGGTGGACAGGATCCATGGGAAGGGGAAGACTTGGAGTCCAGTTTACAGGAGGAACTAGGTAGGGGTGTGTGTGTTGGGAGTCTGTAGTAGACATTCTAATGGACCCTCAAAAATGTCCATGTCTGAGTTTCTGGAAACTGTGACTATGTTATGTTACATGACAAAGGAGAATTAAAAATTGCAGATGGGGTTAAGGTTACTCTCCTGCTGACTTAAAAGTCAGGAGATTATTGTGGATTATCCAGGTGAGCAGTGTAATCACAGGGTTCTTATAAGAGGGAGGCAGAACAGTCACAGTCAGAGCAGAAGACATGACAGCAGAAGCAGAGACTGGAGTAATGTGGCCACAAGCCAAGGAACGCAGGCAGCCCCCTGAAGATGGGAAAAGTGAGGAAGGATTCTCCCCTTGAGCCCCCAGAATGAACGCATCTCTGCCAGCATAGCCCTGGAAGGCCCTGAAGACTTCTGACCTCCAGAACTGTAGGATAACTTACCATCTTATGAAAAAATAAAAATAACCAGAATGAACTTTTTTTGGCCAGTTCAATATATTTGTATTGTTTTAAACCCACTGAATTTGTGATAATTTGTTACAGCAGCAGTTGGAAACTAATATAGAGGCTGAGCTTAGTGGAAAGAGCCTAATGAAAGCCATGAACTTGGAAAAGGAAATGGCCATGTGGGAATAGCTTGGCAAGCACCCAAAGAGACGTTCCCAGCTGAGTCACCATAGATCAAAATATGATCAGAATTAGTTACTGGCTCCATGTGTGCTGCCTCTAGCCTCCCAAATAATGAATGTCTCCAGTAACTTGGGAGGTGCCCTAGTAGAGTTGCTATAAAAGGGTCTGCCAGACCTGGGTTTGCGTTCTCTGCCTCCTATAACTGTATGGTCTTCGGCAAGGTATGTCACCACTCTAAGCCACAGTTTTCTTATCTGCAAACTAGGGATAAATCTGTCTCTTAATTAGAAAATTGGTGTGAGGATTACATAATACATGTAATGTCCTTAACATAATGCCAGTCCCATAGTAGATAGTAACTGCTGTTATGCAAATAGACATTCGATCTTGTTTATAACAACCGTCTTTGAGGTATCCCTATACTCCTCACTGACTAAGTCATATGGTCGGCCTGCCCTGGAGGCTCAGATGGTAAAGAATCTGCCTGCAGTGCGGGAGACCTGAGTTCAACCCCTGGGTTGGGACGATCCCCTGGAGAAGAGAATGGCAATCCACTCCTGTATTCTTGCCTGGAGAACTCCATGGACAGAGGAGCCTGGCGGGTCACAGTGGTCTATAGTCCATGGGGTCCCCAAGAGTCAGACACAGCTGAGAGACTTTCACTTTCAGAGTCTGTGGTGTGTTCTGGGGACAAAAGCCTGAGAAGAACAACCAGGATGGCTGAAAGACCCCAAATCGAGTTCTCGTAAAAGAATGCCCAGATTTCTCGGGTGGTCCAATGGTTAAAAATCCACCTGCTAATGCAGGGAACATGGGTTCAGTCCCTGGTCTGGGAAGACTGCACCTTCTGCAGGGGCAACTAGGCCCGTGTGCCATCACTACTGAACCTGCATGCCTAGAGCCTGTGCTCAGCAGTGGGAGAAGCCGCTGCAGCAAGAGGCCCACACATTGCAGCTACAGAAAGCCCTCGCACAGCAGTGAAGACCGAGCGCAGCCAAAAATAAATAAACAAAATTAAAAACGAATGGCTAAACGGATGGAGTGGCTTCACATGAAGCCTTTGAAACATTTTCGGGACTGGTTACACAAGTGTACTCCTTTACTCAGAAAGTTATTAGAAATTTCAAGATGACAAGCACAGAACATTGAAGGAGCACAGGGCCCTGCTCCACAGTCCACACACCCATGGTGTGACCTTGAGTATCACCACGTAAAAGTAATATCATGTAAAAGTGACAGCCTCCCTCTGTGAGGCCGTGGTAACAACAGCTGCAAGAAAGTGAACACCTTCAAGGCTTTGGAAGATAATGACAGTGGGGATCGCAGTCGGAAAGCATAAAACAGCACATGGGAACATGATGAGGAGGAAACATCAGAATGGGGCAGAAGTAGAGCATCAGAAAGAGGAAGGCTGTTGTCCTAGATCTGAGAACATCCCTTGCGGCCCAGCTCCACTTTCTGGTATTCCAGGAGGATCCCGGGCCATCCCACCCACTCACAAGGCTCTGAACAGAGTATCAACCAGGTTGACGCCTTTGCCTGTACAGAGCAGTCCTGAAGGTTTCACAGCAGCATGGTAGCTCCCTGGAATCTGACAGGCCTCAGTAACTTTTTCAAAGAAGGAATTAGTCCTGTCTGGAGGATGATGCAGATAAAAATGGTGGCAAGTGAATTATTTTGTTATGGAAGGTGAATTATTTTGTTAGGAATTATTTTGTTTGGCATCCTGTTGCTGGCAGAATCTCATCCTGGCTTTGCTAGGGGAATAGTTCACGGTTGTGGAGGAGCTCTGTGGGCGCCTGCAGTCTCTGTGTGGTTTCAAAAAGACATTATTTCAATGTAGAATAAGACTGCAAGTGACCTAGCAACCACAGCCCCAAACTGGACATCTGTGTGTTTAATTAAAATGGGTGGGAATTCTCCAGCCAGTCCTTCCCTCTGCTCACTAAGGGGACATCCCTGAGTCTCACGCTCCAGCACTTTTGCACTCATTCCTACCCTCCAGCATTGCTGACTTCATAAAGGAGAAGATGGAAAATGTGACTTTGTCATAGATACGCTTTGTCCTCTGTGGAGGGGAGTTCAGCCTTTTGTTTCTCTCTCTGCCGCCTAGATGCCTGGGAGCATTCTCTTGTGTTCCTCTCCTGCTGTGACACTGTGACCACATGTTCGAGCCGGAACTGCCACCTGAGGCTTGTCAGTGTTGTGAACGTCTGTGCATCCAGGGAATGCTTTCTGTTGGAGAGTCCTGGGATAGCTCTACGTGCTCTCTTCTAGCTCTGCCGTGAAATTACTGGGACATTTTGTTAATTTATTTCCTCTCTCCCCCCAAGCCCACCGTTCTAAAATGTGTTTCTGATTTTGTCTAGTTTCTGCTTCTGCCCTCCCCTGCTCCTCCCCTCCTGTGGTGCTTCGTTCCTTCTGAGCCACTGCTGTGCTTAGCCCTCCATCCAGGGGGCTGCACCAGTTTCACTGAGGCAGTTTGGAAGGGATGCTAAACTGGAGCAGAATCTAGTTCGATTTAGAATTTAGATTATAATGCATGTTCCAAGGGTGGGAACTGGAGCCAAAGACAGTGACTATGATTATTTTCCCAGATGCAGGGCCTGTGTGTCCAGACTATTTCTGTGGGTTCTTGCATGCCCCTCTTTGGGGAAGGGAAATGGGTTGTTGCTGGCCTTAACATTTAGTATGGTAAATTCTGTGATCTTGAAAGTGGGACATCTGAAGAGAAGGTGGCCTTGATGAATGGCTTCATGTGTGTGGCTGTGCCTGACTGTAGTGCTTGGTAAACCTTTCAGTCCCCATCACCTGTTAAACCCAGGATTTAAATACTAGGATGATCTAGGATGCCCAGACAGAAACCTCTTAAAGGTTAATTCAGACATGCTTTTAAAATGACCTTTCATCAGAGCACCTAGAATTCAAAGAAATAATGATTCAGAGTCCTATCAGTTCAGTTCAGTTCAGTCGCGCAGTCGTGTCCGACTCTCTGCGACCCCATGAATCGCAGCATGCCAGGCCTCCCTGTCCATCACCAACTCCCGGAGTTCACTCAGACTCACGTCCATTGCGTCCATGATGCCATCCAGCCATCTCATCCTTGGTCGTCCCCTTCTCCTGCCCCCAATCCCTCCCAGCATCAGGGTCTTTTCCAATGAGTCAACTCTTCGCATAAGGTGGCCGAAGTACTGGAGCTTCAATTTTAGTATCATTCCTTCCAAAGAAATCCCAGGGTTGATCTCCTTCAGAATGGACTGGTTGGATCTCCTTGCAGTCCAAGGGACTCTCAAGAGTCTTCTCCAACACCACAGTTCAAAAGCATCAATTCTTCTGCGCTCAGCCTTCTTCACAGTCCAACTCTCACATCCATACATGACCACAGGAAAAACCATAGCCTTGACTAGACGGACCTTAGTCGGCAAAGTAATGTCCTGCTTTTGAATATACTATCTAGGTTGGTCGTAAATTTTCTTCCAAGGAGTAAGCATCTTTTAATTTCATGGCTGCAGTCACCATCTGCAGTGATTTTGGAGCCCCCCAAAATAAAGTCTGACACTGTTTCTACTGTTTCCCCATCTATTTCCCATGAAGTGATGGGGCCAGATGCCATGATCTTCGTTTTCTGAATGTTGAGCTTTAAGCCAACTTTTTCACTCTCCTCTCTCACTTTCAACAAGAGGCTTTTTAGTTCCTCTTCACTTTCTGCCATAAGGGTGGTGTCATCTGCATATCTGAGGTTATTGATATTTCTCCCAGCAATCTTGATTCCAGCTTGTGTTTCTTCCAGTCCAGCGTTTCTCATGATGTACAGAGTCCTATAGCAACCTCCAAGTAGCTTTTATCTGATTCTTGTGAGTGAGGATTGCAGTTCTTGAATTAAGTCTTTCTTTAAACCATATCCTTGAAGGCTGGGGAGGATCTTCAGCCACCTGGTCTCAGAAAAAGATATGAGAGTGACAGGCATTTCCTTATTGTGTGTAGATCACTTTCTTCTTACTTTCCAACTTCTGAATACTGTCTAATTGTCACTGTTTGTGGAGGGCTCAGACAAATACAGGAGTAACTTTGGCTAAAATAGGAAACACAGTCCACTTCCTGAGGTTTATTTAGACTCCAGGGAGGTCTTCACTTTTACATAAACTCAAATTTACCGTGGACATTCCAAAGAGAGCAGAGATTTATGTGCATGAATGGGTGCGCATGTATATAATGTATTCATGAGTGAGGGTCTTATCAGACCAAGTGTTTAGGTCCATTGTCCTTTTTTTTTTTTTTGAATCTCTTTTTAAAAATTGAAGTATATTTGATTTACAGTGTTAATTTCTGCTGTATAGCAAAGCGATTCAGTTATATATATGTCTGTCTACTCAGTTGTGTCTGACTCTTTGTGACCTCATAGACTGTAGCTCACCAGACTCCTCTTTGCATGGAATTTTGTCAGGCAGGAATACTGAGTGGGCTGTCATTTCCTCCTGCAGAGGATCTTCCCGACCCAGGGACTGAATCTGCATCTCTGGCATTGGCAGGCAGATTCTTTACCACTGGGAAGCCCTCATTTTATATATCATGATTTGCATCTTCTAATCCCAATCCATCTCTCCCCTAGGGTTTTTGAATCTCTCATGTTTTCTAGAGCTGCTCCTGTTTCCCCTTTCTCTTTGTCATTGAAGTATTTAAAAGTTGACTTTTTCTGCCAAAAACATACTGACTCTATGTTGGCTGGAACAAAGGGTTATATCTCTATTAGGCAGAATCTTACCTGCATTCTTCACAGAGATACTCCACCTAGGAGATTTAAATGGGGGTTAAATAGTCAGTATGTTCAAATGACCTATTTTTTCAGACTAGCTTGAAAGGTTTTTTTCCCATTTATTTTAACTCCATGGGCCTCTGATATGATGAGATATGACACAGCTTTGGGTATATCATCACATGTTCTAGAAATCAAGGGAAGAAGGTCACTGGGGAACTGGAAGTAGGTCTCCACTTTGGCTATTTTCCCATGACCCCTTTGCGGGTTTTTCCATTTGTAGTTGGCCTTCACTTTCCTCCAAGGCTCTTTTCTCTCTAGTTTTCTGTTCATGTGTCTGTGCTTTTTCTCCTGGGACAACATTTTTCTACCTGGAGAGAAACTAGTATGGTCCACAGCGCTCCAAGGTGAAATCCAAGTATTTGCCAGTGAAAGGAGAGGGAGCAGGCTCCATGATGAGAGCTGATTGTACTTTGAGAGGAATTGTCTACTGCAGCGGTAGTAGACATGCCAGCTGGTAAAAGAGAAGCGACAGATTTGACCCCAGTAGAGACAGCTCGAACTAAGGGGAAGAAACTGCAGGCATAACATAAAGGAGAACTTTGTAATAAGCCAACCAAAGAGCGGAGAAACTTTGGCACCTCTGTCCCCAGAAGTGTTTAGGCAGAAAGTAAGCAACCACTGAGCTGGAGAGCAGATGACTCCTCCTCACTACAGGTGCTCAGTTCTGGAGAAATGAAGAGTTGTGCTAAATGCCTAAAATGATCTCTACTTCTGATACCTGGTGTGTGATAGTTGCTCAGTCGTGTCCTACTCTTTGAGACCCCGTGGACTGTAGCCTGGCAAGCTCCTCTGTCCATGGAATTCTCCGGGCAAGAATACTGGAGTGGGTAGCCATTTCCTTCTCCAGGGGAACTTCTGACCCAGGGATAGAACCTGGGTCTCCTGCATTGCAGGCAGATTCTTTACTGTTTGAGCCACCAGTGAAGCCATCAAATTTTTAAACAATGTATTTATTTTTTATTATTGGCTGTGCTGTGTCTTCATTGCTGCCCACAGGCTTTCTCTCACTGTGGCGCCTGGGCTTCTCATTGCGGTGGCTTCTCTTGTTGTGAAGCTCGGGCCCGAGGCACAGGCGCCTCAGTAGCTGCAGCTCAAGGGCTCTAGAGCGCAGGCTCAATGGCTGCGGCACACAGGCTTCGTTGTTCTGTGGCATGTCGCTCTATGGCATGTGGAATCTCCCAGACCAGGGGTCGAGCCTGTGTCCCCTGCACTGGCAGGTGGGTTTTTATTCACTCTATCACCAGGGAAGTCCTCTACCAAATATTTTAAGAAAGTAGATTAAGAGCCCTCAAGCTTTTCTCAAAAATTTAATGCAATTTTTGAACAATATAGAACACACATACACACTCACACAGACATACCATTCTTTCCTGCATTCACAGCTTTTCACATATTTTGTTGCTGTTATTCAGTCGCTAAGGTTGTGTCTGACTCTTTGCGACCCCATAGACTGCAACATGCCAGGCTTCCCTGTCTTCACTATCTCGGAGTTTGCTCAGGTTCATGTCCATTGAGTCGGTGATGCTTTCTAACCATCTCATCCTCACATATTTTCCCTATTGTGATTATTCGGCTTAGATGTAGTTTTTGTTTATGCATTTTCATGATTATATAATATTTCACTGAATGGACATAGTATAATTTATTGGGTGGCTTTGTTTTTTGCAATGTTTATTATAAAGAGTATGCTCTAGATTTTTTACATATGCAGCTTCTCTTCCCTCTTGAAATACTCTATTAGAATAATTAGAGCTCATTAGATTGCAGATTATACAGCTCATTGGAACAGCCTATGTAAAAGAGGTTTGTTGATAAACATACAGAGCAATCACAAAGAAACAAAGCACAAGACACACATAGGAACTGGAAAGGGGTGTCCAGCACACCCCATCTCCCCTCCCTGGGCTCTTGTTTTCTTTAGATTGTCTTTCTTTTTGCCTACTCCTGGTTTCCTGTTCCCTTAAAACTGGCTCATGTGAGCCTTTGACATGCCTTGGAGCCAGGGACCTCAGGTTTTTATCAAATGAGTCCAGAGCCAACCACTATCTGATCAGAATTTCAGTATCTCTTATGTCAGATTCCCAAGCAAGAGTCTGCTAAGCCACAGGCCTCAGACTTTGTGACCTGAGCTCTCCTCTGATTGGTGGAGGAAAAAAGGCTTGGTAGTGGTGGCAGGGTTCTGGAGTCTGTCCAGATTCAAATAGAGCTCCACCACGTACTAGCCATGTAGATGTGTGTTAGTTTCTTAGCTTTTCTGTGTCTCTGTTTACTTCTCTGTAAAATGTGGATAGCTCTGCCACTTACTGCATGATGTTATTGTGAGGATGAAATAAAATAATCCTTGTCAAGGATTTATGAAAGGGCCTAAGTCCTCAATATGTGTTAGCTCTTAGTTGTTTTTTCAAAAATTTGTTTTGTGGAAAAATATACATCACATAAAATTTACCATTTTACATTTTAAATGTACCAAATTCAGTGGCATTAAGTAAATACACATTTTTTTTTTTAAGAAGTAAGAGGAATCCAGAATGGAAAAGAAGTAATAGAACTCTATTTGCAGCTGACATGATACTATACATGAAAAACCTTAAAGATACTATCAGAAAATTACTAGAGCTAATCAATTAATTTAGTAAAGTTGTAGGATACAAAATCAATACACAGAAATCCCTTGCATTCCTATACTCTAATAATGAAAAATAAGAATAGAAATGAAGAAACAATCTCATTCACCACTGTAGCAAAAAGAATAAAATACCTAGAATAAACCTATGAGGAGACAAAAGTACATACGCATTTTTTTTTGGCAGTGCCACTTGACTTGTGGGATCTCAGTTCCCCAAGCAGAGATCAAACTGGGATCCAGGCAGTGAAAGCATGGAGTCTAACCACTGGACCACCAGGGAATTCCTGAGTACATACACATGTTTGTATGTACATACGTGTTACCGCTATCCATCCCTAGAACTTTTTCATCATTCTAAACTGTAGCTCTTACTTTTAAATTATCATTGTTACGTTTATTTCATATATGACTGCTTGGGTCCACCCTTTGAAAGGGTATGACTGGGGTGCTCCATGAATATAGGAACATAGTGAATAGACATTCTTAAGTATTTACTGAAAATATCACATTTTTATTGAAAATATCACTCTTTGAGCCTTACAGATCACTTTTACATGATTTTATGCAATCCTCCCAAGGAAGGGCTTCTTGAAGTAGGAAGGGGTTATAATCCTTATTTTACTGGAGACCCAGCTGAGGTTCAGGAAATCTAAATTGCTCAACTTCTCCAACCTTCTTACTTGTTGAGTCAGGACTCAGTGTCAAGTCTTTTCACTCCAAGTTCATGGCTTTTCCATGACATCTCAGAGATGTGATTACTCAGCCAAGCTTTACACCCATTTGTTTTTAGTTCTTATAACATACTCTATTTCAGCTCACGAGAAAGAAGAGAAGAGTTTTGAATTGGAACTTGTGGGTGGGTTTCATCTAGGAAGTACTGGCCTACAAGAAGTCTGTCAGCTAGTTTAGTTTCTATCTTAACATATAGGAAAAACTAATAATTTAACTTTATCATGTATAATGTGATTCTGTAAAAGCCAAATAGTGGAAGGACTGGTTAATGAATCTCTTAACTTTCACTTTGAGAAAGTCCTGAAATATTTGATGGAAACAAATGGCACTCCTAAGTGGACTTTTCAAAATGAGATAGTGAAAAAGGCACATTAGAAGCAAAATGAGTTAGTGTCTGCTGGTATCTTACTGTTTGTACAGAAAAACATATTTTGTCTGATTGGCTTGATTAAATATTTTAGTGAAAAATGCCTTTGCCAAATACCAAAAGTCTTATAAAAAGTCTTCGTTTTAAACAAAAACCACAGGAAGAAAGCTTGTGTGGACTCAAGCTACCCCATAGCACCTTTCTCACAACTAGATTGATGTTTGCTATTAGGCAGTTTTTCCATTAAATTAATGGCCAGTTTTTGGGCTAGACACTTACCTTCCATTTGGCACTCAGGCTCATTTCCTTGTCACTTGTCCTAAAAGAAAATCACTCAGGAGAACTGAACATCTTAGTGTGATGAGCTTTTATTGTGTCTGTTCTAATCATTCTTTTTGTATGAAACTTATGGATTCTCCTGTGCCCTTTCATAGCAAGTCACATATCTTATCTTTGGCTTTCAACCTGGTATCCCACCCCATCTGTGCTATCCTGATCTTACCCTGTCAATGCTGCTCTACTTTCCTTAATGCAACAGTGCCAGGTATACTGATTTCCTTGTAACTCTCAAGTACGCTATATTCAGCAATCCCTATGTCTTTAGTCACGCCCTTCCTTGACTTGTGTGGAGTAACTTTCCCCTTTATCCCTCCTGAACATTTCAGTCCCTTCGCTGCCACCAAAATCCAACTTATTCTCTAAGGTTTTCTTGACAATTTCAACCTATGTATATTTCATTCTACTGTGAGTTTGTATAGCTTATAAATTACTACCATCTTTTACTGAGCACCTATTAAGTGAAAGTCCCTTTAGTAGTTATTGTCATTCTAATTTTATAAAAGAGGAAACCAAGATTCAGAGAGATTAGATAATTTTCCCAGAGTCACACATCCTAAAATGCTCTGCTGAGGTTAGAACTGCAGGGATGACAGATAGATTCTAAAGCTCTCACTCTTACCGCCTATGCTGTATCTTAGTACCAAGCTGCTTCATGTGTTTTCTAAGTGTTTTATGTGTGCTAGTTTCTCTCCTTAATTGCCTCTTAAAATCAGGGGTTATATAATTTAAAACTTGTATCCAACTGCTAGTTGCAGAGATTCATAGTAATGATAGCTTCAATAAGATATATGTTGATTTTTCTCTTACTTAAAAGGAGTTCACAGAAGGTCAGCTGGGACTTATGACGTGGACCCTAAGGGAGCATCATGGTCCTAAGCTTCTTTTAGCTCTTCCCTGGGGCTTCCTTGGCTCAGACGGTAAAGAATCAGCCTGCGATGCAGGAGACTGGAGTTCGATCCCTTGGTCAGGAAGATACCCTGGAGAAGGGAATGGCTAACCACTCTAGTATTCCTGCCTGGAGAAGTCCACGGACAGAGGAGCCTGGTGGGCTGCAGCCCCACAGGCACAAAGAGTCGGACATGACTGACTGACTAACACTTTCACTTTCTGCCATCCCCAGGGTGTGAGTCTTGTCCTTTCGTTTATAAAATGTCATCTGGAAGTCCACCCGTCATATCTGTGTTCCAGGCAAGGTGGAGGAAAAGATGAAGGGAAAAGGGAAAACAGACAACTTCTGTTTATATCTCATTGGACACCACATGTGCAAGGAATCCTGGGAAATATTTTATAGCTGAGTATACTGATTCACCGAATAATGAGGGTGTAGTCTGTTTTTGAGAAAGAAATGAGTGTTGAATAGGCAACTAGTGGTCTCTGCAGAGACCCATGTCCCCATTTTCTTTTATTTTTACGTAACACCAAATGGTGCTCAATAACCACTGGTGGACAGTTTAATACAGAGAAATAGCAAGTGGAAAAAGATGATTTAGAAAACTGATAAATGAAGAAACTGAAGAGACAATAGCCACATGCGATTTCTAATTTATAAATATTTTATAAAAGCAAAATACCCACTGTCTTCTCCCTAAAAAACCCTGCCGTTATTCAGGCATCCTGCATGGAATGCTTAAAAAATTAACATCAAGATTAAGAAAATGAGGCCAAGTCATTTCTAATTATTTTGAGTAGATTCATGGTTTTTCTTTCATCTTTATTCTTTGCATACATTTTATTTCCATTTACAAAATTGGAATCATAAAATGTTTTGTTTTGCAAAAGGACTCATTGCAAACCATCACTTCTAACAAAATGACCAGGACTCAGGCATATCTTATGAGCACTTAGAGAAAAAGGGTAGATTATATTTTCAAAAGAAATTAATGCTATGCATTTCCACAACTGTCTTTTGAGTTTCTCATTTTGACTTGTAAAATAATTCGAATGCTTTAAAGAAAAAAATCTACGGTAATTAAAGCGTTTCACTGCTGCTGCTGCTGCTAAGTCGAATCAGTCGTGTTCGAGTCTGTGCGACCCCATAGATGGCAGCCTACCAGGCTCCCCCATCCCTGGGATTCTCCAGGCAAGAACACTGGAGTGGGTTGCCATTTCCTTCTCCAGTGCATGAAAGTGAAAAGTGAAAGGGAAGTTGCTCAGTCATGTCCGACTCTTAGCAACCCCATGGACTGCAGCCTACCAGGCTCCTCCATCCATGGGATTTTCCAGGCAAGAGTACTGGAGTGGGGTGCCATTGTCTTCTCTGGAAGTGTTTCACTAGCCCCCTGATTAAATCCAGAGACAGTCTTGGTTTGAGATTAAAAGCACATTTTGTAACTTAAAATTTTGATATGTATTTTCAAATTTAGAAGTTTGAATGAATGACACATGGAACACCTGTAAAGCCCTATACACAGCATTACCAATTGTTTATAATTTGACCCATTTATTTTATCATTCTCTCTCTCTTCTCCACCCCTCCCCCTCTCTTTTTCTATAGTATGTAGGTATTTTTTTCCAGAAACTTTGGGAGTAAATTAGAGATATCATATGTTAAGAGACCCCTAAATATTTCAGAATATTTTCTGAAAAAATGATTTATATAACCACAACAAAATGATCAGAACAAGAAGTCAACATTGATACAATCCTGTTATATAATACATGATCCAATAGGCAAATTCCGTTAACTGTCTCAATAACATCCTTCACGTGTGCATGCTCAGTTGCTTCAGTGTGTCCAGCCCTATGGACTGTAGCCCACCAGGCATCTCTGTCCATGGGGATTCTCCAGGCAAGAATACTGGAGTGGGTTGTCATGCCCTCCTTCAGGGGATCTTTCCGACCCAGAGACTGATTCTGCTTCTGTTATGTCCCCTTCGTTGGCAGGCAGGTTCTTTACCACTAGCACCACCTGAGAAGCCTTTAACATCCTTCATAGCTATTTTATTTTCCCAGGCCAGCATCCATTCTTAGACAATGTATTGCATTTGGTTATCATGTCTCTTTAATCTGGAATGTCCATCGTTCTCTCTATTTTCTGTTTATTTATTTATCTTTGGCTATGCTGGTCTTCACTGCTACATGCAGGCTTTCTCTAGTTGTGCAAGTGGGAACCGCTCTGCCGTTGGGGTGCATGGGTTTCTCATTGTGGAGGCTTCTCTTGTGGAGCGTGGGCTGTAGGGTGTTCCAGCTTCAATAGCTGTGGTGTGGGGCTCTAGAGCATAGAGTTGTGGTGCATGGGTTTAGTTGCTCTGCGGCATGTGGAATCTGCCCAGACCAGGAATCAAACCCGTGTCCCCTACATTGGCAGCTGGATTCTTAACCACTGGACCACCAGGGAAGTCCCTTCTATTTTCATTAGTTGCCATTTTACCGTGAGGACAGGCTTCTCTCCTAAAAGAGATTTTCTGATGCTGTGTGGCTATATATGTCTTTCTTTTCCCTTCCAGTCTGAGTTACAATTTATATATAGCACTATGTACATTTAAGGTATACAGCATGATGATTTGACTTATATACATCATGAAATGATACCACAATAAGTTTAGTGAACATCCATTATATCATATAGATACAGCTTTAAAAAATAGAAAAAAATGTTTTCCTTGTGGTGAGAAATCTTAGGATTTACTCTAACAGCTTTCATTTATAATGTACAGCCATGTTAATTATACTTATCATGTTGTAATTACATCCTTAGTACTTATTTGTCTTGTAACTGAAAGTTTGTGTCTTTTAACTACTTTCATCCAGTCTCCCCATCCCCATCTCTGGTAACCACAAATCTGATCTCTTTTTCTATGAGTTTTTGGTCTGTTTCTTTTTGAAGTATAATCATCCTAAAACACTTAGTTCCTGGTATGCAACATAGTGATTCAATATTTCTATACATTTCAAACTGATAACTATGATAAGTCAGGTTTTCATCTGTCACCATACAAAGATATTACATAATTATTGACTTTATTCCCTATGCTGAACATTTCATATCTGTGACTCATTTATTTTTAACTGAAAGTTTGCACCTCCTAGTCTCCCTCACCTATTTCTCTCTTCCTCTCACCCCTCTGGCTACCAACTGTTTGTTTTCTGTATATATGAGTCTGTTTCTGTTATATTACATTTGTTCACTTGTTTTTTAGATTCTACATGTAAGTGAAATCTACAGTGTTTGTCTTTCTCTGTCTGACTTATTTCACTTAGCACAACACCCTCTAGGTCTATCCATGTTGCAAGATTTCATTCCTTTCTATCATTAAGTAATATTCCATTACACATATATGCCACATCTTTATCCATTCATCTATTGATGGTCACTTAGGTTGTTTCCAAATCTTAGCTATTAAAAATAATGCTGTAATGAACATAAGGGTGCAGATATCTTTTCAAATTAGTGTTTTCATTTTCTTCACATAAATACCCAGTAGTGGAATTACTGGACCCTATGGTGGTTCTGGAGGCTGTATGTTTCTGAGACTTTGTCTTAGTCTGTTAGGGCTGTTATAACTAGATGTCATAGACTGGGTGGCTTAAACAACAAAAATTTATTTCTCACAGTTCTGAAGGCTAACAAGTCCAAGATCATAGTGACAGCCAGTTCAGGCTGATGCGAGGTCATTTTGTGACTTCAGTCATCCACCTTGTCCCTGTATCCTCATGCGGTGGAGACGGTGCACTGACGTCTCTCACTCTTTTTATAAGGGCATTAATCCCACCATGGAGTCTCCACCCTCATGATGGTGGTGGTTTAGTCGCTAAGTCTTGTCCGACTCTTGAGACCCCATGGACTGTAGCCTGCCAGGCTCCTCTGTCCATGGGATTCTCCAGGCAAGATTACTGGAATGGGTTGCCATTTCCTTCTCCAGGGCACCCTCATTATTTCATCTAAAAGTAATTACCTTCCAAAGGCCCCAGCTCCTAATACCATCACATTGGGAGGTTAGGGCTTAGGTAAATAAATTTAGGAGGGGACACAAATGTTCAGTCCATAATAGGCTTCATTTAAAAAAAATCCCTATTCTAAAAAGATAGTGTCTCTCTTACGAAGCAGTACTATCAACGAAGCAAGTGGAGGTGATGGAATTCCAGTGGAGCTATTTCAAATCCTAAAAGATGATGCTGTGAAAGTGCTGCACTCAATATGCCAGCAAATTTGGAAAACTCAGCAGTGGCCACAGGACTGGAAAAGGTCAGTTTTCATTTCAATCCCAAAGAAAGGCAATGCCAAAGAATGCTCAAACTACTGCACAGTTGCACTCATCTCACACGCTAGTAAAGTAATGCTCAAAATTCTCCAAGCCAGTTTTCAACAATATGTGAACCATGAACTTCCAGATGTTCAAGCTGGTTTTAGAAAAGGCAGAGGAACCAGAGAACAAATTGCCAACATCTGCTGGATCATCAAAAAAGCAAGAGAGTTCCAGAGAAACATCTATTCCTGCTTTATTGACTATGCCAAAGCCTTTGACTGTGTGGATCACAATAAACTGTGGAAAATTCTGAAAGAGATGGGAATACCAGACCACCTGACCTGATTCTTGAGAAACCTATATGCAGGTCAGGAAGCAACAGTTAGAACTGGACATGGAACAACAGACTGGTTCCAAATAGGAAAAGGAGTACATCAAGGCTGTATATTGTCACCCTGCTTATTTAACTTATGTGCAGAGTACATCATGAGAAATGCTGGGCTGGAAGANTCTTGAGAAATCTGTATGCAGGTCAGGAAGCAACAGTTAGAACTGGACATGGAACAACAGACTGGTTCCAAATAGGAAAAGGAGTACATCAAGGCTGTATATTGTCACCCTGCTTATTTAACTTATGTGCAGAGTACATCATGAGAAATGCTGGGCTGGAAGAAGCACAAGCTGGAATCAAAATTGCCAGGAGAAATCTCAGTAACCTCAGATATGCAGATGACACCACCCTTGTGGCAGAAAGTGAAGAAGAACTAAAGAGCCTCTTGTTGAAAGTGAAAGAGGAGAGTGAAAAAGTTGGCTTAAAGCTCAACATTCAGAAAACAAAGATCATGGCATCTGGTCCCATTACTTCATGGCAAATAGATGGGGGAACAGTGTCAGACTTTATTTTGGGGAGGCTCTAAAATCACTGCAGATGGTGACTGCAGCCATGAAATTAAAAGATGCTTACTCCTTGGAAGGAAAGTTATGACCAACCTAGATAGCACATTAAAAAGCAGAGATATTATTTTGCCAACAAAGGTCCATCTAGTCAAGGCTAAGGTTTTTCCTGTGGTCATGTATGGTATGAAAGTTGGACTATAAAGAAAGCTGAGCACTGAAGAATTGATGCTTTTGAACTGTGGTGTTGGAGAAGATTCTTGAGAGTCCCTTGGACTGCAAGGAGATCCAGCCAGTCCATTTTAAAGGAGATCAGTCCTGGGTGTTCATGGGGAGGGCTGATGCTGAAGCTGAAACTCCAATAATTTGGCCACCTGATGCGAAGAGCTGACTCATTGGAAAAGACCCTGATGCTGGGAAAGATTGAGGTCAAGAGGAGAAGGCGATAACAGAGGATGAGATGGTTGGATGGCATCACCAACTCAATGGACATGAGTTTGGGTAAACTCCGGGAGTTAGTGATGGACAGGGAGGCCTGGCATGCTGTGGTTCCTGGGGTCGCAAAGAGTCGGACACGACTGAGTGACTGAACTGAACTGAGTGTCTTTCTTGGGCTAGGTAACTGTGATAGTGAAAGTTAAAGCCCATGCCTAATAAAAATGATTCCTTACTCTATTCTCTATAATAGAACCCTTTAATTTTTTTCTTATTTCTATTGTCAGATGCTTTGGGAATTTGGTCACTATCCTCTTGTTTAGCACTAAAGACTGTTTCTCATTTGTTGCTATTAGACAAATCTAGATTTAAATTCCATACTTCCAGTTGTGTGTGTGACATAAAATACCTTCTTTGGACTTCAGTCTGTTTGCCTGTAAAATAGGCATGACTTAGGCCTATTTCAAAAGTGTTGTTGGGAGTGGGAGGAATAAAAGTGATAATGTATGTAAAGGTATGTAACATGGTGCCTGATATAGAAAAGCAGTACCTGTCTTTAATTTAAAATTCCAACTTTAAGTGACCCAGTTTTGCAAGTTTCTTCACTTTCGGAGGTTAGATGCTTGACTTGCACAGAGAAGTTAGATGAGCTTCTTAGATATGAAGTCTGCATCAAAAAGAGAAAGGTTTAGAGGCATCTACCGAGTTTTAGATCGTTCATGTGGTTCTATCAGTTTTCTCCTATCTTCCTCTTTCTCTCCTTTCCTTTGTCCCTACTGAATGACATTTGCTATGTGCAGTCACCATTGTAGGCACTAGAGATGGAGCAGCAAATACAATTTCCTGAGCTGACATCAATTATTTTTAATCAAAGAAGACAGAGGATAAATATACAAACAGACTTTTTTGATTGTGCATGATATGTACTGTGAAAAAAAAAAAAAAAGCCAGGAAGGGAAATAAGGATTGTGAGGGGGTTTGTTATTCTATTAGATGGTCAGAGAAGAATTCACTGAAATGGGGACATAGAGACGTGAAGGAGATGCCAGAGCTGGTCATTAGAGTGAGTGAAGCAGAATTCCAGGCAGAGGAAATCTTTCAGAGAGAAGAAATCTAAGGTAGAGGATGACTTACTGATGGTTCAGCCAGGGGAATCAGGAAGGAAGCTAAGGCAGTTCTGTGGAGCACAGCAACACGCCACCTCTCTCCTCCAAGTGTGTATATCAGTTCAGTTCAGTCGCTCAGTCGTGTCCGACTCTTTGCGACCCCATGAGTCACAGCATGCCAGGCCTCCCTATCACCAACTCCCAGAGTTCACTCAGACTCATGCCCATCGAGTCAGTGATGCAAGCAAAATGGGCAGCTAGAGGTGAGGGCTTGTGGCAGCTGTAAAGGCTACAGCTCAGGCCTCTCTTCAAGAGTGTGCTGGGACTTCCCTGGTGGTCTAGTGGTTTAAGACTCTGCACTGCCAATACAGCGAGCCCAGGTTCAGTTCCTGGTCAGGTCAGGCAGCTAGATCCCACAGGTCACAGCAAAGAGTTACCCTGCCACAACTGAAGACTCTGCATTCCTCAACAAAAACTGAAGATCCTGTGTGCCACAAGTAAGACCTGGTGCAGCCAAATAAATATATATATATATATATATATATATATATTTAACAAGACATCTTTTTTTAAAAAAGGAAAAAGAAACATGCTTCAAGGAGCACAGAGAGCTGACAGCCTCCAGCTGTAGCACCTTCTACATCCACCCCAGCATCCAGAGTGCGACATGTTTTCCCACCAAGTTGTCGCCAGTGACTGAGCCTGGTAAAGATGGGTGTGACCATGGCCATGCAGTGTGGGACTCCTACAGGGCAGTCCTGGTGCCAGGGCTCCCTGTGTGGCTGCCTGTGACATTTCCAGAGCTACACCACAGTCTGAGGCTCTACTTACTAACCCCCTCTTCCTTCGCCTCCTTGCACCAGGATCAGCCCTGCATCATGGTTTAAAGTCTTTCCCTGCTCACTCCTACCCCTCCTCCTTTTACCTTCCCCCAACATTACCCCCCGACAAGGTGCTTTTACTTCTGGGTTTTAAAAAGTGATTATAGGTTTTTCTATTAAATGATAGTTTTAGTGATATAGAATTCATTTATTTTTTGTTGACCAATCATAATACAATGGTATTAAGTGACTAATAGTTACATAATCACAACAGAAAAAGATGTTTATCAGTTTCATAATCAATAGACAGATAAAAAATAAAAGATAATTACAGTTGCAAGCCATAATGGAGACATGATTAACCTAACAATATAAATAATTGCATGCAATTTGGGGGGTGAAGTAGAGCGATGTGGTAAGTGGAAGTGCATACATGCACATTTTCATCAGCCTAGCCAGCCTATGTCTCCTGCTGGTGCATTTAATCCATTTATATTTAAGGTAATTATTGATATTTATGATCTTATTACTATTTTCTTAGGTATTTGGGGTTAATTTTGCATAGGTCTTTTCCTTCTCTTGTGTTTCCTGCCTAGAGAAGTTCTTTTAGCATTTATTGTAAAGCTAGTTTGATAGTGCTGAATTCTCTGAACTTTTGCTTGTCTGGAAAGCTTTTGATTTCCCTGTCAAATCTGAAGGGGAGTCTTGCTGGGTAGAGTATTCTTGGTTGGAGGTTCTTCCCTTTCATCGCTTGAAACATATCATGCCATTCTCTTCTTAAATTCTTTTACTTCTTTTGTGTGTGTGTGAATTCAGTTTTATTTGGGGCAAAAATAGGACTGCAACCCAGGAGACAGCACCTCAGGTTAACTCTGAGAGACTGCTCCAAGAGACAGGGGAAGGTCAGTATATATGTGACTTTGATGAGAGGGAATATATGCAATCAAGCACAAAGTTTCCCAATAAATTGCTTTTACTTCTAACCCCATCCTTGTGTCAGTCTCCTTTCTAGAGAATCCAGACTTACAGAGGCAGAACAAAAATGCCCATGAGGAAATTTTGCAATGGCTCCACTCCCTACATAAGTCAGGTACAGCATCACGGAGATGAGGAAAGAGTACAGTCCATGGTGGTGTCAAGGGATGAACAAAGTTTCCAGGTAATTGCCATCAGCCCTACCCAAAGCCATCTTAAATAGTATACAGTCCAAGTAAAACTGTCCACTCATTAAAATGCAAATGACTTCAAAAGCAATTCCTGTAGATACTCACTTCAGTCAGACTGCTGTCCCTAATCATTTCTTATATAGAAATTCTGGAGTTACCAACAGACAAGTTCCAAACTCTTAACCCAGTTGGGAGTGATGAGGTCCTACTGCTCAGTTACCAAACTAGAATCCGAATAGGCATCATGCATTCAGAGAGGAGGAAGGAGGCACTCCTTTCTGTTGCTGGAAATTAAACCATGGGAGTCTGACATTTCCTAGGCTTCCAGCTAAGAAGAGCATCTCTGTCTTCCACGCTAGGCTGTAGTCAGAGGCCACTGTTTAGATCTAACTCATTGTACTCCAATGATATTCCAACCAGAAACCATTCTCAGAGTTGAGTGAATCATACTCTACTCTAATCATGGAGCTGAGTTTGCAGTTTAGGGATCAGGCAATGAATCCAAAGATTTTCTGGGAAATCTCTAAAATCCTTCAGGAAAGCAAGCACTCACTGGGAAAAAAGTGACTCTGGGCTGAGGTCACATGGAGGGCAGATAAAAAAGAGTAAATCCCCTTTATGTGCCAGGTACTGCCATGTGTTTGTATATCTGGAGCCACACTGTGATGTCAGAATCATACTTTAAGCTTAGAAAAATGTGGTGTGGAAGGTTAAGTGGTTTTTCCAAGATCATAGTGCTTAGCAATATCAAAGCTAGAATTTCAAACCAGGTCTTCCAACTCCAAACATTGTAATTTTTTCCCATGATTTTACTACTAACTGTTCTCTTGCCTTTATAAATATGCCTCTATTGAAATTAATAACAGGGAGTTCCCTGGTGGTCCAATAGTTAGGACTCTGCATTTCCATTGCAGGAGGTATAGGTTTGATCCCTGGTTGGAAACTAAGATCCTGCAAGCCAAGCAGTGCGGCCAAGAAAAGAAAAAAGTTTATCTCGTAGACACATCCCTTGGCTTAGTTGCTTTGATAAAATCATGTCAACTTTCAGTCAGACCATGACCATGGTGGGGAAGCGCTGTATGATATGTTGTTTGTTTTATTTGAATCTTTTGGCTATACCACAAGACATGTGTGATCTTATTCCCAGACCAGGGATTGAACTTGCACCCCTTGCATTGGAACCATGGAATCTTAACCACCGGACTACCAGGGAAGTCCCAGGAAGCACTGTAATGAGCATTTGCTAGTTTGTGACATATCAACGTTTATTTTCCTCTTCTTTTAGTAAAGAAAAGGAAAGTGGATGCTGGTAAAGAGTACTGTGATTTAGTAAGAGTACTCTAATTCCTCTCTGGTGAACTTCCCCTCCCTCCCTGCAGTCCATGAGCTTTGGTTGGGCTCTAACTCTGGCTTCAAGAACGGAGCCTATGACTCCTCCTGAAACTACGAGTGTACCTGTTCCCTGGCTACTTGTATTGATTCATTTGTAGTCAGGACCAACTAGTCTTTTGCCAAAGCTACTGGGAGAAAAGCAAGCACTCATTCCCAGTTCACCTAACGCTGGGGGAAAGTGGACTGGAGCTGCTGGAGCTGTACTGCTGCTATTATTGGAGAGTCCGTCCAAGGGTGGTGCTCACATGGCACAAGCAGAGCCAGGAGATGAACAGGGAGAAATGGGGTTGTGTTGTCATTTTTCTCCCACTGGATCAGGCCATTCTTGAAGCCAAAACTGCCCCCAAGACCTGTCAGTTCTGTGATGCAACAAATCTGTTTATGTTTAAGCTAGTATAGGCTGTATTTTCTGCTAGTTTCCATTGAAAGAGGTGTCCCTGATACAACAGACTTCCTCAGCTAAATTCAACCACTGTTAAAGTCATTTAGGACTCATAACTCAATTAAAAATAGGCAAAATATTTGAATAGATGCTACAGACTAAATATTTATATTCCCTTTAAATTCATATGTTGATACCTATTCTTCTAATGTAGTGGTATTAGGAGGTGGGGTCTTTGAGAGGTGATTAGGTTATTGCAGCAGAGCCCTCACTACTGGAATTAGTACCCTTGTAGAAGAAACCCCAGAGAGGTCCCTTGCCCCTTCTGTGATGTAAGAACACCTGAAAAGACTGCCTTCTCTGAACCAGGAAGTACGCTTTCATTAGACACCAAATCTGCCTGTGCCCTGAACTTGAATCTCTCAATTTCCTTAATTATGAGAAATAAACTTCTGTTGTTTATAAACTATTCACTCTATGGTATTCTGTTATAACATTCTGAATTGATGAAGACAATAGATAATTCTCCAAAGCACGTATAACAAATGACCAATAAGCTCTTGAAAAGACGCTCGTTGTCACTAATCATTAGGGAAATGCAAACCAAAGCCACAATGAAATATAACTTCACAACTCCTAGGTGGCTTCAATCAAAAATATAGACAGTAACAAATCTTGCCAAAAATATGGAGAAGTTGAAACTTGTATACATTGCCAGTGGGGATGTAAAATGATACAGCTGCTTACTCTGCAGTTTCTCAAATAATTAAACATTAAGTTACCATGTGACCAGCAATTTGACTTCTCCTTATATACCCAGAGAAATGAAAGGCTATGTCTACAAAAAGCCTTGGATGAGAATGTTCATAACAATTGTACTCATGATAGCTTAAAAAATGGAAAACAATTCAAATACCCATCAACGGGAAATGGATAATCACGTTGTGATATAATCATACAAAGGAATCAGTTTAGTTCAGTCATTCAGTTGTGTCTGACTCTTTGCAGCCCCATGACTGCAGCACGCCAGGCCTCTCTGTCCATCACCAACTCCCGGAGTTCACTCAGACTCATGACCATCGAGTCGGTGATGCCATCCAACCATCTCATCCTCTCTTGTCCCCTTCTCCTCTCGCCTTCAATCTTTCCCAGCATGAGTCTTTTCAAATGACTCAGCTGTTCACATCAGGTGGCCAAAGTATTGGAGTTTCAGCTTCAGCATCAGTCCTTCCAATGAGTATTCAGGACTGATCTCCTTTAGGATGGACTGGTTGGATCTCCTTGCAGTCCAAGGGACTCTCAAGAGTCTTCTCCAACACCACAGTTCAAAAGCATCAATTCTTCGGTGCTCAGCTTTCTTTATTGTCCAACTCTCACATTCATACATGACTACTGGAAAAGCCATAGCTTTGACTAGATGGACCTTTGTTGTCAAAGTAGTGTCTCTGCTTTTTAATAACTATTCAGCAATAAAAGGAATGAGCTACTGATATATGCAAAAACATGAATGAATCTAGAAGTACACTGAATGAAAGCAACCAGCCTAAAATAATACAGTATGTGGTATGATCCATTTATATGAAATCCAAGAACAGGCAAAACTAACCTATAATGACAGAAGTCAGAAAGTGAGAAGGAAAAGGTATTTATAGTAATTAGAAATGAACAAAAGGGTATGGAAACTTCAGGTGCTAGGTACATGGGTGTGTACAATTGTAAAACTTATTATTGAACTGAACCTTAAGATCTGTTCACTTTGCTTTAAAAAAAATGAATGCCATTATTTAAAATGTTGGCTGCTTTTTCATTTCTTTTTTTAAAAATGTTTATTTATTTGGCTGTGCTATGCCTTAATTGCAGCATGTGGGATCTAGTTCCTTGACCAGAAATTAAACTCCAGCCCTCTGCATTGGGAAAGCAGAGTCTTAGCCACAGGACTACCAGGGAAGTTCCTGCTTTTTCATTTCTGATGAAGGGAAAAAAAAAAGCATCCACCAGCCTTACGTGATCTGATATTTGTGAAAAGTTCTCCTATCCAAAACATCTTTCCCCACCAGCCTAAGAATGGGCTACACCCCTCCATTTTTCCTTTGATATAAAGCATTGCAGTGATAGATTACATGTTATATTAAATTTCCCCCAGTGACTGTGTTAATGCAGGATTAATTTGCAAGGTTGTTTCTCCTTCTTCTTAGGGAGCCATCTCAACCCACTCCTGACTAAGATGACCAAGTTACTCGAGGCCTCATCCTTCATCATAGACTGGAGAACATTTATAAACCATTACTTTCCAACTTCCACTCCTTTCTTAAAAAATTTTGTGATAGCATTCTTTATTTCACTAAACTTAGCTCAAGAGAGCAGGTGACTTCTATTTAAAAATTCAGAAATTAAAAAGTTAATGAAAGCAATAAAATAGTGATTATCATCTTCAGATCACTCAGATAAAGAGCCACCAACCCTTACAAAGTAAGTTTCTATTTTGGGTAACTCATTCTGACTTCTTTAATTCTTTCTTTTCCTCATCCCACCTCCCAGCCTTATGCCTTATCACTTACTACCTACTAATCAGTTTAATTAACCCCAGAAAGACAATGGAAATCCTAAACTGCAGAGTCACGTATAAACTTGCCCACCATGATTCCGGAAATCCCTGTGGGTTCACTGAAAGGACTATATTCATGGTGCTTCATGGTTTTATGGATCAGAACAACCTCTATTGCCTCACTAGTATGGACTTTCCGTAACTTAAGAAAAAGAAAATGTGAATTCCTTTGGGGAAATGGAGAGGAGATATTACAAAAGAAAAATGGTATTACTTTCCAATACCAAGGAAATTCATTAGCAAACACATTAAAATGTGCTTGAGTAGTCATCACACTGAATTGTTTTGGGAAAGGCCCTGCTTTGGAAAAACACAGGGCAAAAACATCTTCAGTGCTGGAGCTTGGCACAATGAGACAGCAGGATGACAAATGTCTTGCTATTCCCTATGGTGCCTGAATACTTAGAGACATCTGCTACTTTGTGTTTCTCCTTCCCATGAGTCACCTTTATTAAGTCTAACATTATGTTACTGCTATTTTCCATGTCCACTTGTTACAGTGATAAGACACAGGTGCACTCCTCCAGTGTGGGGGAAACAAACTAATCTTAAGTCAGGATGCTGAGCTTTTGAGCTTTAGCTCCTACACTGACTACACAGTCTTGGATAAGTATCTCAAGTTCTCTTGGCCTCAGTGTCTTCATATGAAAAATATAAAGTAGAGTGGACATGGTACCCATGAAACGGAAGCTGACTGGTCATTAGGGATTCCTCAGGCCATAGAGCCAATATATAGAAAAGGGGTCCTTGTTAGCAGTAATTGGCTTGCTGCTCCATGGTGGCACAGGCAAGGCTCTGGTTAGAACTCAGGGAGGCAGTGAACTCCCAGGGATATAGCCAGACAAAACTATAATTCCAAAAGATATCTGCCTCCCCTCTGTTCATAGCAGCACTATTCACAATAGCCAAGGCATGGAAACAACCTGAATGTCCATTGACAGATGAGTGGATAAGGAAGATACGGGGCACATATACAATGGAGCACTACTCAGCCAGGAAAAGAACAAAAGAATGCCATTCGCAGCAACCTGGATGGACCAGAGATTGCCATAGAGTGAAGTCAGACAAAGACAAATACCATATGATATCATTTTATATGCAGAATCTAAAATATGACACAAATGAACCTATCCGTGAAACAGAAATAGAATCATGGACCTGGAGAAGAGACTGGTGATTGCCAAGGGGGAGGAGGTTGGAAGAGGGATGGAGTGGGAGGCTGGGATTAGCAGATTCAAGCTAATAGAACTGATAAACAAGGTCCTACTATATAGCACAGAGTTGACTCATTGGAAAAGATTCTGATGCTGGGAGGGATTGGGGGCAGGAGGAGAAGGGGACGACAGAGGATGAGATGGCTGGATGGCTTCACTGACTCAATGGACGTGAGTTTGAGTGAACTCCGGGAGCTGGTGATGGACAGGGAGGCCTAGCGTGCTGTAATTCATGGAGTCACAAAGAGTCGGACATGACTGACAACTGAACTGAACTGATATAGCACAGAGAACTATTTTCAGTATCCTGTGATAAACCATAATGGAAAAGAATATTTGTTAAAAAAAAAAGTATATATATATATATATATATGTATAACTGAATCACTTTGCTGTACAGCAGAAATTAACACAACATTGTAAGTCAACTGTACTTCAATTTTAAAAAGATTTTAAAGAAAGAACTCAGGGGTGCAATGGACAACCTCTTAGCATTCTTTGGCCCAGAGGCCAAGTCTGGTCACTGGCAAAGTACTTTCGCCTAAAATGAAGATAAGACTAACATGTCTCATATCCTATATATATAAATTTTAGGTTTTAGAGAAGCAGTCAAAAGCATCTTTATTTCTCCAGCCTTGAAGAAGGAGCGGGGTCAAAACAAAACAAACAAGCAAAAACATTCACTCAAAGTGCTGATAGAAAATCACAAGGAAAGAAATAGGTGATAGAAGGTAGCCTTGAGTACCAGCTTAGGCCCTGTGACCTGCTGCAGAAGAGGGATTATATAAGCTATGTTTTATGTCACTTAGTCATGTTTCCTTTCCCCCAGACCCCATGCTTTAAAAGAAAAATAATGGAGGCAGCTGACGTTTTAGCTTCAGATGAACATGTGACCAGCTTCTCATCCCTGCAGATCTCCTCTCTGTCCTTCCTGCCGCGTTCCCTGGACGCGTGTGTGCTTAGCTGCCAAGTTGCACCCAACTCTTTTGCGATCCTGTGGAGTGTAGGCCGCAGTTCCTCTGTCGATGGGACTTTCTGGGCAGGAATACTGGAGTGGCTTGCCGTGCCCTCCTCCAGGGGATCTTCCCCACCCAGGGATTGAAGCCGTGTCTCCTGTGTTTCCTGCATGGGCAGGTGGATTCTTGACCACTGAGCCACCTTGGAGGCCTGTTCCCTGGGAGGCTGATCTAAATGCACTGCATGTCTTCCTTCTGGTTTCTAGTCCAGTTCAGCAACAAGGGAGCTCTGGGAGAGGATCAGAGGAGGGGAGAAGCGTTAGGTCAGATATTTACGCTCTTTCTGTCGTCACTGCACTGGGAACCGGCTGCATCCTTCCACTAGAGGTCCTAGCTCCCATCAAGCAGCTCTACGCAGAGCTCTGTTTCCTGGTTCTCATACTGCCTTTCTCTCTCTGCCCCAAAAGCCTGTATGTGGTAATGGTACTACTAAGTTACTAACACCAGGGTATTTTATTAACACTTTTGGGTTCCTTACATCCTGACCACATTTTTGTAGAGTCCCTTTGTTAAACTCTCCTCAAATTACCAACTTCACACAAATATAATAAGTGATTTCTTTTTTTGGTGGGGCCCTGACTAATACAGACAGGTTTTCACAGGAACCACGGAGGTAATTGAAAGATCAAAAGAAGACCTTTGTTTAAAATGTGTGTGAAATTTCTTTGAAGAATATGACTTTTAGAAATTTAAATGAAGCATACATAATACATCTAGAAAGATGCATAAAACATATATAAATAGTTTAAAGGGTAATTTACAAAATGAACACCTATATAACCAGTACTATGATCAGATATAGAACATTGCTGGCTCCCCAGAAGCACAAACTCCCCACCCCACCCTCTAGTTAAAGCCACCTTTATTCTGTGTTTTGTGGCAATCGTTTCACTTCTTTTCTGTGTTTTACCAACTAATGTATATTTATTAGCTATGCAAGCATCCTTTATTTTTTAAATTTTATTAAAGTGTAGTTGATTTACAATGTTGTATTAAAATTTCTGCTGTACAATTACCACATGTAAAATAGATGACCGGTGCAAGTTTGATTCATGAAGCAGGGCGCCCAAAGCTGGTGCTCTTGGACAATCCAGAGGGATACGGTGGGGAGGGTGGGGGGTTCAGGATGGGGAGACACGTGTGCACCTGTGGCTGATTCATGTCAATGTATGTCAAAAACATCACAATATTGTAATTATCCTAAAATTAAATTAATTAAAACAAAACAAAAGAAAGTGTGCTAAAACTAACTCATAATCTCAAGAGAGTCAAAGATTAGTTTAACTTAACTCAATATTCACTGACATCACATTAGCAGTTTAGAACTAGGGCGCCCAACCTGGAGGGATGGGGTGGGAAAGGAGGTGGGAGGGGGGTTGGGGGGTTCAGGGTAGGGCAGGGGACACGTGTATACCTGTGACCAATTCATGTTCATGTATGGCAAAAAAACCGTCATGATATTGTAAAGTAATTATTCTCCAATTAAAATAATTAGAAAAAAATTTCTGCTGAACAGCAAAGTGATTCAGTTATGCATATATATTTTTTCCATTCTGGCTTGTCACAGGGTACTGAATATAGTTCCTGCGTGCTATACAGCAGGATTTATACAGGATACAGTTTATCCATCCTTATGCATGCATGCTAAGTTGCTTCAGTCATGTCTGACTCTGTGCGACCCCATGGACAGCAGCCCACCAGGCTCCTCTGTCCACAGGATTCTCCAGGCAAGAATGCTGAATCCTTTAAATCTAGTTTCATTTTGCCTGTTACAAAAACTTACACATGAGTCATAATATAGACATTATCCTGTGCCTTGCTTTTGTGCAGTGTTACATTAGATTCATCCAAGTTGTTGGGTACAGCATCCGTGGCTTATGTTTTCACTTTCTCAGCTATCTACTGTTCCATTGTAACTATATTTAACTGGTAATCCATCCATTCTACTTTTGATAAATGTTGGAATTGTTTCCAGTTTCAGGCTATTCTGAACAATGCTACTAAGAAAATTTTGTGCCTCTCGGTACAATGTTACCTCTAGGGCACAATGCAAAAGTTTCTCAAGGGAAGTCCCCCTACCCCCACCCCATGCAGCAGAAAGACCCAGTACAGCCAAAAATAGTAAATAATTTTAAAAAGTTTCTCTAGGACAATGGTTCTTAAACTCTTGTTTCAAGACTCCTTTACAGTCTTAAACATTATTGAGGACCCCCATAGAGCTTTTGTTTATAAATTCCTATTAACGTCCATTGAATTAGAAATTAAAACTCAAAATCTAAATACTTATTAAAAAATAAACTCATTACATGTTGACACAAATAATGTGTTTTTAATTAAAAGCTGTAAGTTTTAGGAAGAAAATACGGAATATAACTTTGTAATAGAGAAAGAATTCTTAATATAAAAAGCAAAACCAAAAAAATTGATAAATTAGATGACATTAAAGAACTTTTTCATAAAATGATAGATACCTCAGAGAGTAAAAACTCAAGCCACAGCATGGGAAGATACAGGGGACATGGGTTCTACCCCTGGTCTGGGGAGTCCACATGTCCTGGGATAACATGCGCCTAGAGCCCCTGCTACCCAACCGCAGAAGCCGCCTCAGTGAGAAGCCTGTGCACA
This sequence comes from Aepyceros melampus, assembly GCA_006408695.1. NCBI lineage: Eukaryota > Metazoa > Chordata > Mammalia > Artiodactyla > Bovidae > Aepyceros > Aepyceros melampus. The sequence continues at coordinate 55,356 of SJXQ01010756.1, forward strand.
GGAACAAAGACCCACTGCAGCCAAAGATAAATAAATAATAAAATTTTTAAAAGGAAGCATTAAAAAAATTTATACAAGTTATTATGCAAAAGTCAGGTAATTCAGTTGAATACAGGCAAATTTGAATAGGTATCTCATAAAAGACTGAGTTCATAAAACCAGTAAATATAGGAAGACTTGCTCCACCTGGTTTCCCTCATTGCCAGTGCAACACTAACCACAGTCAAGTACCAGTGTGATACCAACTGGTGGTGATAATGTGGAGAGGTGGGAATTCTAATGGGCTGTTGATGAGAATATCAATTAATACAACTACTTTGGAAAAGGGTGTGGCACAGTTCAGTAAAGATAAAGTTACACATATCTTTTGACAAGGCAGCTTCACTTCTAGGCTTGTGTCCTAGAGCAGTGACTCTCAAAGAATGGTTCATGAACATCTCAAGGTCCCTGATCTTTTAGGGAGTCTGTGAGGACAAAACTACTTTTATAATAACACTTGTATGTTATTTGCTTTTTTTCATTGTGTTAAATCTACACTAATGGAGCAAAAGTATTGGTGGGGAAAACTTCTGAGAGCCTAGTACAAATCAAGGCAATGGTACCAAACTGTATTGGTAATCACTGTATCCTCATATACCACTTACTAAAGGAAAGGCCAGTTTCACTTAAGAATATCATAAATGAAGCAGTAAAAATTAATTTTATTAAATCTCAAGTGCATTTTCATTGAGTACATTTTTTTTGATGAGAGAAGTGATATTAACAAATGTGAGATTTCTGATATTGTGTAAGAACATGTATTCTAACATTTGAAAAATCTGCATAACTCAGTTACTAATACTTTCCAAATGACCAATGTCTATGACATTTAGAAACCTTGATTTATGTTCACTCAAAAAGAGAGAGCAATGAATTGTACTATAACAGAATACATAGTGTACTAATGTGGTTTCAGATTCTACATTGCAACCTTTCAGAAACTACCAGTGTAATGTCTAATAGAAAAGGTGATAGTAGGCATCTTTCTACTTTTCCTTCTTTCAAAGAGAAAGCTTCCAGTGTTTTACTAGTAAAATATTTGCTGTATATTTCCTGTATTAATTGACTTTAAAGTTCCTTTTATTTCAAGCATGTTGAATTTTAAAATTAAGAATTATATTGATTTTTTAAATGATTTGCTGCTTTTAAATATGTAGAGGTGGTCATATAGTTTTTCAGCTTTAATCTATTAATGACAAATTACATCGATTCATTTTTAATGTTAAACCAAATTTGTATTCTAGGATAAATCCAATTTGTTTATACATATTATTCTTTTATATTGCTGGATATAGCAAACATTGTTTGCTGTTTTGTTTCAGATTTTTTAATTCATGTCCATAGATTAATCTATAATTATATTTTGTCATAGTGTCCATGATAACTTTTAGTAGCTTATTATGAGTTTAGGAGTTGCTTCCTTTTTTATTGTATGTTTATGTGATATTAGAATACCTTGTTTCTTTAAAAAAATTGATCTTATATTAAAGTTTTCTTTGTGGATTTCCTACAATTATTCAATTTATTTAATGGTTATTGAAATTTTCAAGTTTTTTATATTATCATAGGCTTTGCTAGTATATTCCCCTAGGAAATTAGTCCATATAAACTACATTTAGTCATCCTCTTGATCTTTCCAATGTCTGTAACATCTTGAGTAACATACCTCCCTTTTCACTCCTGATGGTAGTGTGTGTGTGCTTCTTTCTCTCCCTTTCTCTCCCTCGCCAGACATTTGACACCCTTATTAGTGTTTTCAGAGAATCAACTATTGGCTTTATTGTTGCTCTCTACTATATATTTTTTCTATTTCATGTATTTTTGTTCTTATTTATAATATCTATTTTTTATGACTTTTTATTTTATTTTTTTGAGGTAGATGACTGGCTTATTAATTGTCAGCCTTTTAAATTTTCTAATATAACATGGGCTTCCCTGGTGATTCAGATGGTAAAGCCTTAAATATAACATTTAAGGCTATAAATCAACCCTCTAAGTACTTTTTAGCTGTATCTTACATGTTTTTGTTAGGTAGGGTTTCTTTTTTAATCAGTCAATTGAAAAAAAAAGTTTTAAATTTCCATTATGAGTAATTTTCCAAATATATGGGGATGTTCTGTTTGTTTTTTTCTTATTGGTGTAGTTTGATTACATTATGGTCAGAAAACCTCTTCTGTGTTACCTTGGTCCCTTAAAGTTTACTAAGGCTTGCTTAAGTGATCAAATATGAGTTCATTTTTGAAATGTTCTATGTGGACTTCAGAATATTTATTCTGCAGCTGTTGAATGTAATATATTTATAATCTCAATTAGGTCAACTTTATTAAGCATCGTTGCTATCTCTTACTGATTTTTTTTGGTCTTCTTATTCTCTTAACAGATGTATTTTTTAAGTTGCCCATACAATTGTGAATTTGTCTATTTCTCCTTATAGTTTTTATTTTCTGTTACATAATTTGAGGCTATGTTATTAGGTGCATATAAATTTTATGTTTTCCTGGTGAATTGATATTGTATTATTAGGAAGCAACCAGGAATTCCCTGATGGTCCTGTGGTTAGAACTCAGCTTTTTACTGCCAGGCCCAAGTTCGATCCCCAGTTGGGGAACTAAGATCCTGGATGCCCTGTGATATGGCCAAAAAAAAAAAAGAAGAAGAAGCAATTATCTTTATCTTAGTAAATTTTTATTTTGGTAAAATATGTATGAAAATTAATAAACAGGAACTGAAATCATTTTTCTATGGGGACCTCTCTTTGTAGCTAGCCTTCTGGCTGCAGTAATTACTTGATAGAGGGCTTCCCTGGTGGACTCTGCACTTCCACTGCAGGGGGCAAGGTCTCCCTGGTCGGGGAAGTTCTATATGCCCCGAGGTTGCTCTCTACTATATATTTTTTCTCAGCAGGTGGTGCTGAGCCCACCCTGGGGGCTCAGCAGTAAAGAATCCTCCTGCCAATGCAGGAGATGTGGGTTCAATCCCTGGGTTAGGAAGATCCCCTGGAGAAGGAAATGGCAACCCATTCCAGTATTCTTGCCTGGAAAATCCCACGGACAGGGAAGCTTGGCAGGCTGAAGTCCATGGGGTCACAAAGAGTCGGACACAACTTAGTTACTAAACAACAAACAACATATATAAGCAAAATTTTCCATTTTAATCTTTTTTAAGTGTACAACTCAATGGCATTAACTGGATTCATCATGTTGTACATCCATCACCACTGTATAGTTCTAAAACATTTCCATCACCCAAAATAGAAACTCTATAAACATAAAGCAAAAGTTCCCCATGCTCCTCTCCTCCCAGCCCCCAATAAACCTACTTTCTACATCTGTGAATTTGCCCATTCTCGATAATTTGTATAAGTGAAATCATATAATATTTGTCATTTTGTGTCTGGCTTATTTCACTTATCATATGTTTTCAAGGCTCATTGTGTTGTGGCATATGTCAGAATTTCAATCCTTTTATGGCTGAATAATATTCTATTGTATGTTTATGTTTTAGCATTTATTTATCTATTCATTAGTTGAATACTTGAGTTTTGTTTTTCTCCCTTTGGCTATCATGAATAATGCTGTAATGAATCTAGTATATAAGTATCTGTTTTAGTATTTGCTTTCAGTATTTTTGGATATATACCTAGGAGTAGAATTGCTGGGTCATACAGTAATTCTGTATTTAGCTTTTTGAGTAATTGCCAATAGTGCTTTTTGCCTTAAAACCTAGTTAGAGTACTTTAATATAAAAATACCAGATCTCTTTTATATGTATTTGCAAGGTATTTCTACTTTAAAATTTCAAAGTGTTTGAATATTTATGTGGTGTTTTGTCCAGTCTAAAAACCTTTGTCTCTTAAGTGATGCATTTAATCCACTGATATTGTATTTAATTAATATTAATAGCTAATGTATTTTAAATCTGTATCGCCACATATGATATTGTTTATTTTTTCCTCTTCATTTTTGACCCTCTACTAATATATAGGCTACAGTCTCTGTGTCTCTTCTTTTAGAGGTTATATAAATTTTTTTAATATATACATACATAATCTTTAAAAAAAAATTTTTTGGAGTATAGTTGCTTTACAATGTTGTGTTAGTTTCTACTGTACAGCAAAATGAATCAGCTATACATATATCCCCTCTTTTCTGGATTTCCTTCCCATTTTGGTCATCAGAATATTGAGCAGAGTTCCCTGTGCATCATCTATCAGTTCAAAAGTTAGTCAATAATGTTATTTTTGTGTTTGATACTACAAAGGCTTTAAATACTGATTTCATTTACTCTCTTTCTAACTTGCATGCTTTTACTTCTGTGTATTTAACTTATTTTTTTGATCTGATAACACAGTGTTGTGTAATGTTCAATAATGCATTGTTTACATTTATTTCTTATTTATTCATTGACCAATTTCTTTGCTCTTCATTTTTCCTTGCATCTCAGAGCTTTCCCCTGAGGTCACATTCTTTCTCCCAGAATCACATCCTTCAGAATTCTCTTTTTCAAGGGTCTGGATAGTAGGAAACTCTCTGTGCTTCTGTTTGTGTTTTTAGTGTCTATATTGTGCACTCAATATTGAAGATATTTTCACTAGGAATAGAATAATAGGTGAACAGTCATTTTCTTTCACTTCATGAAGAGTATCATTGTACTGTCATCCTGTCTGCATTGCTGTGGCAGTCAGTCGTCAGTCTAACTGTTGTTCCTTTGACAATGATCTCCAACCACATCCTAACCCAGTATCTTTTTTTTTTTTTTTTGCAGTGTTTACTAGTTTTATGATGAATTTAGTGTGAAGTTCAATGGCAACCCACTCCAGTACTCTTGCCTGGAAAATCCCATGGACGGAGGAGCCTGGTAGGCTGCAGTCCATGGGGTTGCTAAGTGTCGGACACGACTGAGCATCTTCACTTTCACTTTTCACTTTCATGCATTGGAAAAGGAAATGGCAACCCACTCCAGTGTTCTTGCCTGGAGAATCCCAGGGACGGGGAAGCCTGGTGGGCTGCCATCTACGGGGTCACACAGAGTCGGACACAACTGAAGCAATTTAGCAGCAGCAGCAGCAGTGTGAAGTTCACTCATTAGTTCCCTTTCTCCCTCCCTTCTTGCTTTCTTGGTTTCTCTTTTCCTATTTAGGATTTGTTAGGCTTTTTGCGGGTAGGAATTTGATACCATTCATTGGTTCTTCAAAAGTAGAAGCCATTATTTCTTCATATATTATCTTTGTCATATCACATCTCTGCTCTTTTTCTAGAATTCTAACTAAATGTATGTTAGATTTTCTTACTGTCTTCCATGGATTGTAATCTGTCTTTCATATAGTCATTTCTCTGAATCTCTGTACTGTATTCTGCAAAATCTTGTGACATAAATTTCCTGTTCTCTAATTCTCTTTTCATTTATGTCTAATTTGATGTTAAACCACTGGTTTTTGTTTTGTTTTTAATATCAGTAATTGTGATTTTCATTTCTAGAAGTTTTCTTTGGTTCTTCTTAAAAGTTTCTGGGTCATTTTTTATAATTCCCAGTATCTTTAGAATATGTTCAAGCTTGTTTGTGCTTTGTTCTTTTTTACTGTGTGATGCTCATTGACTTTGAAAATTATTTATGCAAATATACTGAGACACAGGATAAAGATGACTTTTCAAAATAGATTTGTATTTGTCACTTTCAATCTCTAAGGGCTTTGCCATATGGTACCATTTAAACTATGCTTATGGCTTGAATCATTTTGGACCACCAAGTGTTTATAACTGCAGTAACACCAGCAAGTGATTGCAAATTTTCAAGGATGAAATTGTCTCCTTATTGAATTGTTCAGTTGTCTCCTGTGGGTGGAGATTTGGGGGAAATGTAGCCTTTGAATTCCCAGTATCTACCGGTGGATTTCCTTTTGCACTTTATTTACTCTTTCGGGAGATACTTAAATTGGCTGGATTAACAAATGCCCTCAGGGCAAAAGTGGCTTCAGTACTAATGACATTTTATCCATGTCATTAGTGCTTGGATATTTTTAATATAGTTACCATTTAAATAATTTTACTATTTGATACTTTTTATACTCAATCCAGCATCCTTTGCTGTCAACTTCTGTAGTCAAGCGGCTGGAGTGAGCTGCTCCACAGACGGCCTCCTGATCTGGTGTCCACCGAGGTCTCAAAGGTGTTCTCTCTGGTTTGCTGCTCTTGTATGTTGCTCTGATCTTAGCTGGAGTATTTCATGGGATGGTCATGTTTCTCCACTTGTTCAGGACCTGGTGATTTGCCTCGCCTGACTCAGGCGCACCATGGTTCTCATCAGCACTCTAGATTTCTTCAAATCTCTCACACACCCTTTTTCATTGACCTTATCTCTCCTGCTGTGGGATTACTTTGTCTTGCTCATGGCAGAACTACTATCTCTCAGCTGAGCCATGTTCTTCGTCCTCTGCAGGAGATGTGGGAAGATCTGAGTCCCTTCTTCACAACACAGAAGCTAATGGAAGCTCACATTGGGCTCTTTGCCTTCTATCCTACTTTGCTCTCCTTCCTCTTCTCCCTCACTCCACTGTGTTGCTGGCTCACCTTAAACGCTCATTTCCTTGTGGAATCCCAAACGGGAAGTAGAGAAGAATCCTGCTGCCTTAGTCTTCCCTTTGACACTTCTGACACATCTTCTCTCTCTGAGGCTTATTCCTTGGATCAAGAAAACTTCTCACTGACTGCCTTTCCTAAATCCAACTCCAGCTTCTTCCCACAATCCCCTGGAACAGGAAGAAAGTTCGAACATTCCACTTCTTCAACATCATATCCTTGCTGTATCCTGGGACAGAAGCACAATGGCCTGTTCATCATAGGTGGACAAAGTCGTTTGCCTATACTATAAAAGAAACTCTGATCTCGGCTACCAGATTTAACCCTTGCTGTGTCAATGGTAGTAAAAGGAATATGAAAATATCTTCTCTTGCCTTTTTTTTAACCTTCTAAATAAGTATTTTGATCAAATATCCTATTTTGGATGTCAAAAACTGATTTTTTAACTGTTTTAAAAATTAATTCCTGCTTTAATAGTCTTAACCCCACCCTCCACACACCACCCTTAGGCAAATGGATACTTTAGGCCAATCAAAGAATAAGTTATATTCATGAAAATGCAAAAGATAAAAGCATATTAGTATGTTCCATAAATACCCAAGTGACAGATATATATATTATTTTTAGTCAAAAGCATTTGTGTTAATTATCTTTTGCTGTGTAATAAATTAGACCAAAATGTAATGGCTTAAAACAATTAATACTTGTTATTTCACAGTTTCTATCAGTCATGAATTCTGAAGCATCTTAGCTTGGTGATTCTGGTTTAGGACCTCTCAGAAGGTTACCAACTAGATGAGAGCTGCTATCATCTGAAGGCCTGTCTGTAGCAAAGATCAACTTCCAAGTTCACTCACATAGCTATTAGCAGGAGGCCCCTGTTACTTGTTGGCTGTTGGCTGGAGGCCTCTGTTTATTCTCCACATGAGTCTCATCTCATGACAGGCAACTGGCTTCACTCAGAGCAAGTAATCAGAGAGTGAGAGAGAGCAGGAAGTCATCATGCTTATCATGTCTTCGTCTGTAGTCACACACGGCCACTGTTGCTTTACTCTGTTCATTGGAAATGGTCACTAAGTCCAGCTCATACCCAAAGGGAGAGGAATTGACCTCTGCCTCTTAAAGGCAGTGACAAAGAATGTATGGACATTGTAAACCACCAAAGTATTAAAATCATTCTATTGCCCACTTCCTATGTGCAGACTGCAAAAATTAACAACAAAACACATTTTTCTTACACAATGGAGCTGAAAGTCTAGTAGGTTCATGAACCTGAAAACAGGCAATTACTACACACTGAGCGGTGGGTCCTAGCTTTCTCCTATATGACATGGGGGACAATAGGTGCTTGAAGGCGCGTGAGTCAAAACACGTGAAAATGCTCTCGTTTAAGTATAGTTTAGCAAAAGTGGCCAAAAGATGAGACTCAAGAGCTCCAAGGTCTATATTCAGATCCCAGCGCTGCCACTTACTGGCCAGGGGACCATGGGCTAGTAATTCATCTTCTCTGTGCCCCAGTTTTCTCATCAGTAAGATGGGAGAGTAACAGTACTCAGTTCATAGGATCCTTGTGAGGATTAAATGTTGGAAAGGACTGAAAAGATGCCTGGAACATAGCAAGATTTAGTTATCACAGGTGTAAACTGCAGGCCACTTCAGAAAGAAATTATTCTAATTTCTGAGACAGGTATATATTCTTATGCTTGTCTAACTGAAAATGAAATAAGCTGTTTTTTAAGATTTAATTTGTAATGATATATTTCCACTTTTTTTCTTTTTAAGCATATGACACGTAGTAAAATGTGAATGTCACTCTTCACCTTTACCCCCACCCACTTACCAATCCCACTTCCTTCCCCAGAGGAAACCACTTTAACAGCTTCATGAATGTTCTTTCAGAAATTGTCTATTTAAAGAAAAATTGTCTTTATTTTTCTTTCTCTTAATAACTTAATAGATCTTCTCATGTTAGTGACTACAGCTTTATGTCATTCTTTTTAATGACTATATTAAATTTTATAGGATAGATATACCATCAGTTCTTTAACCATTCTTTTTTAATGGGCATCCACTTTTTTCCATCTTTTTACTTTTTGAACAGTTGTGTTATAAGCATAAACTTTTTTTTAATTGGAAGATAATTGCTTTACAATATTGTGTTTGCCTCTGCCATACATCAGTGTAAATAAGCTACAGGTATACATATGTCCCCTCCCTCCTGAACCCCCTCCCGTCTCCCACTCCGTCCTACCCCTCTAGGCCATCACAGGGCACTGGGCTGAGCTCCCTGTCACGCAGCAAATTCCCACTTGCTATCTATTTTACATATGGTAGTGTATATGTTTCCATGTTCTCTCTTTTCCCCCTACTGCATCCACAGCTCTGTTCCTTACGTCTGTGTTGCCATTGCTGCCCTGCAAATAGGTTCATCAGTACCATCTTTCTAAATTCCATATGCATGTGTTAATATACACTATTTGTCTTTCTCTTTCTGACTTGCTTCACTTTGTATAATAGGCTCTATGTCCATCAGCCTCTAGGACTGACTTGACTGTGTTCAGCAATACGTGAACCGTGAACTCCCTGATGTTCAAGCTGGTTTTAGAAAAGGCAGAGGAACCAGAGATCAAATTGCCAACATCCGCTGGATCAGGGAAAAAGCAAGAGAGTTCCAGAAAAACATCTATTTCTGCTTTATTAACTATGCCAAAGCCTTTGACTGTGTGGATCACAATAAACTGTGGAAAATTCTGAAAGAGATGGGAATACCAGACCACCTAACCTGACTTGAGAAATCTGTATGCAGGTCAGGAAGCAACAGTTAGAACTGGACGTGGAACAACAGACTGGTTCCAAATAGGAAAAGGAGTACGTCAAGGCTGTATATTGTCACCCTACTTATTTAACTTATATGCAGAATATATCATGAGAAACGCTGGACTGGAAGAAACACAAGCTGGAATCAAGATTGCCAGGAGAAATATCAATAACCTCAGCTATGCAGATGACACCACCCTTATGGCAGAAAGTGAAGAGGAACTAAAAAGCCTCTTGATGAAAGTGAAAGTGGAGAGTGAAAAAGTTGGCTTAAAGCTCAACATTCAGAAAATGAATGAATCAAGATTGCTGGGAGAAATATCAATAACCTCAGATATGCAGATGACACCACCCTTATGGCAGAAAGTGAAGAACTAAAGAGCTTCTTGATGAGAGTGAAACAGGAGAGTGAAACAGCTGGCTTAAAACTCAACATTCAGAAAACTAAGATCATGGCATCTGGTCCCATCACTTCATGGCAAACAGATGGGGAAACAATGGAAACAGTGAGAGACTATTTTTTGGGACTCCAGAATCACTGCAGATGGTGACTGCAGCCATGAAATTAAAAGACCCTTGTCCCTTGACAGAAAAGTTATGACCAACCTAGACAGCATATTAAAAAGCAGAGACATTACTTTGCTAACAAAGGTCCATCTAGTAAAAGCTATGGTTTTTTCAGTAGTCATGTATGGATGTGAGAGTTGGACTATAAAGAAAGCTGAGTGCCAAAGAATTGATGCTTTTGAACTGTGGTGTTGGAGAAGACTTTTGAGAGTCCCTTGGACTGCAAGGAGATCCAACCAGTCACTCCTAAAGGAAATCAGTCCTAAATATTCATTGGAAGGACTGATGCTGAAGCTCCAATACTTTGGCCACCTAATGCGAAGAACTGACTCATCTGAAAAGACCCTGATGCTAGAAAAGATTGAAGGCAGGAGAAGGGGACAACAGAAGACAAGATGGTTGGATGGCATCACCGACTTGATGGACATGAGTTTGAGTAAACCCTGGGAGTTAGTCAAAGAATTGATGCTTTTGAACTGTGGTGTTGGAGAAGACTTTTGAGAGTCCCTTGGACTGCAAGGAGATCCAACCAGTCACTCCTAAAGGAAATCAGTCCTAAATATTCATTGGAAGGACTGATGCTGAAGCTCCAATACTTTGGCCACCTAATGCGAAGAACTGACTCATCTGAAAAGACCCTGATGCTAGAAAAGATTGAAGGCAGGAGAAGGGGACAACAGAAGACAAGATGGTTGGATGGCATCACCGACTTGATGGACATGAGTTTGAGTAAACCCTGGGAGTTAGTGATGGACAGGCAAGCCTGGCTGCAGTTCATGGTGTCAGAAAGGGTTGGACATGACAGAGCAACTAAATGAAACTGATGTGTTTAATGAATGAATGACATGAATGTCAGGATAAATCACCACAGAACTCAGGGCTTTGGACTTCTAAGCCCTATTGCTGGTTTTTGACCTTTAAATTTCCTGATCCTGATCGGGAACTGAGAACTGAATAACAGTGTGAGTGATGTGCCCTCCACTTTCCTTGGTAGCAAAGTGATTAGGCACACAGGGCTGTTCAGAAAAAGGCACTGTCACTGGCTGTAACTACATGTTAGCTAAAGAGTTTTTTTTTTTTTTTTTGAGAAACATACTCACGGATAAGACACCAATAAGGAAGTAAAGATGAATGTAACATGAATCCAAAGATTTGAATATACTTACAGGGTGTATGGCTGGAGAAAAACACAAACGAGAGTTGTGGTCTGAGTTTCCACAGTCCTCTCTGAGATCCTGGGAGGAAGATGCTCTCCTCCAGGGCAGCTGCCAAGTGGAGCTGATGGAGCAGGTACCTAATGGGACGCAGGGTGCGGGGCGTCACCAGAGCGAACAACTTGTGTCTGTGGTCAAGGGAGAGACTCTGGTTGGGTGATAACTAAGAAAGAGATACTGGAGAACAATGAAACAGACAGTGACTTGGAATTACGAGAACGATCTAGTGATTCTCAAAATGGGGTCCATGAATCAGCAGCACCAACTGGAACTTATTAGAAATGCACCTTCTGGGACTTCCCTGGTGATCCAGTGGTTAAGAGTCTGCCTTACCATGCAGTGGACTAGGGTTCGATCCCTGTGGGGGAACTAAGACCCCATGTGCTGCAGAGCAACTAAGCCCCCAGGGCGCAACTACGAGCTGCAGCTGGAGTCCACGCGCCACGTGGAAAAGATCCTGCATGACACAACAGACGCCGTGGGCCACAGCTGACCCGAGACGGCAAATAAGCAAACATTAAAAAAAATGGAAATGCAACTTTTCAAGCTCCACCTGGATCTGCTGAATCAGGACCCCTAGGGATGGGCCCAGCTATCTCGGTTTTAACAAACCCTCTAGGTGATTCTGAAGCACACTCAAGCGTGAGAACCCCTGTCTAGACCAGACCAACTGTATTTTAAGTACAGTTCAGAGGCTGACATAATTAGTATTACCTGGGGGCTTATTAGAAATGCAAATTCTGGGGCCCCCACCCATGCTAGATCAAGCTCTCTTGGGGATGTGGCTTTACCTTTGGAAACTCCTTCTGGCTATGACCTCAGCATGGCTATCATTGAGGATGTCACCTGCAGCAAAGACAAGACACTAGTGAAGACATATGGAACCTAGAGAGGCCCTGGCTCCTGAAAGCAGGACATGGCAGTCTCCCCCAGCACCCAGACTGGCCACAGAGCTCCTGCAGGGCTTTGCCAGAAAGCAGCACAATCATCACTGGCGCATTTACAGCAGGGTTTTCTCAGCTTTGTGTGTTAGTGTGTGTGTGTCAGGGGGTGTCTGTCGTGTGCATTGCAGGATGTTTGGCTGCATCCCTGGCCTCTATTCACTAGAGACCACTAGCATATTCCTCTTCTCCCAGTTTTGACAGCGAAAAATGTCTCCAGACATTGCCAAATGTCTCCTGGGGGGCAAATCTCCCCTAGCTGAGAACTCCTGACTTACAGGAAAATCTTAATCAGGAGGACAGAGGTCCAGATCTTTTGTACCCTGGTGCCATACTTGTGCCCATGGTGAAACAATTCTGTTGAATTCAATCAATAGTAGTCCTGGAACAGTGTCCTCATATCCCCGGGAAAACTAGGAGATGAGGGAAGCAAACTGGAGGGGAACCTGTTAACTGGCATCCAGAAAGGGAAGATGCCAGACCTCTAAGGGATTTTCTTACTCTTTCTTGTGCCAAAATCTCCATTTAATTCACGATTGCTTCCTGGGGCTTCAGATGTACTATGGAAAGCTAAACTCAGGGAACTTCTGGTTTGAGCATGAAACTAAATAGCCAACTTTCAATCCACTCAGAAAGATGTTCCTGGCGGCCTTTGCTTCTGAAACTTATTTCCATTCTTTAAATGAGTTCTGTCCTTCCAACTGGAGTGACAGTCAGCAGGAAGTGAAAGGTCAGCCACCTAGTGATAATGCCCCTTTGCTCTGCCGGGAAGAGAAACAGGTGACGCGGACACCGGTTTTCTAAAACTCCCTAACAGGCCCTGTTTAGACCCCACCCAGCCTTACCGCTCTTCCTCATTTTGGACTGGCCTATGCATTTGGTTCCGGTTCCCATTGAGACAACTTCCTTTGTCACTGAGGGGGGAAAAAAGCAAATCATGAAATGAGTTCTTAGAAATCTGAATTGTCGGCAAGTTTAACAACCCCCTGCACATTCGTCCAGAGGGCTCCCTCACAGTCTGCCTCAGCTGACTGTGCTTCTGCACGGCCATCTCCTGCCACCAGAGGTCCCGCAGCACCTGGCCAGCAGCAGCAGAATATGCTCGGCATCTCAGATCATACCCAACCACCACCATCCCTGTCTAGCCCTGTGTCTCTTACTGGGAGAGACAGTGTTTCAGGGAGAAAAGGTCTCACCTTGCACTGGTCCGTCAGAGAGGTTGCAGGCCTGGTCAGCTGTGGGTTGTATCTTCACCACGGCTGCGAGCAACGTCCACTCACGGTTGGGCTCAGGCTTCCCTTGCTTGGGCAGCCTGCCTCCATAGTGCTCGTAACACAGCTGGGCTATCTCATCCGCAGTCCACATGGTGCTCAGGCCCTGATCAAAACCCACAGCCATCAGGACAGAAAGGAGAGCCAAGGCAAGACGCTGCAACCCATACCCTGCAGCAGCAGGCATTCACAATAGCCCCTTCATGTTCCTCGTGAGGCTCTCCGTTTGTAACTCTGTGTATCATTTTCTCTGACTATCCCTCTGCTTTCTTTTCATCATTAATGAAAGATCAACAAAATCTCAAATCTCACAACCCCAGAAGATACATTACTTCTTCAAACTGTTTTGTTTTTCTCTAATGTTGGATATATGGCATGTTTCTAATGAATCTGAGCCCAATACTCAAAATGAAAGCATATGAGGAAATATTGTTGGTATTCCACTTTTCATTTGGAAATAGCACGTAAAGGGATGCGGACCTCAGCTTGCTTCAGACAGACTCTCACCACACAAAGTTCATCTTTCTGGGGATAAAGGTCTTCTTTTCTATCCTTTTTTCCCAGACATTTTACTTTTTTTTTTCTTTCCCTCACAGCAGAGAGGTTCTTTATCCTCTGTCTAGTAAGCCTCCGCCCCCATCAGGAAAGCAACATTTTAATCTCTTCCACAACCTTTTATGATGTAGAGGGAAGTGACAGAGCTCAGTGGTTTCTCACCACTCAAGTGAGACAGCAGTTCTGCTTCTCAGAATGAGGGTTTTGGAGTTACCCTTTCTGGATTCTAATCCTGGTTTTGCTACAAATTAACTATGAGATACTGGGTAGATTACTTAACCTTTCTGTGTCATCTGATAAGAGACAATAGTATTTAATCCACTGGAGTTTCTGTGAGGCTTAAATAATATTTACAAAAAGTTGGCACAGTGTCCAGCATAATTACATCAATTGAGATTAATACTACAAATAAGAACATTTGAATTTCCTGATTCATTTGCCTTGAGCTCCTTGGCAGATAGTGGATCTGTGATGCATACATAAACCCATGAATAAGAGACCATGAAGCGGACCTAAAAGAGGCCTAGAACACTGCCCTTGACACTCTTCTCATTGTTAACTCTATCAATGCTCACTTGGTGACCTCATTTGGTCAGTATGAAAAGCTTCTTAGGAAAAAATCATAAGGTGATGGGTAAAGCCAAATGTGTCACCAAACAAAAAAAGGCTTCACTTGAGCCTCAAGGCATATAGCAGACAACTGATTATTCCACAATAAACTCTTTGCACTGTTAAATTAATAAAACAAGGAGACAATTAGATTTATGAGCCTCTAATGCTGTGGTAAGATGGTAGGTGTTGCAAGGGGGCATCAGAGGGCAGACACACTGAAACCATACTCACAGAAAACTAGTCATTCTAATCACACTAGGACCACAGTCCTGTCTAACTCAATGAAACTAAGCCATGCCCACGGGGCAACCCAAGACAGGCGGGTCATGGTGGAGAGGTCTGACAGAATGTAGTCCATTGGAGAAGGAAATGGCATACCACTTCAGTATTCTTGCCTTGAGAACCCCGTGAACAGTATGAAAAGGCAAAATAATAGGATACTGAAAGAGGAACTCCCCAGGTCAGTAGGTGCCTAACATGCTACTGGAGATCAGTGGAGAAATAACTCCAGAAAGAATGAAGGGATGGAGCCAAAGCAAAAACAATACCCAGCTGTGGATGTGACTGGTGATGAAGAGTTGACTCATTGGAAAAGACTTTGATGCTGGGAGGGATTGGGGGCAGGAAGAGAAGGGGACGACAGAGGATGAGATGGCTCGATGGCATCACTGACTCGATGGACGTGAGTCTGAGTGAACTCTGGGAGTTGGTGATGAACGGGGAGGCCTGGCGTGCTGCGATTCATGGGGTCGCGAGGAGTCAGACACGGCTGAGTGACTGAACTGAATGCTGTGTTGGCCTATTTAAGCAAACCAAGATCTAAGTGTGTAAAGACCTTAAGATTACCATATCAAAACTGCTAAGGGCCAACCAACAGCTGTCAGCTAGGCTTCCAGTTGTAGCCAATCAAACGATTTCTTTTGTTTCTGCACTTTTTCTACAACAGACTACCTTGCCTCCGGTCTGCAGAGGGCTCCTAACTACTTCTGCTTTGGTGCTGCCCAATTGGAATTGGTTTTTGACCCAACTTTTAAATATTCTAATATGCTTCAGTTTATCATTTAACTGTCTGATGTGTGGGTTGTTATTTCAATAAACGGTCATAGTACATCAGATCATAGTGATTTAAATTAAGAATCTGGCTGGAACTGACATAAATTGTGATTTATAAGTCAGATAACCATCATAAGTTTTCTTTGCCCCACGGGCTGGTTTGCAGGGTCTTTAGCTCAAACTGACTCCAGGATTCGGACAGAGGCGAGCCTGGAGATCTACAGTCCATGGGTTCCCAGGAGTCGGACATGGCTTAGTGACTAAACCACAACCACAAGTTCCCCTAAGTAGGGATTGGAACCGGACCATTGCAGGAAAAAAAGCGGATCCTAACCTCTAGACCGCCAGGGAGCTCTCGCAGAATAAACCTTCTATTTGTTGGAGCAAAAGAAAAGCATGGGTAAGCCTTGAATCCTCCGTTTGGAAGAGATTTCCCTCTCATTTCGAGGGGGCGAGGAGCATCAGAAGGCAGTATACTTTATGAAGGCAGATACTCCGGTACCCACCTGAAATTAAATCATAGGTACACAAACCATAATAGCCAAGGAAGATAGAACTTGCCAGAAGAAACGCTGACTCTCTATGAAGCAGCAGCCCAGAACTTGTATGATCACATTCTCGGAGCTGTCGGGATGAGCGTGCCCAGTAGTTGAAACGAATAAGTTTTGCTACACTGAGTCCACTAAAATTCAAATCCACTCTCTCCTAGAACGTGAATAATTTTTGATATTAAACAAAAGATCAGTTGTTAGTTCTTTGCCCACAAGATTGTATGTTTTAACAGTTGCAAAAAGCTGAAGAGACCACTTCCTTTTCAAAGAAAGTTAGGGCCAGGGGCGAAAAGCCCTTTTCGAAGGGTTGGAAGGGAAGCCTATTTCCCTCAGCTCTAGGCTCAACACCCTCAAGAGGTCCGGGTAGGACCAAGGTGTCCAGGCACCAGGAGACTCCGGGCCCGTGCAGCCGGGACTAGCTGGGTGCCTGTCCTCTTTGGTTTTGTAGGGCGCTGCAGCCCCGCCACGCGTTCCGCGCTCGCCCACACGGGGGCTCTCCGCGCCGGCAGGGCGGTATTTCCACTAAAGGAGCCGCCTTTTACCACCGGACGCGTGGTGGGAGAGGTACTCTTCTCACGTCCTCTCCCCACACAAGCGGAGCTTGGGAAAGTCAGACATTGGGACCTGACCCAGAAGCCACGAGGATCCCCCCTCACCGCCCCCTCGGGTGCCCTCGGCTCCCCGACACTCTGAGACCCTCCCCTCCCACCTCTACGACGCACGCCGTCGAAGGGAGCGGACGGAGCGTGTGCGGCGCAGCGGACGTGACGCCACTAAGAGGCGGCACACCGTGCACGCTGGCCTTTGTAGTCACTTAAGGGGGCGGAGCCAGGCGGGAGGGTCGAACCGACTTCCGGCGCTGTGCGTGTCCGTCAAAGGGGCTCGGGAAGCTGATGGTGTGCGAGAGAATAGATTCCAAGAGTAGAGTGACGTCGTATCTTGGAACACTAGGCTAAATTTTGTCTAAAACAGTGCTATCCAGTAGATATATAATTCGAGCCAGATGTGTAACTTAAAAATCTCTACATTTAAAAAACTCAAAATAGATGAACTTAAACGATGTTTTATTTAACCTGACATATACAACATATTTCAGCGTGTAATCAATTTTTAAAAAGATACTGAGGTATTTTATATTTTTTCCATACTAAGTTTCAGAAGTCTGGTTTGTGTATTACACTCACATTGACATTGACATTGAAGTCGCTCAGTCGTGTTCGACTCTGCGACCCCAGGGACTGTAGCCCACCAGGCTCCTCTGTCCATGGAATTTTACAGGCAAGAGTACTGGAGTAGGTTGCCATTTCCTTCTCCAGGAGATCTTCCAGACCCAGGGGTCGAACCCGGATCTCCCGCGTTGTAGGCAGACGCCTTACCGTCTGAGCCACCAGTGAAGCCACAGTACATCTCAATTCTGATCAGCCACATTTCATATGTGCAATAGCCGCATGTGGCTCATGGCTTATTTATTAACAATTCAGGTCTAAAACCTTCAGATTGTCAGTAATAGTATTACTAGTAATTATGTAGTAACATATAGTATAGCTGTCTGGACAGTTCAGGAATCTGTACCATTTGGCAGTTGCATACCTCAATTCCTAAAGATGAGACGTGAGTCTGGGTGAACTCCGGGAGTTGGTGATGGACAGACAGGGAGGCCTGGTGTGCTGCGATTCATGGGGTCGCAGAGTCAGATATGACTGAGCGACTGAACTGAACTGAATTGAAAGATGAGAATTTACTTTTCATATTACCCCTCCAAAGCTAGAGAAGTGCAGCTTAATTGACCCCCATTCTTTCTTTCTAGATCAGAGGAAGGATAAGTTCCTTACTCCTCCAAAGTATCCTGTTCCTCTCTCTAACGTGTTTAATCTGTGACTCTTCTAGTTTTTTTAAAAGATTTCTTGTGGGGGAATCATCTTCCAGAGTTATCTCAAGGATTAGTACCACTGTTCATCTAGTTCTATACATTGAAAAGTGAATCACCTTGTCATTTCCTTTCCCTTCACCCTCATATTATAATCCAATATATAATCTGTTACCAAGTCCTGTTGATCTCTCTTGAGTTCACCCAGTTCTACTTTTATGGCAAAACTCTAGTCCTTTGGACAAACTGCTGTTGTCTTCCTCTTGGATTGCTGTGCTAATCTTGGACTTTTTCTTTTTTTACTTTTTTCTGCCCAGCTCCAGTTCTTTTTCACTGAATTGCACACACACACCAGATTCACTATTCAACATCCTACTCACTCTTTTCACCCAACATCTAACAAACATGTTTAATATGTCCCAAACCACACTCAACCTTCCTTCTCAGACCTGCCCTTTAAATTTTTTCCATCTCAAGTCAATGGCAACTCTGCTTTCCAGGTGGTTAGGCCTAAAACCTTGAAATTATGTGATTCCTCTTCTCATAGCCCACATTGTCAAACAGATTCTGACCTCAGGAACACAAGCGAACTCCAATGATTCATAACCATCACCGTCATTTTATACCATCCAAAACTAAGCCATCATGTCTCCTCAGCCTGCAATGCAGAGTTAACTCTTTCACTCTTGCCATCCACATACTAACTAGAACAGTCTTTGAAAAACACTGCTCATAACCCTCCAATGGCTTCTTATCTCCCTCATGATAAAACACGTACTCCTCTGCATGCCTTACAGGTGCCTGCATGGTTTGGCCCCTCACTGAGCTTTACTTACTCCTTTCTGGTCATTCCAGACCCCTTTGGAGCTCCTCAAAAAAGCAGTCCTCTGGTCTGGACTATGCTTTTCCACTCAGATCTCTGTTTCTAGATTTCTACTTAGATGTCACCTAGAGAAATTTGTTGAATGAGTAAAGTGGTATAATCCTAAACATTCATTAGGTCAGTTGTCCGGGAAATAAGATGACATTTCAAAAGTAAAAAGAGCGATGAGACAAGAGTAGAGACAAATGGTTTATTTGGTAACAAGGAGTAAAAAGGAATTCTTGATTCCTCTTCTCGCTTTTGGCGGCTGAAGTGAAATGTGATAGTCAAATAGACAGCAACACACACAGGAATTCCCTCGCAGTCCCTGATTACAGAAATGCAAAAATGCCCGTCACACGACTCGCCATTACTGTTTTCTAGACAGAAGTGCCAGGTGCTGTGCTTTCTGGGACATCAGTGGTGGCTACATTCTCCTTCTTGTCTTCAGGTTTCATGGCAGGAAACAGAAGCACTTCCTACAGGAGAGAGAATGGATTCTGAAGCTAAGAAGCACTTCTTCCTGCCCATCCACCCACTCCACCCCCGTTACTGTTATCACCAAAACCAGGAGATCTGTGTTTCATTTTAGTCCCTCTCAGTTACAAACAGTGGAAAAGAAGAAATGCACAACTAAAGGATCCCGCATGCTGCAACTGAGACCCAGAGCCAGGTAAACAATATTAAAAAGAAAAACGCACAGCACTGCCTGGGTCACGATATCAAAAGAAAACAGAGAGGTTCTCTCCAAATGATTTCTTCATCTGTAAATATGGGGATAGCGATAGTTTCTACATGTCCCAGGTTAACTTAAGTTAAATGAGTAATGCATGAAGACCGCTCAGCACGTTCCTTGGATCCTTAAGAAATGCAAACAATTGGTATTTCTTCTGCCTTGGGTAGAAACCCCCCGATTTTGTACAATCAGACGCCCTGGCCGTCCTCTTGTGACGTCACCGGTGACCTCTCCGCCTGCCCCTCCTCCCAGCCCAAAGCCCTCCCCTTGCGCTCCAGGCCCGCCAGCCCACGCCTCTGGCACTGGTGCACGCGGCGGCGCTCCTCCAGGGCTGCCGGCTACCTTGATGTTATTGGAGTCTGTGAGAAACATGGCGACGCGGTCGATGCCCATGCCCCAGCCGCCCGTGGGGGGCAGCCCGTACTCCAGGGCGGTGCAGAAGGTTTCATCTATGAACATGGCCTCATCGTCGCCAGCAGCCTTGGCCTAGAGGACAGAACCACACAGTGACACTGTTCCAGGCTGCGTGCTCTGGCGTCTGAGTGAGCATGTGAAAACTCAGAGGCGTTTCCATCCCCGCGCTGCTCTGGACACCCAGCACTTGCTGGAAACTGGCTTCCCAGGAACTCCAGGATGGAGCCATTTCTTTCGAAGACCTGAAGGTCAGCACTGATGAACCGTACCCCAGAACACATGTGAACTTCTCTGCCAAATGGAAATACCTCCACTGCCTGGGGCTCTGCGGATCCAGTGAAGCTGATTTTCAGAGACTGAATAATTCCCAACAGTGTCTCTCCCACTTCCTGAACCACCCATCAGTGGCAACGCTAGTGCAGGCAGCCTGTGGGTGCTGTCTTCCCATCCCCAGGCCACCTCAATAAATGTACATCTAAGAAAACGTAACATCCTTGTCAAAGAAGTGTCACACTCCCCCCACAGATCATCACGCCTGAGCCCCATTTATATAGAAATTCTAGGGCCCAAACTGGTCAAGTTCTCCATCTTGAAATGTGACCTCCTCCTGTGAGGCCTGTGGCTTTCAGCCTTCATTTCTGTTCTCGTCAGCAGGAGGTGCAGGCCAGACACAGACCAGGGTGAAGGCAGGTGTCTCTGGTGAGCAGGCACAAGCTCCCTCCTTACCTTGGCCTGTTCTTCAAAGAGCTGGCGCTGTCGCACAGGGTCGTTCAGCTCAGTGTAGGCATTGCATATTTCCTTCTTCATGACAAACAGCTCAAAGCGCTCAGTCAGACCCTCTTTAGAGCGGTGCCTGGGGACAGGAGACCACCGGGAAGGCTGAATAAAGAGAACATGTGGTCCAAGCACAAGAACTCCTGAAACCTGGTTGACTCAAAACTGTTACTGACTGTGACCCGAAGCCTGTATGCATCCTCAGCACTGAACCATTTGCTACATTACCGAGGATGGTTAGAGACAAGGAAGCTTGAATTATCTTACAGCAGACCTATGCAGTAGACTGGGACCCCGAACCAAACCCGCCATATTCATGCCCTGCCATACTGACTCCGGGCTGCCTGGGTGACTTGCTCTGGCCGGTGGGACATCAGCAGAGGCTTGGTATGTTTTTGCACACCAGGATTTAGTCTTTCAGAATGATTCTACTTGGAGCCCTGGCTCTGCTGCCAGAGAAGAGGGTCTGGAGGAGGAAAATCCCCCGCAGGGGGATGCAAGGCACGCTGGCTGAATTCCCAGATGAAAAAAGCCACTTGAGTTACCCTCACCAACACCACATAGGGCAGAAAGACAACCCTGTGAGCCCACACACTCTTGGGAATAAACTGCTTTATGTCACTAAGTTCTGAGGTTATCCTGCAGCAACAGGTAAGTGAAACACTGCACTGTCTTACCATTTGGCCAGAGGGCTCATGATCTGCGGGTGATCACAGATGAAGGTAGGATTGATGCACGTCACTTCCAGGAACTCCCCGACAAGCTGAAGGAAAAAGCAGAGCACCGCTAGAGCCCTTTGAAATGCCATTTTGATTGGCTCAGTCCTGGTGGCAGAGGACTCCTATCCACACCTGAGCTACAGAGGTTTATCTTAAGCTGCTGAAAGCTTGGTAAGGATTAACTAAGGTAACAAATGTAACTATGTGGCAGAGAGCTTAGCACAGAGGAATTTAAAACTTGTTCTCTCCTTTCTCTCTCTCGAGCTTTCCTGTGAAGCTGGGGAAGTTGATTCTCACGGCAGAGCTCTCCTTCACGGGGGCAGGGTGCCTTTCCAGTGGACGTGGGCACTTACTGCCGGTGCCCGGCCTCTCACCTTATCAAGCAGCCTGGCGGTGGTCCGGGGTGGAGGGCACTCGACATCTTTTGCCACACAGATATCATCAAGGATTCTGCGAGTTTCTGCAATACAAACATACAAGCTGGGACAGAAGACATCACACCATCACAATACCACCCCAATGTAAGAATTACAAAGGGAATTCTACTGACCTAATCTAATTCAGAGCTGAACAGGAAGGAGGGTCCTACAACTGGAGGAGTGCTTCACTTTACCTTCAGTTTCGAAGAGGTTCGTTTCGGGCAGTTTCATGCCCAGGGCTTTCTCAAGCTCTTCTACCATGCTGATTTTCCGGAAGGGCGGGGTGAAGTCAATCTCACAGGCTTGGCCTTCTGGGCCATCTGGATGGTAGGTGACCTTGTAACTGCCTGTAATGTGTTTCACCATCCCTGGGAAAGAAATGTGTCATTTAAAGAGGACCAACAGGAAGTCCAATTGAAGGCAGCACACCAGTCCTCCAGACACGTGGGAAAGACAAAGGGAGCAGGAGGGGGATCACCTGAAATCATCTTCTCTGTGATTTCCATAAGATCATGATAGTCGGCATAGGCCATGTAGAATTCACAGGTGGTGAACTCAGGATTGTGAGTCAAATCAATTCCTTCATTCCGGAACTGGCGTCCAATCTCATAGACCCGGTCGATGCCACCAACCACCAGCATCTAGGAACACATGGCCATGGTCATGGTCACGGCAGCTAGTCTTGTCTGGCTGGGGAAAGTTTCTGTCTACAAAAGTTGTAACTTGGTTTTCACAGCTCAAGCCATGCTTTCAGGTCTCTACCTAAAATGCTGAATGCCCTACTCTCTTCAGGTCTTTGTGGATAATTATAATTCCCTCTGGCTGCCCGGAACACTGAATACTCTTCCTCTGGGGTGTCCCCCATCTTGTGTGAGCTTCTCCAAGAAGCCTCTCGGAGGTCAGGGTGCAGACACATGACCCAAGCTTTGAGAAACATGGCGACGCGGTCGATGCCCATGCCCCAGCCGCCCGTGGGGGGCAGCCCGTACTCCAGGGCGGTGCAGAAGGTTTCATCTATGAACATGGCCTCATCGTCGCCAGCAGCCTTGGCCTAGAGGACAGAACCACACAGTGACACTGTTCCAGGCTGCGTGCTCTGGCGTCTGAGTGAGCATGTGAAAACTCAGAGGCGTTTCCATCCCCGCGCTGCTCTGGACACCCAGCACTTGCTGGAAACTGGCTTCCCAGGAACTCCAGGATGGAGCCATTTCTTTCGAAGACCTGAAGGTCAGCACTGATGAACCGTACCCCAGAACACATGTGAACTTCTCTGCCAAATGGAAATACCTCCACTGCCTGGGGCTCTGCGGATCCAGTGAAGCTGATTTTCAGAGACTGAATAATTCCCAACAGTGTCTCTCCCACTTCCTGAACCACCCATCAGTGGCAACGCTAGTGCAGGCAGCCTGTGGGTGCTGTCTTCCCATCCCCAGGCCACCTCAATAAATGTACATCTAAGAAAACGTAACATCCTTGTCAAAGAAGTGTCACACTCCCCCCACAGATCATCACGCCTGAGCCCCATTTATATAGAAATTCTAGGGCCCAAACTGGTCAAGTTCTCCATCTTGAAATGTGACCTCCTCCTGTGAGGCCTGTGGCTTTCAGCCTTCATTTCTGTTCTGGTCAGCAGGAGGTGCAGGCCAGACACAGACCAGGGTGAAGGCAGGTGTCTTCTGGTGAGCAGGCACAAGCTCCCTCCTTACCTTGGCCTGTTCTTCAAAGAGCTGGCGCTGTCGCACAGGGTCGTTCAGCTCAGTGTAGGCATTGCATATTTCCTTCTTCATGACAAACAGCTCAAAGCGCTCAGTCAGACCCTCTTTAGAGCGGTGCCTGGGGACAGGAGACCACCGGGAAGGCTGAATAAAGAGAACATGTGGTCCAAGCACAAGAACTCCTGAAACCTGGTTGACTCAAAACTGTTACTGACTGTGACCCGAAGCCTGTATCATCCTCAGCACTGAACCATTTGCTACATTACCGAGGATGGTTAGAGACAAGGAAGCTTGAATTATCTTACAGCAGACCTATGCAGTAGACTGGGACCCCGAACCAAACCCGCCATATTCATGCCCTGCCATACTGACTCCAGGCTGCCTGGGTGACTTGCTCTGGCCGGTGGGACATCAGCAGAGGCTTGGTATGTTTTTGCACACCAGGATTTAGTCTTTCAGAATGATTCTACTTGGAGCCCTGGCTCTGCTGCCAGAGAAGAGGGTCTGGAGGAGGAAAATCCCCCGCAGGGGGATGCAAGGCACGCTGGCTGAATTCCCAGATGAAAAAAGCCACTTGAGTTACCCTCACCAACACCACATAGGGCAGAAAGACAACCCTGTGAGCCCACACACTCTTGGGAATAAACTGCTTTATGTCACTAAGTTCTGAGGTTATCCTGCAGCAACAGGTAAGTGAAACACTGCACTGTCTTACCATTTGGCCAGAGGGCTCATGATCTGCGGGTGATCACAGATGAAGGTAGGATTGATGCACGTCACTTCCAGGAACTCCCCGACAAGCTGAAGGAAAAAGCAGAGCACCGCTAGAGCCCTTTGAAATGCCATTTTGATTGGCTCAGTCCTGGTGGCAGAGGACTCCTATCCACACCTGAGCTACAGAGGTTTATCTTAAGCTGCTGAAAGCTTGGTAAGGATTAACTAAGGTAACAAATATAACTATGTGGCAGAGAGCTTAGCACAGCAGGAATTTAAAACTTGTTCTCTCCTTTCTCTCTCTCGAGCTTTCCTGTGAAGCTGGGGAAGTTGATTCTCACGGCAGAGCTCTCCTTCATGGGGGCAGGGTGCCTTTCCAGTGGACGTGGGCACTTACTGCCGGTGCCCGGCCTCTCACCTTATCAAGCAGCCTGGCGGTGGTCCGGGGTGGAGGGCACTCGACATCTTTTGCCACACAGATATCATCAAGGATTCTGCGAGTTTCTGCAATACAAACATACAAGCTGGGACAGAAGACATCAACCATCACAATACCACCCCAATGTAAGAATTACAAAGGGAATTCTACTGACCTAATCTAATTCAGAGCTGAACAGGAAGGAGGGTCCTACAACTGGAGGAGTGCTTCACTTTACCTTCAGTTTCGAAGAGGTTCGTTTCGGGCAGTTTCATGCCCAGGGCTTTCTCAAGCTCTTCTACCATGCTGATTTTCCGGAAGGGCGGGGTGAAGTCAATCTCACAGGCTTGGCCTTCTGGGCCATCTGGATGGTAGGTGACCTTGTAACTGCCTGTAATGTGTTTCACCATCCCTGGGAAAGAAATGTGTCATTTAAAGAGGACCAACAGGAAGTCCAATTGAAGGCAGCACACCAGTCCTCCAGACACGTGGGAAAGACAAAGGGAGCAGGAGGGGGATCACCTGAAATCATCTTCTCTGTGATTTCCATAAGATCATGATAGTCGGCATAGGCCATGTAGAATTCACAGGTGGTGAACTCAGGATTGTGAGTCAAATCAATTCCTTCATTCCGGAACTGGCGTCCAATCTCATAGACCCGGTCGATGCCACCAACCACCAGCATCTAGGAACACATGGCCATGGTCATGGTCACGGCAGCTAGTCTTGTCTGGCTGGGGAAAGTTTCTGTCTACAAAAGTTGTAACTTGGTTTTCACAGCTCAAGCCATGCTTTCAGGTCTCTACCTAAAATGCTGAATGCCCTACTCTCTTCAGGTCTTTGTGGATAATTATAATTCCCTCTGGCTGCCCAGGAACACTGAATACTCTTCCTCTGGGGTGTCCCCCATCTTGTGTGAGCTTCTCCAAGAAGCCTCTCGGAGGTCAGGGTGCAGACACATGACCCAAGCTCCCCGGTCAGATCCATCTGTGAGACTTCCAAGGAGGATGCAGATATAGCACAGAGTCTCCTGTGGTGAAGGGGGCCAGAGGTATCTGGCTTATAAAGGTACTAACTGTAGAGGTCCTAATGGCAGCGACCTGTGCCTCGCGCCACGCTTATGAGCTGTGGCAAGTTCCCAAATGGAGATACTGGGTTCTTCATGGGGACAGCCCTTTGATATGATTCAGCACCATTCGTAATTGTGTGGTCTCCACGCCCGATTCTCTGATCCTCCTGGAAACTGTGAACTTCCTTGTATATTTGGATACAATTTTCTTTTACTTAAATACTCTAACAGTTTTTGTTGTTTGCAACCAATGACATAGTCTTTGATATTTATTCTGGTGATCTGAGGATATTTCCAACTTTCAGGCAAAGATTCAACTCATTCTTCAACAAAAGACTAAAATCAGATTTAATCTAAGAATTATAAACTTAAAAGTATTATGGGAAACAAAGTAGGTTAGGAAGATCTGTCCATCTAGGAAAGACAATCCCTTTGCACTTAGAGGAGGCTCTACTGATCCTGTAGATAAATTCCAGAAATGTAACACTCACAAAATTGACATTTAGAACACTTCTGTTGTTCTACCCTCACAGTTCCTCTTATTTCTGACTGTACCTGTCTAGCCAATGTTTTTTAGCCTTCTGCTTCTCTAAGGACACAGGGCATCTTTTACTGATTACCTTATGGTAAAGTTCTGGAGCAATTCTCATATATAAATTCATGTCTAGCTCATTGTGGTAGGTGATAAAAGGCTTGGCCACAGCTCCCCCTGGGATGATGTTCATCATGGGAGTTTCAATCTAAAAGAGAGGGAAAAACGTTTAGTTCACAGACAGAGCTCCTCTAGTTTGAGGGGACGGCTCATGCTTTGACTGGGATAGTCTATTATATCCCAAGTAAAAGATAAGTTCAATAGTAATGTGCAGGTGCTTGACAAAAAAGTAGAGCTAGCTTGATTCTCTAGTATAGTGTCTCTTTCTATTAATACCAGACACCATTAACACAGTATCATAAACTTTCACAAGCTGTCAGTGGGACTCTAAATGGGTATGTCCTTTCTTGAGTTCAATTTGCAGTATTTATTAAAAATGTAATGGCTTATATTCTTTGACGTAAATCCAGCATACAGAAACACTTGTACATGTGCACAAAGATGTTCCTAAAACATTATCAAAGAAAATCAGAAACTTAAACTACCAATAGAGGAAATTATAAAGTATCAAAAAGGAACATACACACACACACACACACACACACACACACACATGGACATGCAAAGGGTCCTAGAATATGTTGGGGATGGAGAGGTCCATTATAATATACACAATATGACTTCATTTATGTTTAAAACAAAGAGTAAAACCCTTCTAAAACACTTACACAGGTACTCCATCTGCAACATGCATCGGTATGTATATAAATATACACAGAAAATGGCAAGGAAGGATACATATTCAAATGCATGTTTGGAAAGGGAAATTAGTTGGGAAAAAATGAAAAGGGACTTTCAGTTTTGCTTCTACTTACTTCTTTATTGTCTAAATTTGTTTTATAGTAACATGTACTCATATTTCTCTTACAATTAGAAAATATTGAAATTTTTTTGTTCTAAAATTCTTCCTAAACAACATCTTTCAGTTTAAACAAGTTGAATAAAAATTAAGAAAAATACTTTTAATTCTACAAAAAAGCAAAACGAGTTGGCAACATATTGAACATGGCATCATTAGCACGTGGCTGGCCCTCTACTGTGTTCATTATCTTTGTAGTCCTGTCCTACCTTCCAAATCAGGGCAAGAAAGAGGACTTTTCATTGAGCATGAAGCATACTGACATAGGATGTGCCTGTGGGGAAGGGAAGGGAAGGGAAGGGAAGGGAAGGGAAGGGAAGGGAAGGGAAGGGAAGGAAGAGTAAGAGGCAGGCACCGCAAGGCAGCTCATGTCAGGTAAGAACTCTCTATCACCTCTAGGAATCCCAATTCATCCAAGAAACTTCTTATATACGTGATGATCTTAGAGCGGATGATAAATTTCTGCCTCACAAAGTCATTCAGGATCAAGTCCAAGTATCTCTGACGATACCGTGTTTCCTAAATGAGAAGGAACAGAGAGGAATCACTGATGTGTTCCATTCAATGGTATGGTAAATCAGAGCCAGAAGGCTACAAGAATTCACCTTGTTTTGAGGCCGAAGTGAAGATGAGGTAACATGTGCAAACAAGGAGACAGCAGTGTGATTTCATAGGGGATGATGCTTAGCTCGCCCTTCTTGGTTTTCCCAGGATTGCCCTGGACTCCAATTATGTCTCCTCGGCGCAGTTTGTTGTTAATACGAATAAATTCTTCTTCAGATTTGTAATTCCTGAATGAATGGAAAATTTAACACGGTATACAATATCCCAAATTAAAACTTACCTCTGGTTTAACTTTAGAACCCTTGCTAAACTGTTAGTGTGAATCTAAGAAGACTCCTAGATTCAAGGTCAAGTGTTTGTCACACAACCCAAGAACAGGCGTCAATCTCTAGGTGACCAGAGAGCTAGTTTATTTTCCCAACCTTACACCATTCCCTTTAACTTTTATTTCCAACAAGAGAAGACCACGTGGACCTTTGTTCTCTGTCATGTTGCTCTGGGCCAATTGAGAAAGGCCTGTAAATGGATATTTCTATATACCTGGAATTGGCCATGACTTGCAACTTGACCCCCTCTCCTCGAAGGTCATAGAAGATGAGCTTTCCTCCAGAAGCTCTTTTGGCATGGATCCTACCTGGAGAAAGAACAGCAAAAATACTGACACACTGACAGAAGCTATTTCATGGTATCAGTGCCAAAAAAGTTCCCTCTGCATTTTTCACATCAAGGCAGAACATAAACTAGAGCAATTTGATTGTAGCCCGAGGCCTAAGCCCTGCCCTTTTCTACAGGACAAAGTTGGCTTCCCATTCAAACCAGTTAAAGAATGTGTAGGAAGATCGGTTTTGAAAGGTGCTCAATGGATTCCCAGAATGTTGGAAACAGTGTCGTTTTTGGATCTTCCTAAATCCCCACATAAAAAGAGAAAGCACAATTAAGACAGGAGAGGGCAAAAAGCCATGGACAAAATTTACAGCAAAATTACGTGGGAAGGTATTCCAAGAATCCCCAAATATAAGCATGGGTAAAAACCACCAAGGACCCAAGAGGAAAAAGCTATGGGAATCATGGGGTCTCTGACAGGTCTGAGAACTGGAAGTCGCCCCCAAAACCACAGGTATTCACTGGAAAATGTGGCAGGGTTAAGTAAAGGACTGCAGCTCGCTGCCATACAAGTGAGTACAGTGGGTTGCGCACCAAGCAGGTCTAGGGGACGAAGCCCTTTAGTGGAGCCCCCAAGAACTCTAAATTCAATGGCCAGGGATCTCTCCTGGGACAAGGCCCCCCCAAAACTGAACAAGACCAAGAAAACAGAGGAAGTCCAACAAAAGCAAGGAAGGAAAAGAGACTGAGAACCCCAGAAAGCAAGTTGCTGTATTTCTGAATGCTTCAAAAAAAAACCAGAAGAGGCCTCAGTGAGACTAGAAAAGCGATCTGAACCAAGCTCCCCGGACCTCCCTTTTAAAAAATATTTATTTATTTGGCTTTGTCAGGTCTTAGCTGCTGCATGCGGGGTCTTTAGTTGCAACATGTGGGATCCCATCAGGGATTGAACCTGGGCCTCCTGTGTTGGGAGCAGAGTCTTAGCCATTGGATCACCAAGGAAGTCCCCTGAGCTTCCTTTTAATATTCAGGAAAAAAAAAAAAAAATCTCACATTTAAAAGAAAAAAAAACAAAACATCACAGCCGAGCTCTCTTGCCTGCTCTTGTGTATCTCTTATAAACATCTTATATTAATAAATCTATTTTTTGCCTATCAATAAAAAAAAGCAAGGTCAAACACCAATATTAAATTTAGAAACAGAGAGTACAAGAATAACATCTCCACAGACAATGAAAGCACTTGAGAAAGACATGCTCGGAAAAAGCAAAGAATTCTATTTCACAACCTGAAAGACATTTGAATATGATACAAAATATGAAAGAACATAAATCAGAGCTAGAAAAACTAGGAAATAAGATGGCATGGAAAAATTAGAAAATAAAGTAAAAAAACCATCTTAGAAATGAAGCCTAAATTAGAAGGAAATAAGACTTAATAAACAAAACACATAATGCCTTAAGACAATCTAGAAAGGAGGATAAAATTAAAAATCAAATTATAAAAAAGATTAAAAAAGAAATTTCAGAAGTGTCAAAAATGAATAATGAAAAAAGCAAAGATAAAAGATATTTGGGGGGGGCATTTAAGTATTGGCAGGGGGTTCTCTTTAGGTGGTGGGATTATGGGTAATTAAACTTTTCTCTCTTTGCCTCTCTGAATATTTCAACATTCTAAATTTTCTACAACTGGTAGTTTTATATAGAAATATTTTTGGGGGGTATAAATGAAAGACAAGATTTAATTATTTTTTGAATTAAGGAGAAGATCTACACAAAACAAAAGTGCTCTAGAAATATAGCCTAGTGTATAGCAGTCTAGGGACACAGATACGAATTTTTAGGAGCTTATTAGGGCATGGTTCCCACCGGCGGGATAAAGTCTCATAAAGGACTATGAACAAGTAGCAGCACCAGGTCAGGGGTCCCCCACAAAGAATGCCCTTTCCTCTGCAGCCTCGACGCTGGAATGCGGCCTCATGCCTTAGAGCTGCTCTGCTTTCTGTCAACAGACATAATGGCACCATCTCTAGGAATGTAGTCTCAGACACAAGCTCCTGGAGAGCAAGACCACCCCAGACCTTCCTTTGCGCAACTGCAGAGGCCTGCCTGCTGCGGGAGCCCAGCAAATTGCCAGGGAGTCTTCCTACCTGCCACCTTTAAGGTGATGTCAGTCAGGTGGTCCCCAGGCTGCAGGTGACTGTATTCTTGGATGAAGTCAGTGAGCGAGATGTCCACATGGAACTTGTGTGGGTACGGATCTTCCCCACTGACCTTCAGCTGGTGGATTGCTTGGCTTCGGATTTTGAAGTATTGCTGTTAAAAAAACAAAAGAGCTGAGAAGTTGAGCCTGGTCAGACCAGTGGCCAGTCTAGCGGAGTTCAGTATTCTGCCTCAGAGGAGTCCCAATACAGTGAGGTTTCTTTAACCAAGCTCTCTCCAGCCTTGAAATCAAGGATTGGCTATGGAGTGAGATTTGCACTTAAATATGCAGGGTGGTCAGATATACAGTGAGAATAAAGACTAGAATTCCAAAATGCAAGATGTGACAAAAAGAAAAACATTTCTGTCTAAATAAGTTTCTTTTTTGCGGAGATGGGGGTGGCCCCCAAGTGGAAGCTCAGAGACCTAACCACTGGACTGCCAGGGAATTCACTAAAACTAACTGGTGTGGATGGCCCTGGCTACCACTTCTGGAGACACACTGCCTGATGAGTGACTTCTCCTACTTTCCTATCCCTGGTCACACACCAGACTTTTCCCCAAGCCATGTCCATGGGCCTGGAGGTGTGAAAACACAGAATATTCTCTATCGGGGTCAGCAAACATTTTCTGATGCAACTACTCAAGGTTGTAGTGTGAAAGCAGCCTTAAGACATGTAAACAATGGGCATGGGTGTGTTCCAACACAATTTTACTTACAGAACTAGGGAGGAGTGACAGGGATGGTGGGCCACGGTTTGCCAATCTCTCAGCTAAAATAAACCCCCCAGACCACCTGTAGGGAGAGATTTTCTCTAGAGTTGCTATAAAGTGAAAGTGAAGTCGCTCAGTTGTGTCCGACTCTTTGCGACCCCATGGACTGTAGCCTATTAGGCTCCTCCGTCCATGGGATCTTCCAGGCAAGAGTGCTGGAGTGGATTGCCATTTCCTTCTCCAGGGGATCTTCCTGACCCAGGAATAGAACCTGGGTCTCCCGCATTGCAGGCAGATGCTTTACCGTCTGAGCCACCAGGGAAGCCACCAGGGTTGCTATAAGGTCCAGTTAACTCCAAGGAGTATCAGCCACTTGGAAGTACTGGATTCTCTCGAATGTTAAGCAAGAAAAGACAAGAAAGATGCACAGGGCCTGTGCCTTCAACCAGATGGAGTGGTGGGCACCCCATCAGTCCCAGTTCCTGTTTATCCCGTCAGTCACTGGTCCCTCCTACTGTCTCTTCCCGGGGAATCTGCCCTAAGTCTCATCAGAAGCTGCCCCGAGCCCAGGGAGGGCAGTGGTCCCGAGAACTCACATTTGGGTCCAAGCTCTCCTCTCCGCAGCCACGCCATTGTCAGCACTGTGATTGGTGGCGGAGGCCTGACTCAGCTGTTTCTCACTGAGCTCCTTCTGCTTGGCCTCCTTCTCCGCTATTTTCTTCTCAGCTTTCAGGCGTCTCTTTAGCTCACTGTCAGGAAGATGAAAGTGTTCAATGTAACAGGTGCCTGAAGAGTCCCCTACGTTCTGCCCCGTCACCAATTCCCAAAAATATCAACTGCCCAGGGAAACACACTTGCCCAGTCCTGCACCCCCTAGTTATCTCTTAGTTACTAAACTCTATACATGAAATAGAGGAAAAAATAAACTTAGAATAAAGATGTGAAAGATCTTTTTCTCAGCCTCTATTTTCCAGTTGGAGGTCCTTGGCCTTAGGTCCCGTCTAAAATCAAGATACACAAGGACAAAGAAAACCCTACATGTATTAGTTTATAGTTAGGATAGGAAAAAATGTTTTACAGAAAATCACCAAGATTTTCTCAGGCTCATTAGTCTTGGGAGCTCCTTGAGGCCAGGGACTGAGTTGTTCGGTATCCTCTGGAGAACATGAAGTTCTGAGAGCATTCGATTTGATGTGTGATAAGGTGAAAGCCCTAGTTTTGTCATCATTCTCCCGTCCCACAAGGAGTGCATTAGTCTGTGGGGTGAGGAAGTCCAGGGAGACACTCCTCTGACAATCTCTCCCGCAGCATCGATCAGTGCATTGACAGTGATCCTCAGCATTGGCCTCACTTTCCCCAGAGGAGCCGGACTTTGACAACAAATTGGGTAGATAGTGTACAAAGCAGCATGGTGTAGGGGATAATACACCATCTTTGCAGCCAGACGGTCTAGGACTAAAACCTGACTTGGTGTGCTTGAGCAAGTTACTCAATCACTCAAGTTATTCCTTTAAAATAACAATAGACACCTTCCTCCCTAAATGTTGTGAGGATTGAAATATACACAAAGAGATAACCCCCATCTCTAGCATCTAACTGCATTCTTTAATTAAGCATGCAAATGTGAACTATTCTAGGCTTGCCCCACTATCTGAACTCTTCACACCCTGCCTCAAGGACAGAAACTTTACAGATGTGGACTAAATTTCTGGTCAAATCTCTCACTATCCAAACTCTCTTAATACTTGTTATCTGAGACTCAGAAACCAAACAGATTTGGGCAGAGAGGGATACCCTCATTGTTTTTTCAAACCACCAATGTTAAATGAATATCCTATAATAACGAACCATGGCAAATGATCCCTCGTCATGCTTGCTATTGTTTGTTTTCAGGGCACATTCTTAATTATATGTGAGTTTAGAATAACTCAATTTAAAAAATGGAGATTTGAAATGACCATCTTTTAAGTAAGAAAACTGACCCTGAGGGCCCCAAAGTAAGTGTCTCTGGGTATAATCTGTTATGTGTCAGTTGTAAAGTCGCCTCTCCAGAACAATGTGCTAGATTTATTGTGCTGTCATTCAGTCAGGAGCATCTAAGCCTAGGTTCTTCCTAGCAGCAATGGCAACTCACTCCAGTACTCTTGCCCGGAAAATCCCACAGGAGGAGCCTGGTAGGCTGCAGTTCGTGGGGTTGCTTAGAGTTGAATATGCCTGAGCAGCTTCACTTTCACTTTTCACTTTCATGCATTAGAGAAGGAAACAGCAACCCACTCCAGTGTTCTTGCCTGGAGAATCCCAGCTACGGGGGAGCCTGCCGTCTATGGGGTCGCACAGAGTCAGACACAACTGAAGCGACTTAGCAGTAGCAGCAGTTTTTGACATTTAAATCAAATCAGTAAAAAGGATTATCCAAAAAGGTTCTAGGAATAAGAACTAAGACTATTAACTAAATTAATCTGAGAAGCAAAGAAATTCCAGAAAGACAGGGAAGGGAAAATAATCGGTGTTACAAATTCTTCTTTATTCATACAAGCGTTTTGTGTCAGCACTGTTCTAGCATAAGACTAAACGTCATCTCAAGAATTTATGGAGTGAGAATTTGAATTTCTTAAAGAGAAACTGAGAAAGGACTATTGGTTTGGGTGGTAGGTAGCAGGGCTGTTTACTTGGCAAAAAGTCCAAAGCTCAGCCAGAGGCTTTACAGATAGGAAACTAATTAGGAAGGGCCTTTGCTCCCAGAGCAACAAAGAAGGTAAAGGGCACCAACCTTCTTTTATCAGAAAGTGGCTTGTCCTTGTGAATCGTTGTAAAAGGAGCAAGTTGACACAGGCGCAGCTCCCTCTGCCCCCACTGTGCCCAGGAGGTTTGGCTCTAGGAATAAGAACTAAGACTATTAACTAAATTAATCTGAGAAGCAAAGAAATTCCAGAAAGATAGGGAAGGGAAAATAATCGGTGTTACAAATTCTTCTTTATTCATACAAGCGTTTTGTCTCAGCACTGTTCTAGCATAAGACCTAAACGTCATCTCAAGAATTTATGGAGTGAGAATTTGAATTTATTAAAGAGAAACTGAGAAAGGACTATTGGTTTGGGTGGCAGGTAGCAGGGCTATTTACTTGGCAAAAAGTCCAAAGCTCAGCCAGAGGCTTTACAGATAGGAAACTAATTAAGAAGGGCCTTTGCTCCCAGAGCAACAAAGAAGGTAAAGGGCACCAACCTTCTTTTATCAGAAAGTGGCTTGTCCTTGTGAATCGTTGTAAAAGGAGCAAGTTGACACAGGCGCAGCTCCCTCTGCCCCCACTGTGCCCAGGAGGTTTGGCGCAGGGACCCCCTAACAAGCCTTACAGCGGCTTGCATCAACATGGCAGAATACCCTGGAACCACCTAAGAATGATTACCGCCACCTAACAGGAAACAGAGAGGTGGCGTCAGATGGGACAGGCAGTACAATATACCCCCAGCCAGCACTCCTACTGGTATGGGTTGGGGTTGGGGGAGAAGGGGAGGTTATACAACCTTTTAGTGTCCCATTTTATGCAAGACCCTCTCAACTGACAGCAGCCGCCTAACACTGTGCTACTTCTCAGCCCTGGCTATGGTAAGATGATGCTTATCTGGGGTCACAAGTCAATAAGTCAATCAATGGTTTACAGGTACAAATGATCACAACATTCTAGAAAATAGGAGACAGGACATGAGGCAGTGTTTCTCAAGCTCCTGACATGCAGTTTCTCTCCTAGAGAGGAGACACCTAGCTACAAAGATGGCAATGTGAAGCATACAAAGCGTCATCAACTGCCAACTCTGTTCGAGCTAAGAATAAGCCGCAAAGGCACCTGAGTCAAAGACTTGTTTGGAGCTCTAGGAATGAGAAGGAAAGGAGCATTTCAGGAAGTCTTGGACTACATTAAGTTTATACATTAACACTGGAAGGCAATACAATGACAGAGACCATGTTCTTCACTGCATTAAAATGAAGGAGGCCTTAACTGAGTCCCTGGCAGGCAGCCTGCTGTTAAACTCGGAGACAACAACTGGCATACAGCGGTGCTCACTACAGATTCTGACAAAGGAAGTGCCAGGAATAATTAAGACACAGAAGTAAAAAATGCACTAAGGCAGCCATTAAATGCAAGAAACTAACCTCTCTCAGATGCCCCTGGAAGGGTTCTACATTTATGTACTATCTTTGGGAGTACTGAGCAATTAGTCACTCTTATCACTGCCTAGGTTCTATGAAGGACTCCGGTTGAGGAATGCAGTATTAAGAGAATACGAGGGACAATCAGTGAAAGGGAGGCCAATCTAAATTCATTTATATTTACCTTTATACTCCAAGGATTTGGGGTGATTAAGTGCAGCTCGGTGTACTCGGCTAAATAAGACAGTCCATACTGCTGACTGGTGATTCACTCAATTCTCACAGATCCTCTGACCAACCCCTAAAGACAGCTGCACGACTGTTTTAGAATGATCCCTTTAATACAAAAGGTTCAGAATGGCCTTGGTGAGGCCAAGGAAACTCTGAAGGTCCTTCTGAAGAGCTGGGCATTTATCATTTCTCCAACTTCTTTACCGGGGCGTGGCACAATAACGCCATTTCTCCGCGAAAAGAGTAAATTTCGCTTTTCTCCGTCGCCGCCCAGTTCTCCGCATTCTTTTACTCTAGGAGTACGACAGGGAGGAAGGACCCAACCAGCAGGGCCCTCGGGCAGCTTGGGGGATGTAGTTTCGGGGCGCAGCGTCTGCGTCCCAACGTGTTCATAACCACGAGAACCGGCAGCAAGGCCCCAGGCACAACCGTCCCGGCCGGAGCCTCGAGGCGCTTCCTAGTCAGACTCTCCGATCGCATAATGACCCGCAGCGACACTTACTTTTTGCTCAGTTTCGGCTCGCCGCAGTCCACTTTAACTTCAGCGCCCTGCACATCAGCCATCTTCCCCGCGGGTCGGACCTAAAGAGGACAGGGGCCGGTCGCGCGGCGACTTCCAGGTCAAGGTCAGAAGCCCCGCCTCTTCCGGGGAAAGGGGGCGGGGCACTGTTCGCGCGCAGCCAATGCGCAGGCGCAATACGGGGCCAGGCGCCGACGTCCCCCGGAGCATTACCTGAATCCCTGCAGCTCCCTGTTCGTCGCGCGCTCGCGAGGGGGCAGCTTTTTCGGGTGCCCGGGGAGAGCCATGGCGGAGGCGATGGATTTGGGCAAAGACCCCAATGGACCCACTCACTGCTCGACTCTGTTCGTGAGGGAGGATGGCAGCTCCATGTCGTTCTACGTGCGTCCCAGCCCGGCAAAGCGCCGGCTCTCGACGCTCATCCTGCACGGCGGCGGCACTCTTTGTCGCGTTCAGGAGCCCGGGGCCGTGCTGTTGGCCCAGCCCGGGGAGGCGGCGGCCGAGGCCTCGGGCGACTTCATCTCCACGCAGTACATTCTGGACTGCGTGGAGCGCAACGAGAAACTCGAGCTGGAGGCCTACCGTCTGGGCCCGGCTCCGGCGGCCGACCAGGCCCCAGAGACGAAGCCCGCGGCCCAGGCCCGGGGCGCCGCCGCCGCCGCGGCGGCGGAGCCTGAGCCGCAGTCGCAGGCGGGGCGGGTGGTCTTCACGGACGCGGACGACGTGGCCATCTTAACCTACGTGAAGGAACATGCCCGCTCGGCCAGCTCCGTCACCGGTAACGCTTTGTGGAAAGCGATGGAGAAGAGCTCGCTCACCCAGCACTCCTGGCAGTCCATGAAGGACCGCTACCTGAAGCGCCTGCGGGGCCAGGAGCACAAGTACCTGCTGGGGGAGGCCCCCGTGAGCCCCTCCTCGCAGAAACTCAAGAGAAAGGCTGAGCAAGACCCGGAGGCTGCTGATACGGGGGTGAGGTCTGCGGTCGCCGACGGGCGGGTGCTCCGCTGTCACCGGTGTGCCCTGGGGGCGGGGGCGTCTCCCCTTCCGCGGGGAGTCCATGTGGGCGTCTTAGGGGCGTCTCCCAGCCCCTGTCCTCAACCCCTTTTGCCGTCCGGCTAAAGTTTGCATCATTTTGTAATCTTTCTTTAAATGTCCGGGTAAAGTTAGAATCATTTTGAAACCTCTTTTTAACATGACATGGCCCGAGATTCAAAAGAGGCAGAAAGAGTCTGTGGAAAATTCTTCCCCCTCTCCTTTCTTTTCCCGCCAGCTATCCAGTTTTTTACCCCCAGAGACAATCTGTATCTTGAGTATCTTTTCAGAGATATTTCAGAGACTCGTTTTGAACAGTGTTTCTCATGGCTTTAGGTAGATTCGGTATAGCCAGTTTTAAAGCCACGCTAGTCCAGTTTATTTCCATATCTTGCCTTAAGTGAATGCATATTCACAGAAGGTTCTCGTCTATTGAAAGCCGCTTCCTAGTTTCGCTCGTGTGAGGTGAGTTTCTAACGCAGTTGAACTGAGTATTGGTTTTCCGACGTGGTTAGGACACAGGGCATAGCTGTTGAGTTGCTTCTCTTCTGACTTAATCGGTATTGAGCTTAAACTGTCGGACACTTTCGTTTAGAGTCCTGCTTCCTCCACTTAACGTCTCTTTCCTTGTGTGACTATTCAGCATAACAGTTGAAGTCTGGGGAGGTAAAATCTATTTTCTCCTGTTCAGTATGCTTAGTAGGAGTTTTGTTTTTGGTAAAGTGACACTTGAGATTCATTCAACAAGTATGTGAGTGCCAGACTCTTACCTGCTGGGTGGTAACAGTATATAAAACTCCCTGTAGTCATGGAGTTTAAAATGCTAGCTGGGCAGTGGTGAGTGCTATCAGTTCAGTTGAGTCGCTCAGTCGTGTCTGACTCTACATGGACTGCAACAGGCCAGGCTTCCCTGTCCATCACCAACTCCAAGTGCTGTAGAAAAAAATAAAAAGGTAAGGGCTGGAGAAGAGGTTGTTTTCTACAGGGTAAGAGGGGAAGTTTGCTGTCGTAAGCTCATACTTGAGCAGAGATCAAAGGAAGTGAAGGAACTAAACAGGTGGTTATTTGATGAAGAATGTTCCAGGTTTTGGGGGTATTAAGTGCAAAGGTCCTGAGGTGGAGTATGGCTGTTGTGTTCTTGGAGCAACAGAGATCAGTGTGACTGGGATGGAGTAAGGAAGAGGGAGAATTCTTGGAGAGAGGAAAGGGCTATGTGTATGGGTGAAGAAGATCATATATATATTATAAATATATATATATTTATATATAAATCAGTGACATAGAGATGACTGGTAGATCAATTGGAACTTGCGATGAAATTAACTAATTCACCCTATGCAGTGTTTTCATGTTCAGATATTTAAATATAAAAATTAAGATCCGAAAAGGACCAGGAAAGGATGTGGATGAATAGCCTTTTTAATAGCTGTGTGTTGTTATTTCTGAAGCCAAAGATGAATAAAAAAACTTATAGATTTGATTACTTAAAATTTAAAGCTTTTCATGATAAAGTCAGAGGGCAGATTGGAAAAATATACCGAATACATTGCAACAGAGCAAGTTTCCTTAGTGTTTCCCTTTGAGGGCTTGCTGAAGTTAGTGAGTAAAAGAGAAACTAGTTGAAAAATGAGCAATGGAAATGAAACAGGAAGTTTTCAGAAGAGGGAATAAATAAATAGCTAATACATGCAGAAATGTTATTAAAAAACAAAAGTAAATTAGACCCTGGTCAGTGGACCAGTACAAGCCATACCTGGGCTTCTGACCCATGGAAACTGAAATAGTGTGTAGGGTTGTGTTTTTTGGAAAAGTAAACCAGCAAGACAATGTCATATTTTATCTGTTATTATTTCAGTATATATCTCTAAAATATAAGGCTTCTTTTAAAAAATTTATATAAAATAAAATTGACTTATTTTGATATATAGTTAGGTATTTAATTTTTTTATGGTGATAAAATATATATTAGATAAAACTACCATTTTAGCAGTTTTTAAGTGCTCTGTTCAGTAGCACTAAGTATGCTGTGATGCAGTCATCACCACCATCCATCTCTAGAATGTTTTCATCTTCCCAAACTGAAATTCGTACCCTTTAAACACCAGCCCCCCATTCCTGCCTCCCCCTGGCAATCACCATTCTGCTTTCTGTCTTAATAAATTTGATCTCTTTAGGTACCTCATGTAAGTGCAGTCATAATGTATTTGTCCTTTTGTGTCTGGCTTATTTCATTTAATATAAATGAAAGGCCTATTTTCAAGGCTTATCCATGTTGTAGCATGTGTGAGAATTTTGTTCTTTTTAAGGTTGGATAATATTCCACTTTACAACCACATTTTGTATATCCATTCATCCATTGATAGACACTTAAGTTGCTTCCACATCTTGGCTGTTGTGAATAATGCTGCTATGGTATGGGTGTACTAATACCTGTTTAAGACCATGCTTTCATTTCATTTATTTTTTTTTAATATTTTCAAAAGTGAAATAGCTGGATCATATGGTAATTATATATTTAATATTTTTAGAAATTGCCATACAAGTTTTCCAGTTAGGTGTTTTAATACATGTATAGATTTGTGTAACCATCACCATAATCAGAATACAGAAACAGCTTCATTGCAAAACTCCCTCGCGTTGCCCCTCCACAGTCAGTTTTTGTTAAGGGGAAAACAGCAGAGTTAAATCCTCAGAGGACAGAGTAAAAGGAGAATAGGACGGTGTTGAGCTTTATGAGGCTCTTCTTTCTGTAGACAGTATGTAGTGGATTGTGGTAGACCCCTCAGATCCATCTTCAGCTGGGCAAGGTTCTGTCATTTTCTGCTAGTGTCCAATGACTAATGTGTGGTGTTATTGGCACCCTTTCCCCAGTATGGTCAACTCTGAAGGGCCTTCCTAGCTCCATACTTCTCCATGGTTTCAGTTGAGGCCTTGTTGGAGCTCTTTCACAGCTCAACTTCTCTCTTTGCCCGCTAAGCATTCCCTGATCAACACGTTAATGTTAATCTCCATCTCAGAATTTGATTCCCAGAAAACCCAGTTTATGGCAGTTTTTTTTTCCCCCCAAAATCTATATAAATACAAAGCAAAACAATGAATTAAGCTTGAAGAGTATTTTTTATTTTATACATGAGAAGTTAGGAAAATTATTATTTTTATTGTACAACTTTTCAGTAGCAAGCTGAAAAATTAGAAATTATTGAACATGCGTGTCTTATGTTTTTCTTACCCTCTGATCAAAAACTGTTAGGGAAAAAAGTTCAGCCTAACTTGTGACCCAGAGCTAATTCTAATCTAGTGCTGTTTTCTTTAATAGAACCACAGAATAAGAGAACTCCAGACTTGCCTGAAGAAGAATTTGAAAAAGAAGAGATCAAGGAGAATGAAGCAGCAGTCAAAAAGATGCTTGTAGAAGCTACCCGAGAGTTTGAGGAGATTGTGGTATGTTAATTAGAAATCATTTTTTTCCTACGTCTATTCTCCTCCTTTGAAAGTGGTCATCCCATCTGTCCTTTCTATACACCTGAGGCCCATAAAGGTAAGAGAGTTCAAGATGGAGGAGGAAGATGGAAAGTGGGACTGACCCAAGTTCCAGGTACATAGCTTTCAAAGTTTGGTAGGAGGCTTGAAGGAAGGAGAGAGGGAGAAAGGGGAGAATGATTTTTCAGCAGTACAAAGCATCTCACTTTGAGTACTTTGATCTATAAGGTTTTATAAGTTAAGACTGTGGATTTATCTTTTTAAAATACTTTGTGCTTCTCAGGTAAAAGTAATTTTTTAAGGAGGTTAATTTTTTTATTAAACAATTTTAGCTGTTTGTATACTTAGAGCTTTTTTACCTCTCCATATTCGGTTAATTTCTGATACTTTGTTGGAATCCCATATTTAATCATAGTAATAGAGGAAGGCAACCATAAAATAATTTTAAAAAAATCCGAATTATATGTGCATATTTCTCTAAGAAAAAGAATCTTGTTAATTTTCTTACTAACACCAAGAAAAATGGTTAGGTCTTAGTCTAATCACAAAATAGTTTAAAATTCATTTAGTTTAAAGTTGGTTCAATTTTCACAAGCTTTCAGGTACTTCAACAACTCTCAGACAAGGCCTACATAGGTCTTTTCTCACATCACGTTCTTTGTAATGTGCCTAAATGTAGTGGAGCGTGGCGACCCTAATATATTCATACAGCAGTGTGTTTTGAATGCTCATTATGTGAAAGCATTGGTAAGCACTGAGGATGTAGTGATAAGCAAAATACAATTCCTGACCTCCTGGAGCTTACAACCTGAGAGGGAAGTCAGATTTTTAACAGATAAGCTAATGCATACATGTATACTCATATATATGTGACTACATATGCATATATTTTTCACATTCAGTGTAGCTTCTAATGTTCTTTGGAATACCATAGTTATACATACACACATTTATATGCATACACATAGACACATATATACCCTTTACTCACACTCCTGGTTCCTCTCTGGCGCGTATATATATGTGTGTGTGTGTACACACATGCATGTGTACACATGTCTAGCATGACTAAATGTAAGAGGGAACATAACACGTTAGAGGAACTGAAGGAAGCCCAGTGGAATGAAAGGGGAAGGAGGTGGTAGCTGGGAGAGACCAGATATTTTAAGAGTAAGTGTTTGTGACTTCGCTATTATGAACTGGTTCTATGCTTCACTTTGTCTAGGTGGACGAGAGTCCTGATTTTGAAATACACATAACGATGTGTGATGATGATCCACCCACGCCTGAGGAAGACTCAGAAACACAGCCTGATGAGGAAGAAGAAGAAGAAGAAAAAGTTTCTGCACCAGAGGTGGGAGCTGCCATTAAGATCATCCGGCAGTTGATGGAAAAGTTTAACTTGGATCTGTCAACAGTTACACAGGCCTTCCTAAAAAATAGTGGTGAGCTGGAGGCTACTTCCTCCTTTTTAGAGTCTGGTCAGAGGGCTGATGGGTATCCCATTTGGTCCCGACAGGATGACTTAGATTTGCAAAAAGATGATGAGGCTACTCGAGATGATTGGTCAAAAAATTTGGTGCTCAGAATGTAGCTCGGAGGATTGAATTCCGAAAGAAATAATTGGGAATATAATGGAAAAAAAAAAGTTGGGCAGATAAGACATTAACATTTTTTTGTGTGACCATTGGACTTCAGAAATTTTTATATTGGAACCGGCACTATTCTTTTGACCAATTTTGTTGCACTGTGAGTCCTAGATTTTGTAAGTACCCAAGCAGACATGTGTTCATTTCAGTCGCTCAGTCATGTCTGACTCCTTGCAACCCCATGGACTGCAGCACACCATGTGTAAGAGAATGGAATTGTGTAAGAGGATGGAAATAAAAGAAATGGGATATGTTTTGAGCTCTTCCTGGCAGTATCAGTGTGTTTATGAAAGGAAAATCGAGAACAGAGAGATAGGTTTACATAGTAGTGATCGTTTTCTGGAGTGGAATCCCTGCTATATTGCTGATAGGAACTAGTCATGGAGTCAAAGAAGGAAAATTAGATGGGTCTTGTGAAACCATGAATAAAGAGCCTCCTGTCTTTTGGCTGAAGCTCCTCTAGATTGTGATAGATTCCAAATCAAGAATCTAGAAATAATGGGAAATTTTAATTACAAGGCCTTGAACATGGACTGTCCCAAACTCTTGTATCCCTCAGTGAGCTCTGATTTCTGGGCTGCTTTGAAAACCTCATGTTTCTTTTGCCAGCTTAATATTTGAGAACCCTGTTCCTTGGCTATTCTTTTCTTTGAGTCTGTGTCAGTGATGTCTCTAGCATGTGTTTCTTTATCTATCATCTAGTTTTGTTTCAGACACACACTACAAGAGAGTCTCAAGAAAAGTCTTACTTGTTTACTAGTAATGTGTTTTTATTTATTGAAGATCGTTTTGTGCTAAGAATTGTATTAGATTTAAAAATTAGAAGATTAATTCCTCTTTGTTGTGTTGATTTCATTGTTGAAAATAAATAGAACTTTGTATTTGAGTCTCCACAAAGTGTTTTCTTTGGTTGTATTCATAAAACCTTTTAGGTAAAAAGCTATAAAGGAACTAACATTTTTGGCTCTCAGTAATTAGAACCAATAAGAGGTTCCATTTAGAACTGATAGGCCATTAGAAAGAAGCTGTTTCTTCTGAATGGAGCAAAGAGAAGATCTGTGTTGAGGACTGTGAAAGATGGCATAACCAGGTGCACTGCTGAGAGCCAAAGGAGAGAGAAGTCAATAAAGAGCCATCCAGTGCATACCAGAAGATGTCAGTACCTGTCCCAGATGCCTGAGCACTCACCAGTCCAGTCCATGCCAACAGCAGGAGTCTTACTGCCAGCACCTGTCGGAGGCTCTCTCTGTTTGAAGTGCTATGGAGTTAATGCCCCTGAGAGCAGCTTTTACCCCATGGTGAATGGAAATCAGAGAATGCATACTCAGCTTCCATGCTGACCAGAGAGATGACAACTGAATATTTGAGTTACTCCTTGGATGGGATGATGGTTTCCATGCCATCTGTTGGAGGCCACCAGTAGAAGAAAGCATAGTTGCTTACAGTGGGATGACTGCACCTTCATAGGCCTCCTGCTCTTACTTTACATCCCCACTTCTCTCCTAGTGTGTGCGGAATCATCAGTTGCACTCACACTCTTTTCTTCTGGAAAGAGTCTGCTTCTGGCAGAACCCGGCCTAAATCAAAGCATTTAACCTTTCCCTCCTCCTCAGCTTGTTGGAATGGTACAACATAAGTGCAGGGATTTCCCTGGTGGTTCAGTGGCTAGGACTCTGCACTGTCAATGCGTTGGTGCAACTAAGAGTTTGGATGCCATAGCTAAACTAAATGACAAAACCTGCGAAAAAGCTAAAAGATTTCACATTACAACAAAGATCAAAGATCGTGCATGCTCCAACTAAGACGTGGGTACGGGCAAATAAATAAGTGCGTGTGAAGTGAAAGTTGCTCAGTTGTGTCTGACTCTTTGCAACCCCACAGACTATCCATGGAATTTTCCAGGCCAGAATACTGGAGTGGGTAGTCTGTCTGTCTTCAGGGGATCTTCCCAACCCAGGATTGAACCCGGGTCGCCCGCATTATAGGCGGATTCTTTACCAGCTGAGCCACAGGGAAAGCCCAAATAAGTGCATTTAAAAAAAAAAGTACACCCATTTGCTCACTATAGTAGTGACTTTTTTGGGGCACATTTTGTGGCAGGCAGGATCTTAGTCTTAGTTTCCCTACTAGGGATTGAACCCGAGCCCCCTACAGTGGAAACATGAGTCTTAACCATTGGGTCACCAGGGAAGACTATGGTAGTGATTCTTAAATGGGGCTTGGGAGGGGTTGGTGGTGGATATTTGTTTAAAATGTGTGTTTCTATTGTGATGTGACACTAGGGTGGTTGAAAATCATTGCTTTAGATGTGAAATGGACATGCCATCCACCATGTCTGTACCTTAGTAGTTACCACAGCCTCTTGGCATTACAAAGCTAGAGATCCCAGTTTTGTCAGTCATGTGCAAAAGGGTCTGATTTATTATATTCGTACTTCCAGAA
Organism: Aepyceros melampus; assembly: GCA_006408695.1. NCBI lineage: Eukaryota > Metazoa > Chordata > Mammalia > Artiodactyla > Bovidae > Aepyceros > Aepyceros melampus. The sequence goes on from SJXQ01010756.1 coordinate 100,350, forward strand.
GACATGTTAAAACACACGCCAGCTTCTAGTGCTCATTATAAACCAGTAATTTTCTAATATCTGGTTTTGTAATTTCTCAGATCATCTCATCTCTTGGGCTGGTATATATGTGGGGAAGCAAATTATCAGAAGTATTTTTGGGAGCACAAAACTAAGCAAGGAAAATGAGTTGGATTTTAATAGTTAATGGCATTGAACTATAGCTGTATCGGTTCCAAAGACCAACTGTTTTAAGTCTTAATACTGAGATACTTTTGCCTTAAGCTGCTAGATTCTTGTTCTTTGGGTTTTCTTTCTTCGACTTCATGAGTTTGGCTTTGCTTTCTGTTTGTGTTCTGGGAGACGTTATTTCTTATTTAATTAAGCTCTTGAGTTCTGGGCCTTTCTCATTATTCCCCTCTGGCTTTCTCTTATTCCAGCTTTTGAGATTTCTTATTCCAGCCTTAAGTAACCTCCACAGCTTCCATAGTGGCAGAAACATCCTGTCTTCTCTTTCTCTGCAGCAGTGAAGAAATATTCCTAGCATTGTTTTCCTCTTTCCCTATTCCATTTAAGTGGTTGCAGCTTTAAAAGTTCATGCTGCTCTTTGCTTTGTTCTCATCCTCTCTTGCTTTTGGACTAATGTTGTTTGCTGAAATCATAACCCCACCTGGCTTATCAAAAGCCAGGTGTTTATTACAGGTAACAGAAAACCTAACTCTAAAGAACTTCAACAAGTAAGGGAATTTATATTTTGTATATGTAACAAGTCTTGAGTTAGGGGGCTTTAAGGTTCTAGTTTTCTGCCCTGCCATCCTTAGCTTGTCCTGTCAGCCACTCCCCTTGTGGTTGAAAGGTGGCTGCTACAGCTCTCAACAGCCGAAGAGGGAGGATTTCCTCCAAGAGTCGCTTATTGTGGGCAGCCTTTCTCAGAAACCCCTCAGTCCAAAGGTTTTCAGCCCAGAAGGGTCTGAGATCTAAGGGCCCAGCTTCTTGGGACCCAAGGAGCCCCTAGGAAGAGGGCAGATGCCTTTTACTGGAGGCACTGCTGGGATGGGGCGATCAGATGCTCTAGTCCTGGGCACCAAGCAAGGTCCACTGGACTTGGCATCTGCAAGGTCCAAAACCCTGTAGACTCCATGTTCTCAACCCTGTTTTCAGGCTGTGGAGGCCTCGACCATGATAACTTTTAAGCCCTCCACTGGTTGAGCTCAGTCCACATCCATAGATCACCTCAATCAAATGGAATGTCTGATCACCCAGTTCATGAAAGGCACATCAGACTTGAGATTCTGGACTGGTCAGCCTGACTCCCTTGGTCAGACACTGTTCCCTACATTTTTCTCTAGGGACTTAACCTCACTGCTTGCTTCAGAAGAGAAAATTTGCTTTTTTCTCTCTCTAGAGAAAGTCATCCTGTGTCACTCCAGAGGCTATAGACACATGTGTAGATACAGAGATATAAATAGAGGATAGAGGAGAGCTACAGAAGCTGTGTAGGTGAACAATAGATATGTATTTATGTAGAGCAATACCTATAAACATGGATATACAGATGTTCATATAAATGAAGAGGATTAAGATTCAAATGTATAATCTTCCCTTCTCGAGTCATCAGACTTGTTTTCATAAGCTGAAGAACTCTGTCTACCTATGGTTGAAGTACAGGAAAGATACTGGGAGCTCTCAGCTCTGGCCACATGAGAATCATCTGGTGGAACAATCTAAAAATCAAACTGGGCATGGTATCAACACTGTCAAATAATTATATCAGATTTTTGGGGTAGATTTGTGCCACAAATACCTGTACATAAGCATGTGAGTTTTAATTCCGTAAGTGGTTAATGAAGATATAGCTCATATTAGGAAAAATTACTTGTGCTGAGTGTAATTTGGCCATAAATCTTGGTGCTGGAATATTCTGGCACTTTGCTTCGGTATGAACACCTAGAGAACTCTTGCGAGTAGCACACCCAGATCCCAGAAGGATGTCCACCTCACAACTATTTGTGCAAAACTGGTATCTGTAAAGCTAGATGTATGTGTATTGATCTTTCAACACTTTCATATGGAAAGTAAAGCAGATATGACAGAAAATAGATTGATGAGATAAAGAAGTAATTTTTTTTTGAAGTAATGCTTTTTATTTTTTTTAATTAATTTTTATTTTTTAGTTTGTTTTGCTTTACAATACTCTATTCGTTTTGCTATACATTGACATGAATCAGCCACGAGTGTACATGATGCTTTTTAAAGACATTTTTATTACCAAGGTAGACCCACATATACCAAAATCTATTTTTAGAAGTTACCTTTTCGAAAGAAGGGAGAAGATGGACAGTGAGAATGGTTTACCAAGTTTTGATAAACATACAAAGTTTATCTGAGGAAAAATTTTATGGACATATATAATCATATATGCAAATGTATTAAAACCCCTAAAAAGTGGAAGTATTAACATCGTTAGACTATGTTTGGTGATGATACGGTGTTGCTATTACAATTTCTTACAATTTTTTGTATGTTTTAAAGTAAAAATATACTTCTAAAAGAAGACTACTGAGTATTGAAGGATTTGTCCTAATCCGTTTAATCGTTCCCTAATGATGGATACTGAGGTGGTGTCTGGGTCCTAATTTAAACCCTTGGAGCTTTGGGGAAAAGTTCAGTTTTATGAATTCCATCAGGAAGTACAGCAACCCTTAATTTTTTACATAACAAATTTCAAGTTTGCCTTCCCATGTTGCCGGGAAGGAGAGTTCTGATGTCCCTCAGAGACCTGTTCTCGCCTGAGTTAGGCTATCCTTTGTGGATTTTCCAGGTGGTGGAGGACGTGGTCATCACAGAGGTCATACTTGTCAGTAAAATGCTTTTTTTCCCACAAGAATTCAGCAGATGTGTCCTGTGGTGCTTCCAGCGGCAGAGTGGAGCTTGGAAAGAATCCTTAGTGGAGTACAGAAGATAACCACTGCCCACAAGGTAACCTCCATTTGGGTTTCCACTTGGTTTTTCCTTTCCTCACTTTAATCTTGCCCCTGGCAGGATGGCTTCCACAATCACTGTTCTTTAAATTCTGATCTGCATCAAAAGAAAGGAGGCTTGGATCAGATTCAGAATGCCGTCTTCCTCCAGAAGCTCAGGCCCTGGTGAACTTCGCAGTGTGTTCAGAAGAGCCTGGAAATCTTACGCCCTGAGGCACAGCTGGAGTCCTGGAGGGTCCTCTTCCTGTGAATGAAGATTCAAAACATTTGTACCTTTTACTGACAATCTGTGGATGGCAAGAGTTGACCTAACGTCTTGCTGCTGCTGCTAAGTCACTTCAGTCGTGTCCGACTCTGTGCGGCCCCATAGACAGAAGCCCACCAGGCTCCCCTGTCCCTGGGATTCTCCAGGCAAGAACAGAGGAGTGGGTTGCCATTTCCTTCAACAATGCATGAAAGTGAGAAGTGAAAGTGAAACTGCTCGGTCTGCCTGACTGTTAGCGACCAGGTTTCTGTATATTGCTGGTGAGACTGGATGAGGATATGAGATGATTCTTGAGCTCGCACGTGCTGTGGCCAGCAGTCTGTTGTGATGGCTCCCTTTTGAGGATTCCACTCTATAGTCAGCCTGGCAGCACTCATCCACCACTGCAGAATGAAAGATATGTCCACCTGGCCCAGATCCTGTGGCGGTGGTTTTTTTGTGTGTGCTCAGGTTGAGCCTGAGAATAGTCTTCCAACTGTAGCATTCCCATGTCAGTCTGTTCTTGGTGGTCCAGTATTATTCTTGGTATTAGAACTGGAAAGGATCCTGAGTATCTGGGTCTCCTCCCATAGTCAGCAGTACAGGCACATCATTCCCAGATGTTAGCATGGAGAGAGAGTTCTCCCTGCACAGCTTCACAGGCTGCATGATGATACTTTGACCTTGGATCACAGTAGGAACACATAGGAAGGGAGAAGAACAGGTAGAAATGATTGGTTCCTGCTGAAAGTACTGGAGGAAGGAAGATGATGAGATAAGCCTGGGAGAGTCCACCGGTCAATTTCAGGCTGCTGAACTGTCAGACCGGGTCTCACATTTGGGCCATCTAGCAAGGAATTCACAGGCTCACTTCTCCTCTGCCCAGGGTAGAGAGATCTTGGGTCCTGAAACCACATCTCTGTGAGAAAAACAGAGACGTGGACATCATAAGGCAAGAAATAAGGCCTGTTACGTGGGCGCAAATCTCAGGAGATATATGTACAAAATTAATTACCCTGGTTCATGTGCTCAGTATGTTTGTATGTGTACATGTGTGTATGTGTATACATACACATATATACAAACATAGATTTAGGTCATAGCACTTTCAGCAGTCAACACTAGATGAATTGAAACTTGGCTGAAAAGGCCTATGCTCTAGGAGCCACCCTCCGATTACAGCAATGGGCCAGGGAGCAAGGTCTCTTGACCAGGCTGACATTTTTTTCCTCTTTATCAGTGTGTGCACAGGATTACATATCTTGTAAACATGTATAAATCTGAGTAAGGGTTAATAAACATAAGTGTTTTTGAGAGTCATTCTGCTGATAGACCTAAGAACGTGCTTCCTTGTCATGAACGTTGAACATATATGAACCACTTTCCCCATAATTTAGGTCGAAGAAGGTACTCATGAGGGTATTTTGTTCCCCAGTTTGACTGTGCCTGTAGACTTCTGGGGCGGGGGGTTGTTAAAAATGGGGAAAGGAGAAGTCTGCAGGATATCTCTTTGGTAGAGGCCAGGAACGCTGAAGAACACTGTGCCAGGACAGACTGCCCTTCCCAAGAAAGAAATGTCTGGCCCAAAATGACAACAGTGCCAAGCTTTAGAGGACCTAACGGAGTGTTCTCAAAATAGGCATTAACTTTTACATTATCTACAGTTCTGCTGCTGCTAGTTCTGAATAAATGCATCACTGACAATTAGAAAATTCTTCCTTTTGCAGGAGTGTGACTTGCAATGCCAGATGTTTACCATCCCATGCTTTTGTCCTTGATTACTGTGATAATCTAGGTTAGTTACAGTTTTCCAGCAACCACTCAGGGGGTAACATCATTTAACAGAAGGGATATTTGCTGCCATAGACATCAAACTTCCTTGAGTTCTCAATTCTGAATGCCTGTTTGGCTAGTGTTTTCCTGGTGGCAATATCAAGGTATTGGTTCCTCTAGAAAGCTTGAACTAGAAGGTTTGATTAAGATCTTGGGATGGCTGTCTGGTCTTGTGTGGCTTCTTTTGGTAAGTATTCTAAAAGAGAACGCAGGGACAAAAGGGAGGGTTTTAGCACATTTGTGCATTCAAGCTGGAAACTCAAACTTGAGAAGTTAGTGCTAACCTCTTACTCCCTCTGAATCCCCCTGAGATGACAGAAGAGGATATTGTTGCCCTGCTCAGAGCAGCAGGACCAAAAAGTCCAAAGCCTTGCTTTCTCAGAACTTGTCTGTCCCAGTCACCTATTGTTGACCCTCGGTTACAAAGAACAAACTGTAATTGGCTCCAAAACTAAGGATTCTCTGTGGTGAATTTGGACACAACATGCAGAATTGATTCCTCTCTCAATTGATTCCACTGGTGAACTGCATTTGGTCTGGTGGATTCTTACCTTGAGTATAAGGCCAAGGTTGGTTCTAGCCATAGGTTTGGTCTTCTCCTAAGGAGGAGTGAACCCCAGTCTATCTTGCTGTGTGGTTTTTGAACCATATCTGAGTGGGAAAGGAAGACATGAAAGTTACATAACGCAGTCTATGTTATTCCAAATATCATTGTAGTTAAACAAAACTAGTTGATCAGTTGCTCTTGGGATAATATCCCTAAGAGAAAGTGCATTATCCTGGGAATGATGCTAGGTTTAGCATAAAATTCAGGACAGACCACAATCTGCTCTCAACTCAAATTAGCATTTCTTGTATGATCATCCTCAGGGTATCCAAAGTAAATTTCACTGGTTTAAGAAACACCATTAGTTCTCTCGAAGGAAATCAATCTCTCCCTCATGTCGCATCAACTCTTCATTGGAAATGCCATTTGATAATACATAATATGTACGGAATATATCTTAGAAAAGGATTTCTTTATTTAAGACAGTAGAATTAGCCACAGTCACGAGCAGGGCTAACTCATGCACACTTCCTCTTCATCTTCATCATGGAATCTTGCTTTAAAATGATCACTAATATAACCAGTTGTATTTTGTTTCCTCATTACTGGAGTCAGCATTGCAATGTATGTTCCAATAATTTCTGAGTGATTTATTTTGATAATTTGATAATTCATGGTAAGAGTAGAGTGTAAATGATAACCAATATTTGATGAATCACTCATATCCCAGGCATTGTTCTAAAAGGTTATATCTGTTCTTTAATTAATCAAAATATTTTCCAGTAAGTCTTAAGCCCAAGTGGAAATTGGAAACTAATGAGTAAGTTACTGAACACAGTGGCTGAAAAAAGCTCATCCTATGTTGTTTCCCAGACTTGCCGTTTCCATTCAGATGAGCCCAGTACCTCTCGTGCAGCCAGTCACTAGACGCTCTTGAAAGTGAAAGTCTCTCAGTCGTGTCCAATCTGCGACTCCATGGACCGTAGCCTACCAGGCTCCTCTCCACGGAATTCCCCAGGCAAGAATACTGGAGTGGGGAGCTATGTCCTTCTTCAGAGGATCTTCCCGATCCAGGAATCAAACGTGGTCTCCTGCATTGATGGCAGATTCTTTACTGTCTGAACCACCAAGGAAGCTTCAGATATTCCCCCAAAGTGCACTTTTTTACTGGGATTTGAGGAAACTGTTTCCTGTTCCTAAAACAAATACATTAAGAAAAGAGGAAAATTTCTTCTTCCTGGTGTCCCCTCAGACTGATGCCCTTCTAGCCCTTACATATAGTGATTTATTGGAAACTGTTTTTGATAAAAAAATCATTTTTCTCCTCTAAAAGCATCTTTTCCCCCTGCTCCCCCAGAAGCATCTTTTTTATTGACCTTTATTGGTTTCAATACTGTTTCAGTTGGTGTTCTTGTATTATTTATAGCTCTTTGCTGACTGAAGAAATCCAACTTTATTTTTACATCAGTAGTTTATTCAAAATTATATAATATAGGATTTCATTTCATATACTCCTGTATGTAAGTTACATTTCTGATATTAGTGGGGAAAAAAACACTAGCCTGAGAATTGGGAATTTACATGTGTGTTTATCCCACAGTTTTCCTCATAATTGCATATTAATCATTATTCTGCAGTGTATATTCCAGTGATACGATATCATTAATGATACCATATCATTAACACAGTGATCCTATTTCCTATATTCTCTAAATCTCAAAAGTTGACTTAGGGACTAACCTGGTAGTCCAGTGGTTAAGAATCTACCTTCCAATGCAGGGGACATAGGTCCAATCTCTGGTCAGGGGACTCAGATCCCACATGCCATGGGGCAGCTAAGCCTGTGCACTGCAGCTTGTGCGTAGCAGGGAAGAGCCTGAGCGCACAGCTCAGACCCAAGGCAGCCAGATTAATTAATTTAAAAAGCTGATTCAGTTATCTTCTATTGGGAGAGATATTCCAGTATATTCTTTCCTCCAATAGTAAATACGCCCAACCAATTGGTAAAAGAAGTAATAGAAGTTTCTTCCATGATAAAAGAGGTAACTCTTGTTTTTATTTTAAGTACATAACAGGAAAAACCTTCTGGGAAACATATCTGACATAAAGTAATTGCCTGCCAGTGCTAAGCCTACTTTTTTTCTTTACCTTGAACCAGAATAAAGAAATATCTGATACTTACCTGAATTTTAGATTTCTGGAATGCCAATTTCCTTGGCCAGCTGTTTCCTGGTTGCTTGTTCAGGGTGAAGAGCATTCAAACCATGCTTGGATGCTTTTGACTCTGGTTGTTAATAACTTGCCTTGCCAGGGTTCTTTTTGTAGACTGTCCGATGAAGAGAAAATGGGGAGAAGTCTGAAGGATATGTTTACAGATTAAAAACTGTGTGAGCATGTAACTTATGTTTAGTTCAGATTAAAAGTCTGTAGATTCAACGATTATTTTATATTTTTACTTTAAGGCTATACCTAAAGTCATTCTAAACTGGAGACATGGGGATTCCTTGGTGTTCCAGTGTAAGGACTCTGTCCCCTCACTGCCAAGGGCTCAACTTCAATCCCTATTTGGGGAACTAAGATCCTACAAATAGCCCGGCATAGCCAAAAAAAAAAAAAGACATATAGGTCAAATATATATGTATATAATACGTAAAAAGACAGTCTGTTATCTGAGTTACCAAAGCAAGAAATTACTAGAAATCCACAAAATTATGTGCAAAGAAAATAGGAGTTAGGAAAATAAATGGAAATAAGTGAAACAAGTAAAATATGAAAAAGATTAAAGGGATAAATATACAAAACTTATTTTGTGATAAAATTAATATTTTAAATTATTAGGTATCATTAATATATTAAATGATGAGGTATAATCATTAATATATTGTTAGATATAAGCTAAATGTATAATATTGTGTATGCCGTATAAATTTTTCTCCATTAAAAATGTTAACTTTAAGATTTTTTAAAACCCACTTATGGGACTCAGTGCTGCCTGTTAAATATAGGATTCCATTCTGTAAACTTCAAAGTACCCATCAACCCCCTGACACAGCTTACCACTGCAAAACAACTCCTACTTCAACAATCTATTCCTCTAATCATAGTGGTGATTTTACTTTTTATAAACTCGGAAAATAAAGCATGTGGTGTTACCAAAGAAAGGAGCAAAAGACCACTAGCAGTGCTGTTTTGATTCATCTTGGGAAGAGGTATCCGGATTCTGCAGAGAGGAGTGGACAACTGAGCAGTTCCCCAAGACACAGGATTTGTAAACACCCAGGGTGGTCCAGCCATCTCTTAAACACTCTCCTACTTAATCCCTTCACTTTTCAGAAGAAACTTGAAGTAATCGGATTAAGAGGAAATACAGATTCTACCAGATTCTAATTTTGCATCTATCATAACGTCTTTCCAAATATGACTTAAAATCTGTGCTTTCTAGTTTATATAATACACATGTAAGTATACATTGATATAATATATGCTTTGTTATGTATAGTTTTTAAAACTTTTGTTTCTTATTTTGGCTTGATATTATTTTAATATTATATGGATATTCCTACTCTGTATTCTATTTTTCTTAGCTGTTACAGAAATTTCCATCATTGACATTGTTTATGTGTTATCGTGGCTATTCTATACTCCACAGTTACTAAAAAAAAACTAATCTTAGTGTTGCTGTGAATGTATTCTGTAAATTGATTGATTGTAAATTCAACAGTGTGTGTCTGATTCCATTTCCATGATACATCCAGGATAGACAAATCCATAGAGACAGAAAGTAGGTTAGTGGTTTCTAGGGAGTGGAGAGAATGGGGACTGACTGCTAATTGACAGGGGATTTCTCTTTAGGGGTTATGGAAGTTTTAAAAAATTAGCTCTTGTTTTGGTTGAGGGTGGCACAACTCTTTGACTCTGCTGAAAACCACTGGATTGCACACCCTGAAAGGACACATTTCATGGCAAATAAGTTATACTTTTAATAAAATGTATTAAAAAAGAATAGCTTATAAAAACATAATGGAGGGGCTTATGAAGTATTCTGCCACCTGGATAAGTGCAAGTGCAGAAGAAACTTTCCAGAAACATCTCAAAATTGTTTAAAATGAAAGTGTAAGTTAAGGAGTTAATATGGTGAGATTTAATCCCATCGTATTAACACTTGTCAACACTGATCACATGCTTAGATTAAAAGAGGTCTAGTTGACTATAACTTGAATATTTACGTAAAGTACCTTTCACCAGAAAAAAAAATTTAAGTACGCATTTAATTTTGTGAATAGTTTCAGTTTTTCAAGTGAGGATATGAACACATATGAAAATTTCAAAAGTATTAAATGAATAATATGATTATGTTGAAAATAAAAGGACATTAAAACATTACTCAAAAACATCCATTCACTTCCAAATTATTCATTTTCTTTGTCCAGTCAAATGGAAAATGACATCAATATAAGGAGCATCACTTTGTTTATTGACCAACAGATACTGTATATCATTCTATGTAAGTATTAATGATAAATTTGGAAAGTATTGCCCTAAATGAACATGCAAATGTAATATTTTATCAATCATTAATATAACAGTGGTATTAAAAAATATAAGTTCAAAGTTATTTCTATTAATATTTTAATGGTAATACATAATTATATCAATAAATTATTATTTATTTAATAACTTGATAGTATAAGCCCAGATCATATAATGTTAATGAAATTGAAGTTTGCTATATATTTGCCATTAGAATTCATGTTTAATATTTTTGTTAATTATTTACCCATTAAAATTATAATTATTATAATAATATTATCATTTAAATCTACCTTCTAGTCTTCTAATGCTTTAAACATCATTCTGATTTTCCAAGATCTTCATGCTGTTTTCCCTTGACTCCCAGACTTGATAAAAATCAACATGCCACTGAATTCTGCTGTTCTAAAATCTGAGGTGTCTGAGTGCTGTAGGAAGAAATGTAAGTAGGTTTTACTATATTAATTATATTTTAAATCCACTGGATTGCACACCCTGAAAGGACACATTTCATGGCAAATAAGTTATACTTTTAATAAAATGTATTAAAAAAGAATAGCTTATAAAAACATAATGGAGGGGCTTATGAAGTATTCTGCCACCTGGATAAGTGCAAGTGCAGAAGAAACTTTCCAGAAACATCTCAAAATTGTTTAAAATGAAAGTGTAAGTTAAGGAGTTAATATGGTGAGATTTAATCCCATTCGTATTAACACTTGTCAACACTGATCACATGCTTAGATTAAAAGAGGTCTAGTTGACTATAACTTGAATATTTACGTAAAGTACCTTTCACCAGAAAAAAAAATTTAAGTACGCATTTAATTTTGTGAATAGTTTCAGTTTTTCAAGTGAGGATATGAACACATATGAAAATTTCAAAAGTATTAAATGAATAATATGATTATGTTGAAAATAAAAGGACATTAAAACATTACTCAAAAACATCCATTCACTTCCAAATTATTCATTTTCTTTGTCCAGTCAAATGGAAAATGACATCAATATAAGGAGCATCACTTTGTTTATTGACCAACAGATACTGTATATCATTCTATGTAAGTATTAATGATAAATTTGGAAAGTATTGCCCTAAATGAACATGCAAATGTAATATTTTATCAATCATTAATATAACAGTGGTATTAAAAAATATAAGTTCAAAGTTATTTCTATTAATATTTTAATGGTAATACATAATTATATCAATAAATTATTATTTATTTAATAACTTGATAGTATAAGCCCAGATCATATAATGTTAATGAAATTGAAGTTTGCTATATATTTGCCATTAGAATTCATGTTTAATATTTTTGTTAATTATTTACCCATTAAAATTATAATTATTATAATAATATTATCATTTAAATCTACCTTCTAGTCTTCTAATGCTTTAAACATCATTCTGATTTTCCAAGATCTTCATGCTGTTTTCCCTTGACTCCCAGACTTGATAAAAATCAACATGCCACTGAATTCTGCTGTTCTAAAATCTGAGGTGTCTGAGTGCTGTAGGAAGAAATGTAAGTAGGTTTTACTATATTAATTATATTTTAAACATATTATTATCTTTTAAAATTGAATTCTAGTTGACTTACAGTTTCGCATTTTGGGTATGCAGCAGTGATTCAGTTTTATATATGTATATATGCTCCCTATACATATATAAATATATATGTATATTTTTATATAATAAAAATATGTTTTCCCTATAAGGGAAATAAACCTTTTCCCTTATAGGTTATTGCAAAATACTCAGTTCTCTGTACTATATAGCAGGTCCTTGTTGGTTATCTTTTTATACATAGGAATGTATATATGTTAATCCCAAACTCCTAATTTATCCCTCTCCATATTTTATTTCTAACATTCTAATTAAAATATTCAAATAAAATGTGAAATTCCCAAGAATAGAAATGTTATTAAATACAGTGAAACTGAGCACATATGAAATATATTGTTTCTTCTCATTCAATCCTGGGGTCCTTTTCAGAATGGCTCATATGTGTATAATCATGACACACTAGCAAGATTTTCCCAGGAATAAATTGGTTAAGCTGCTATGACTGGGATGCTAATGACATGGGACACAGTTTGAGATTCTTGGGTAAATATTACTCTTTCTAGGCTAAAACCTAGAAAACTTGACCTAAGTAGCTGAAACCTTCATAGCTGGTATTCACACTGTAAGATTGTCTTTACTACCAGCTTTTATGTCAAATCACATTATTCTTATCTCCAACTTTGCATCCATTATAGCACACACTTCACACTGAGAAATAAGTATAGCACTTTCTCCATATTCCTAAGAACATAACACACTACATATGAATATGAGTAAACACAGATGTGCTGTGCTGTGCTTAGTCACTCAGTCATGTCTGACTCTTTGCGACCCCATGGACTATAGCCCGCCAGGCTCCTTTATCCATGGGGATTCTCCAGGCAAGAATAATGGAGGGGGGGTTGTCATATCCTCCTCCAGGGGATCTTCCAAACCCAGGGATCAAACCCAGGTCTCCTGCATTGCAGGCAGATACTTTATCTTCTGAGCCACCAGGAAAGCCCAAATATAGATGTATGTATATTTATTTATATAACACTTATATATCCTGAGATTAAGTATCCTTCTGTTATTTTTTTTAATGTTTTGTTTTATTTATTTATTGGACATGCAGCACGTGGGATCTTGGTTCCCCAACCAGGGACCGAACCCATGCCCCTTCTATTGGGAGCTCAGAGTCTTAACTACTGGACCTCCAGGGGAATACCTATCCTTCTGTTATTTTGTCTAAGAAAAATACCACTTAACCTTTCTAAACTTCATGTTTCCTAAATATTCTATCAATTGGAAGGGATATAAAACAGTCTATACAAATAATCTTCTAAACTCTCTCTTTTCTAATTTTACTTTTCTTAATTATTGACATCTCCTACTCCACTGAGGTGCTTCCCTGGTGGCTCAGATGGTAAAGTGTCTGCCTGCAATGCAGGAGACCTGGGTTCGATCCCTGAGTCGGGAAGATCCCCTGGAGAAGGAAATGGCAATCCACTCCAGTATTCTTGCCTGGAAAATTCCATGGACTGAGGAGCCTGGTGGGCTACAGTCCATGGGATCGCAAAGAGTCAGACACGACTGAGCAACTTCACTTTTTCACTCCACTGAGGAAGTACAAAAATGTCATTAAAGAGAAGGCTGCCTGGAGAATTTCCTGGCAGTCTAATGGTTAGGACTCAATGTTTTCACTGCTGTGACCTGGGTTCAGTCCCTGGTGGGGGAACTAAGATCCTGAAAGCCACAAGATGCGGCTAGGGGAAAAAAAAGAGAAGGCTTTCTGCTGAAACTCATATTCCAGATTTTGTCTTGAGGTTCCATGGTTAATGCAATTATTTATTCACTTCCTATATGCCTTTCCCTGCCACATCCAGTTCTCAGACATCCTTAAGTTGGATTCAACCATAATTCAAAATTCATAAACTTATGCCTATTATATCAAGAGAAATAAAAACGAAGTTATAATTCCCCAGTGACTCAGATGGTAAAGAATCTGTCTGCAATGCGGGAGACCTGGGTTTGATCCCTAGATTGGGAAGAACTCCTCGAGAAGGGAATGGCTACCTACTCCAGAATTCTTGCTTGGGGAATCTCATGGACAAGGGAGACTGGCAGGCTATAGTCCATGGGGTTGCAAAGAGTGGACACGACTGGGCGACTAAGCACAGCACAGCGCAGCACATAAGGAAACATATGATTGCAAATAAAAGATAAAGGATGAAAAACAGATTAGTGGGCATAGTGCCCAGAATAATGTGCTGAGAGACAGGTATTTGCTAGGAGGTATTTTCCTGGACCTGAGTCAGGCAAATCACTGAAGATGGTGACTGCAGCCATGAAATTAAAAGACGCTTACTCCTTAGAAGAAAAGTTATGACCAACCTAGATAGCATATTCAAAAGCAGAGACATTACTTTGCCAACAAAGATCCGTCTAGTCAAGGCTGTGGTTTTTCCAATGGTCATGTATGGATGTGAGAGTTGGATTGTGAAGAAAGCTGAGCACCGACAAATTGACGCTTTTGAACTGTGGTGTTGGAGAAGACTCTTGAGAGTCCCTTGGACTGCAAGGAGATCCAACCAGTCCATTCTGAAGGAGATCAGCCCTGGGATTGCTTTGGAAGGAATGATGCTAAAGCTGAAACTCCAGTACTTTGACCACCTCATGCGAAGGTTGACTCATTGGAAAAGACCCTGATGCTGGGAGGGATTGGGGTCAGGAGGAGAAGGGGATGACAGAGCATGAGATGGCTGGATGGCATCACTGGCTCAATGGACGTGAGTCTGAGTGAGCTCTGGGAGTTGGTGATGGACAGGGAGGCCTGGCATGCTGCGATTCATGGGGTTGCAAAGAGTCGGACACAACTGAGTGACTGAACTGAACTGACTGAGTCGGGCTTGTCCTGGACACCATGAGATTACCCAGGCAAATTTGATATCAAAGGACACTTCAGATAAATCAGTCAGTGCTCAGAGAGAAAGGGATCAGGACCCTGAACAAAACCCTCCTTCAATCATCTTCTCGCCATGGGCTAGCCTGGCTGGAAAGTGCTGGGTTTGACCTGCTAACTGGCTGGGTGCCCACCTAGGGCACATTTCAGTGTTAAGATTAAAGTTGTGTCTTAAGGAGCGTCCTGGAGAGTTTAGCTTGAGCTTTAGGGTTAAGTCTGGGTTCAGCGAACCTCTTACATATTTTGATGACTTTTTTTCCTTCTACACCATACTTAAGAGAAACATGTTTCTTGAAAGGCTGCCTTGGGAGATGTTAATCTGGGTTATGGTGCTGATGGAGGGTGGGTAGAGAGCGTACCCCCTAAGAAGGCTGCGTCTGGAGGAATGCACCCACTCTGAGCTGCTCATCCAGGCCCAGAGCTTGGTTCTGAGGGTGAAGGGCGGCAGAACTCCCAGGGGCCGTCAGTATAAAACCACACACAGTGAATGCTGAAGAAAGTGATGCTGGGCAATGTGAAATGTTTCACAACCTACTTTTTCTTAAATCAAAAATTAATTTTGTTAAACATGTTAGTGTTGTAACTCATTACATTGAAATAAACTTTGCCTTCCAAATCTTTCTAGTTGTGAGTCCACTGTGTAAATTCCTTCTTAGTGTTCCCATTATGGGCTCTTGTTAAACAGAAACAACCAAAATTTTGCCCTTACTGAAACACTAGCAATGAAAACAGAAGAGGAAAAATAAAACTAAATCATTTTAAAAAAGAAAATTTTGTGTTTCTGATCATTTTGGTGGTCTTATGGGTAGCCACAAAATACTGTCATTACACCATCTACAAACAGAATAACAAGGAAGGACATCTAAGAGTCATATGAAATAGTCCAAGGTTACGGAACCTTGTCTAAGAATTACAGCCCTATCACTTTCCCACATGGAGCTATTAGTGGTCTGTGGAAAAGTCTGCAGGTCACTAATAACTGCAGTAAGACCCCTCATGTCCAGTATTTCCTGACGCTTTAGTCCTTCATCTCCTTTCATTTCTGACTTTTGCAGACCCTGCTGCTCCTTGGGAGAGGGGCCTTCAGGCCTTGGTGGGAGTAAGGCAGGTGCAAGCGCCATCAGGGCCTGGCCCAGGACAGATCACAAACTCAAGCTCTCTTGCCATCCCTGGTGCCCACCATCTCCACACTGAAATATGCTTTGTCTTTATGTGGGACACGGCTTTGTGTACAGCCAGGGCTGGTCACTTACGCCAGAAGCCTGATCTGGCTGCTTGGCTGGACTGAGCTGGTGCCAGGCCTGGGAGGTGCAAATCCAGGTACACCCAACCACTTCGCCAAGGGTGAGTGACCCCGCACCGAGAATACAGCTGCGCCATGTCACACCATGAGTGCAAGTGCCAAGGATGCTAGCCTGGCTCACACCCTCACCTTTTCCAAAGATGAACAAATGCAGGCCTTGGATGTGGGACGTGGAAGCATGGATTCCACCGTTTGCTGCATTGGTGGCCAAGTGAGGTTGCCCCGGTGCAGCCTGCATGTGGGGTGTTTAGGGTCCTGGGCTGGTGGGGACCTCCCTGCCAGCCCCTGGCTTCTCCCCTCACGGTGCATAGAAATTCTACTGGAGACCTTTCTCTAGCAAGGTAAATATAGATATAAATGAAGTCCAATTGTTTATGGGAAAAAAACTTTGTGTTCTTTGTGTTATACTTAGGAACCTTGCCAACCCCAAGATCGCTAAAATTTATGCTTGTGTTTTCTTCTTATGTTTTCTCCTAGAATTTTACAGATTAAGCTCTGTCGGGAGCCAGAGTGAGAAATCCCACCCGTGACAGGGTCACGTGGCAAACTCAGATGGCAGGGCAATTTGAGTCATCGGATTTCTCCCTGGTTTTACCTAAACATGCGCCCCCCAAATTAAGAATTTGTCTGTTTTCCCATTTCAGCCCAACCCCCCTTTGATAATGCTCTAGCCTGCCTGACAGGTTCCCCTAATTTTCTGCAAGCTTGTGAATTGCTCACAACCTCCCGAATGTGGAAGGCACAAAAGCCTCAAAGTATCGTAAAGTTTCAGAGCCTTTTCAAATGTATATTGGTGACAGGATTTCATGGTTGACTCAATGATTGCTGCCAGACCTCCTTATTCCTTATCTCTCAGGAACCCGGGAAGATGTGATCTATGTAATTGGGATATGGAAAAAGGGATATGTAGTAGTTTTGATATTAGCAATACTGAACTTTTGAGTAAGTTACTTTTCCTTTGCTATAAATCACTGTACTTCCTTTTATTACAAACTGCTGTATTCTTATTTAGTGTTTTCTGAGAGTGGCATTCAGACTTTGGAAAGATTAACACAGATAAGTCTTCTGGTTAACAAAAACTTCATCAGGAGAGAGCCAAAAAATGTTAATAGGGCCTCTTGGCCAGAAGATAGTGTAAACCACCTGAGACTTTTGTAACAGGAGAATATACAAACTGCTGTATTCTTATTTAGTGTTTTCTGAGAGTGGCATTCAGACTTTGGAAAGATTAACACAGATAAGTCTTCTGGTTAACAAAAACTTCATCAGGAGAGAGCCATAAAAATGCTAATAGGCCTCTTGGCCAGAAGATAGTGTAAACCACCTGAGACTTTTGTAACAGGAGAATATGCAAAAAAGAAAGCCTTGAGGGTCGGGACTGCTACTTCTGTGTAACTCTGCATATTCTATTATGTATAATTTGGGGTATATAAGTTGATTCTGAACAATAAACGCTCTCTTGGAGCTTTACACCGATGCTGGGCTTCCCATGTCATTCTTTTTCTCCCCTTTCTCCTTTTTTCGGCTGAATTCCCATCTGGGGCGGGGAGGCTCACCACGTCTACTTACCTGTCCCGGCTGCTAAGATCTGTGAGAGAGAGAGCCCAGGGCGGGGCGCTCTCCGATATTCAAACGGACGCCGGTGGCCTACGTAGATGGTGCAAACCTCTTGTCTTGAGGTTTTACTGGTTTTCCCCGTAAACCAAGTTATTCAGCCCTCTTTTTTTTCCACTAATTTCCTACTTTACTATTCTTTCCTGAGCTATCCTGTTCTCTCCTATCCTGTCCTATCTCGCCCGCTCTGTCCCCACTTTAAATATCCCTGGATCCACCGGGGCTGGTCCCCGGCAGCAGAGCAAGTGCTGGCCCATTCCAAAGAGCCCAGCAATGGGGGGCTGCCATCAGCCCAGACTGCCGTCGCGGGGGGAGCAGGTACTGGGTTCCCTGATTCTGGTACAGCTCAGATTCACAGACCTGTGACCCTAGGTGAGTCATGTTGCCCAGCAAGGGGAGTTCAAAGTGAGGAGGCTCAACTTGGGTTTCTGTTCTCCATGTAGGAGGGTGGCTGGGGTAAGTTCTTGGAGCTTTTTCTTGGTTGCATAATGGGAAGAACAGTCTCCACTCTGCGGGTGTCTGTGTGCTTTGCAGCATCTGTTTTGTACCAGGAGTAACAGTCTCACAATTATAGAGGTTGGGTGGTGGTGGCGGGGAGTGGTACACTTCCTGCCTTCATGGGGCTTGCAGAAGAGCTGGGGAGAAAAGCAAATAAAAGCACAAAATATGCCTTTTTTATTTTTAGAATTATTTTTCATTTATATTTTTTCTTCCAATACCTTAAAACATTTATTTACTTATTTTTATTTTTCCATTTTTATTTATTTGGCTGTGCTGGGTCTTAGTTGTAGCAAGTGGGAGTTTTAGTTGTAGCATGGGAACTCGTAGTTATGGCTTGTGGGATCTAATTCCCTGACCAGGGATCGAATTGGGACCCCTAGGGTTGGGAGCTCAAGGTATTAGCCACTCAACCGCCAGGGAAGTTCCAAGATATGTCTTTTTAGAGCTACCGCAGTATGAACAAGACTCAGGCAGGTGCGGGAGAGAGGTGGGAGACAGGGGACGGTCCTGGCAGCTCCCAGGCTTGAGTGATTTGGGCCCCGAAGTAGAGTCCTCCCCAGATATAGACGGGGTGGAAGAGGCAGGGCAAGCCCTGTTGTTGGTTTGATAACAAAAAGCTTTCCAGTTTTGTTATCAGAAAAATAATTGCTTAGGGGGAAAAAATTTCACTGACAGAAAATGCAAACAAAGGCAGTGAGCATCATTTAAAATTTTACCACCCGGGGAGAAGCATTGTTAATATTTTGAGGAATTGGCACTTTCCTACGCGCTGGTAGAGATGTAAATTGGTACAATCACAATTTAGCAAGCTGGTGAAGTTAAAGCTGATCCAGCAATTGTGAGTCGAGAGAAATAAACCAAAAAGGGAGGTACGGAGCATTACTGCAGGGTTGTCGCCAGAGCAGACAATCAGAGGCGACCTGAGTGTGTCCATCAATAGAAGGAAAGGCAGATGAAGGAGAGTTACTTCCATGAGAGTGAACAGTGTCCTGCAGGTAAAATGAGTAGGTTGGATCTGAATGTTTCCATGTGACTGAATCTGAGTATCATGAGGAGAGGAGAAGTTGCAGGCTGATAAATACAGGGGGCTATCGCTTGGGTAAAGCTTTAAGACGCCCCAGTCCCATACAGTTTATGAACTGAACATATTACACGCCTGGAGCAATATACAGAAGGCGTTTTCAAGTTTTATCTATTTGATTTTTGACTGCGCTGGGCCTCCGTCGCTGGGCTCAGGCTCTGTCT
Organism: Aepyceros melampus; assembly: GCA_006408695.1. Lineage (NCBI taxonomy): Eukaryota > Metazoa > Chordata > Mammalia > Artiodactyla > Bovidae > Aepyceros > Aepyceros melampus. Next base: position 119,635 of record SJXQ01010756.1, read on the forward strand.
AGTCGCGGCGAGTGGGGGCTACGAGTCTCTAGCTCCAATGCGTGCGGGCTTCTGTAGCTGCAGCGCATGTGGGATCTTCCCAGAGCAGGGATCGAACCGGTGTGCCCTGCACTGGCAGGCGGATTCTCAACCACCGGGCCACCAGAGAAGCCCCAAAGGAATTTTTAAAAACTGAGTAGGAATGTGGTCTTTAACTGTTACTGTGGTCTAAGTTTTTCTAAGGGGCTTCCCAGGCGGCTCAGCAGTGAAAAATCCACCTGCCGAAGCAGGAGACACAAGAGACGAGGGTTCAATCCTTGGGTGGGGAAGATCCCCAGGAAGAGGACATGGGGACCCACTCCAGCATCCTTGCCTGGAAAATCTCCATGGAAAGAGGAACCTGGCGGGCTACAGTCCATGGAGTCACACAGAGCTGGAGACGACTGAGCCACCGGGCACACACACACATACAAGCTTTTCTACGGACTCTCATAAGTGCCCTGCTCCCAGTATGGCTGAATATCTCTCTTGGGACTTGACTTTTCCACAACAACGTCTGTAAACTCAGACAAAATACAAAAGGACACGGGTAAGCAGAGAGAAGATCGACAATGTGCAGGCCCTGGAGAACGAGTGAGGACGGGCTGGAGGGAGGGCCACGCTGGGAGAGGGATGGCCTGGGGCGAGCGTCCTTTACATGGCGTTTAATCTGATCTGGGCCAAAGTCGGCAATTCTGTTAGAATGGCTACATCAACAATAGGAAACAGCAGTCTGTTTGGCTCAAAGAGCAGAGGTTAGAGTTTGGGACAGTCACTAGAAGGTGGGTAGGGAATTCTGGACAGGAGAGAGCCAGACAAGGAGAGTCTATATTTTGACCATTTAAACTCTGTTTAAAGTTCTACCTGATCGCTGAGTCACAAATGTAGGATAGACACCAGCTAATGATAAAAGAACTGAACTGGGGTTTGAGCCACCAACTGAGTTTGCAGTTAGGGCCCCGTTCAAGGCCTGCTAAAGCAAGCAAAACCAGCACTCTTCAAAGGACTGTAACAGAACCCAGGGTCTATACAACATAATATCCACATCATCCAAGAGGTAATTAAAAATTATTCATCATACAAAGACACAGAAAATGCAGTCTAGTCTAAAATGAACAATGATGTGTGCACAGTAAGTACTTCAATCGTGTCTGACTCTTTGTGAGCCCATGGACTGTAGCCCGCCAGTCTCCTCTGTCCATGGGATTCTCCAGGTAAGAATACCTGAGTGGGTTGCCATGCCCTCCTCCAGGGGATCTTCCCGACCCAGGGATCAAACCCACATCTCTTATGTCTCCTGCACTGGCAGGCGGGTTCTTTACCACTAGCGCCACCTCGAAAAGCAATCAATGGAGACCAAGCTTAAAATAATGCAGGTGTTGAAAACAGCAGTCAAGGATGTTAAAGCAGCTATTATACACACCCTCGAGTTCATAAAGGAAAATAAGCTTAAAGTAAATGAGAAGAGAGGAAATCACACTGAAAAACAAAAATAAAAATCTTTAAAAACAGGGAAATTCTGTAAGAGTGAAATACAGTATTTAAAACTTTTTTTACAGACAGAAAAGAAAAAGAAGCCCATTGGTGATGTTTAACAGGAGAATGGAGGTGATAATACAGGAACTTTTAGTATTTTTTTATTTGAGGAACTTCCCCAGCAGTCCAGTGTTTAGAACTCTGTGCTTCCTCTGCAGAAGGTGCAAGTTCTATCCCTGTTTGGGGAACCAGGATCCCGCGTGCCACATAGTGAGGTCAAGAAATACACGTGAAGTCAGTGACCGTGGATTTGGAAGTGACGCACACAGAGATTCTCTGGGGCTGATGTGAGCCTGCTGTGACACTGTGCCATGCTTCCAGAGGTGGCCCACCCCAGGCTGCCCCTGCCCACCCCGCCCCGCTTTCTGGGCAATGCCTCCACCTCGAGGGGCCCCAACAGTGGAGGTGGTGGGGACTCCTCCTCCTTCTGACTTAACCCCGTGGGGTGGGGGAAGCTGGGGGTGGAAGCACCTCCACACACACCCTCCTGGGGCCAGCCTTCCCCCGCCTGGCTGCCCGATCCCGCAGGGACCTGCCTGATGCTACTGGAACCAGTCGGTCTGTGCCACCCGTCGACAACAGGGACCCGATCAGAGCTGCCTGCGGGTAGGTGGGAGTCCTTCCCTTCTGTCTGGAAACCAGGGATTCTTGGAGTGGGTGCTGGGGCCTCGCCAAGCAAGAGGTAGCCAGTGAGGGGAGCAGAAGCCACGGCCAGCACCTAGCACTCTCTGCAGCCTGGTGTGGGGTCCTCCCGGGGAACCAGAGGCAGGGGGCGGGGGTAGGGTAAGCAGCAGCTGCCAGAATCGGGACAGGCTTAGAGGCTGGGGTGGCCCGGCAGGGTGGCCTCACAGTCTCAGACTGCAGCCACCTCCTGCTCAGACCTGGGGTGTACCTGGGGAGGCCCCCAGCCACACCCTGAGCTGCTGCACAGGGGAGGGCAGGACATCGAGGTGGGGACCAGGAACTCCCGAGCAGCATCACCAGACCCTGCAGGCGCTGTTCTCGGGGACCCCGGGGGGTCTGGGAGATAGGTGGGGCACAGCAGAGTCTAGTTTAAGGAGTGCTGCCCACCACCACGGGACCCGCAGTCTGGGCTGAAAGTGTGGGGAGGGGCAGCGTGTGGCCAGGAGCCCTTGGCCAGCCTGGGCCCCTTCATCTGTCCCCTCATGCTCGGTGGAGTCGCCAGGTCGCCATCTGCAGCCCCCGACTGGCCAGCTAGCCAAGTCCGGAGTGCGTGTGCCTGTGACTAGGTTGGGGTGGCTTCCAGCCATCCACATGGGCCCCACATGACCAGTGTCCAGCGTCCGGGAACCATGGACTGGGATAAAGCCACCTGCTGGCCGTGAGACCTAGGTGTGTCCCCCTTTAGGTCCTGGCACTTCAAGTCCCCTGGGAGGGGCTGACGTGTCAGAGCAGGTCCCAGGAAGGAGCCAGGTGGGGCGGGCACAGTCGGCTGTCAGGGAACGGGGTCTTGGGCAGGACAACACTACGTGGGCTGTGCAGGGGTAGACGAGGCCAGGGGGGCAGCCCTGGGTGGTCTTGCGGGGAGAAACCCCCGAGAAGCAGATCTCAGAGGACCCGTGGAAGGTGTCTGTTATGGGTTGTGTCCCCCACAAAAGATGCTGAAGTCCCTAGCCCCGCAGTATCTGTGAACGTGACCTGATTCAGAAGTAGGATGACACAGTTTATGTGTGATCACTGGAGTGGAGCCTCATCCTGTACAACTTGTACTGATGAGAAAGGAAGATGCGGACACAGACACCCACAGGGAGAAGTGTCAGGTGGAGCAGGGGACGGGTGATGAGTCTACGATGGCCGGAAGCAGAGTCTGTCCTGTAGCCTCAAGAGGAACCAGCCCTGCCGCTGATACCTTCATCTTGGACATCCAGCCTACGAACTCCCTGCCTCCGTGAAGCGGACAAAACCATACGAAGGTGACTCACAGCAGGTTAGGAACGTCCCAGGAGTCAGAGCCAGGAAGGGGAGGAAACACTGGGTCTTGGTCAGGGAACCTGTGGACGGCTGTCCTGAGAGGGGACTGTGGTCAAAACCCCAAGTGGGGAGATACTCAGGGAGACGGCAGGGGAAGGGGCACGCGGGTGAGCACGCCGCATTGCAAAGGCCCTGCGGCGGGAGCAGGCCCCATAGGTTCCAGGCAGTGCACGGAGGCCACGTGGCCAGAACAGAGCCATGGAAGTGGAGCAGAGTGGGAGGGGACACCGAAGGGGCCGGAGGAGGCGGGACCTGCGGCCTTGAGGACTTGAGCTTTTGCTGAGCGAGGAGGGAAAGTCGGGGTCAAACGGAGGCGCTGTCGCGCCGGCCACGCGGGATGGAGGAGGTGACTGTGCGGAGGCGGTGCTGGCGGAGGTCCAGGCTGCGGACGGTGAGACCGAGGCGTGAGACCGAGGCGGCGGCGTGGGTGGCGAGGTGTTAACCAGCACATCCTGCTGCGATTAGGGAAGCGCACCTGGCAGGTGGCCACTGACCGTGGTGGAGGGCCCGCCCCCGTTACTAGGAGGCTGAGCTTGCCGGGACGGAGGGGCTGGTCCCTGAGACGCCAGCTGTCCTGGCAGACAGCCTGGGCAGTGGAGACCAGGCCATCCGAGATGCCCCCTGACATCAGTGGGGCTGGCCGTGGGCAGCGGGAGTCCATGGCAGAGGTCTGGGCTGGAGACGAAGGCTGGGGAGATACCAGCACAGACACACAGAAAGCCAGGAGGTGGAGCGAGACCCGTGAGAATGCAGGAGGAGTCGGGGCCACACACACGGACCCACCCGCAGTGTTCAGAGATTGCCCAAAAGCAGAGCCAAAGCGGTCTGACCGGTCTGGGCCCAGGCAGGGGAGCGGGTCGGGGCAGGAAGCAGGAACTGCTGGCTGCAGCAGACCTCGCTGGGGACTCCCGCAGACAGTCGCTTTGTCCTCCACCCCATTCTCTGGCCACAGCTGACTGTCCGCCGATGGGCTCCTCACCCAGCTGGACCAACCAGAGGCCTCTACATCACATTTGGAGCAAGGATGCAGGCAGTCTGGCTTCCCAGTGTGACTAACACCCAGGGCAGCTGTGGGACCCTGGGACCAGCTGCCCAGGAGGCAGAGACAGCAGTCCTGTGGATCCTGAGGGGAGGAGGGGGAGGAGGGGGGGAACAGTGTACACGTGGCCCTGGCTCCACACAAAGCCTGCTCTGGGCTTCTGCTACTTGCAATTGTCAATCCTGGCCCTAAAAGGGGTGCCTGCACCCCCCGGGGTTGGGGGATCTGGGCGTGGTAGCCCCGCCCAGGGTTCTCTCTTCCCTCCTTCCCTTGCGGTGGGCTGAGGGCAGGACCCTGAACTTTACCCCCTCCAATCCCCACCTCCCTGCCCCCCGACACCGTGCTCCCCGAGGCCTCTCTGTTGAAGGCAAGGAAACAAGCCACAAGGCTCTGAAACCATCCATCGAGTTTAATGCATCGTACAGAAGGAAACTACATCAGCATATTCAAGACAAACACGGCTTCTCTATCCTCACTAGCCCTCGGACGGCCCTCCCTGCTCCAAAGAAAACTAAGTCTCAAGACACATCGGCAGCTACCCCTCCCGGGTCCAACCTTTCACATCCTCCCATTAACAACTTTTCAAAAACATAATTCAATCCATCCGAGAAGAAAAACCAACCAACTAAAAAAAAAAAAAAAAAAACAAGGAACCTGAAGACATTTACATCTCAAGCCACGCGGAAATGCATAATTGGCAGCTAGAGTAACCAATATATAAGACGTGTGTCTCACAGTTCACTTTGTTCATCAATAAAAGAATATAAAAATCTTGTTCAACCCAGTGTTCAGTGTATTAAAATAGCTCTGTATCGTACAGCACAGTTTCTCCCGGAGTCGTGGGCATGACGGGGGGCCGTGAGCGGGCGTGCGGGGCGCCGGCCAGCCCCCTTGCTGTGCAGCTGGCATCGTGCGTGCGTGTGTGCGTGTCTGGGGCCACGTGTGCGCACGCACACGTGTGCACTGCGATCGGCACCGTGTGATATGCTGGGGGTGGGAGCCCGGTGGCTCCCAGATGCTCATCCTGTTGTGCTAAGTTCTAAGTCCCTCGGGGTCTGGAGAAGCCGCAAGCTTGACAAGCCTGCACAGCCCACCCCAGACGCAGGAGCCCTTTGACGACGGCGGGCGCCCTCCCTCCGCTTTTGGGGAGACTGCAAGAAGAGGGACCCTCCAGTCTCCCGAGGCCACTGGTCTCTCCCTCCCCCCTCCCCCCACTTCTTAAAAGCCGCTCTGGGTCCCTCCAGTTTGGCAGCTTCCCCCTCTGCCCGAGGGGGCTCCCGCTCATCCCTGGCAGCAGAGACCCCGGTGAGTGGGAAGCAAAGTCACCAAGACCCCTTCACATTAAATCATCTCACAATAAAAACGCCATACAAAAATGTAAAGTTTTTTTTTGGCATAGTGTCTGTACTGGCAAGAAAAGAGGAATGGAATGCCTTATCGGCTCTTCGAAAGGAGAAAAGAAAAGGCTTCAGTTGTTAGGTTGAACAATTCAACCCCAGATGGAAAACCTGCCAAACGCCTCCCCAGCATGGCTGCAGCTCCACCTTGCCCAGAAACTCTGTGAGAAAAAGACACCGAGGGCAAGAGGAATCCAAAAAGTCAGCAGAGGCGGGGAGGAGGCGCGCGGCGAGGGTACCCCCCACCCGAGATCAGGGGCCAGGCAGAGGCCGGCCGACAGCAGCCCCTCGGGGGCGTCCTTCAGGTTAGACAGCTGCGATTCAGAACGCCAGTAACACTGGTGTGGGGGCCGTGAGGGCGGACGGCGGAGTCTACCTAGAGTCTACCACCTCTCGCTCCAGCTAGCTCTACTACTCAGCTACGTCGTGTCCCGGCGCCCCTCCCGCGAGCACTGGGGCGCCTCGGCCCTCTGTCGGGCACGGGGCTGACTCAGGCCGAGGAGACAGCTGCGCCGAGAAACCCGAGGCCTGGACAAGCCCCCAGCAGCGGGGAGCTGACTCTGCGCCTCCAGCTGGACTCCGGGCGTCCTGTCTGACCGGAAGCGGGCAGGACTCCTGGGGCCAGGCAGAGGCCGGCCGACAGCAGCCCCTCGGGGGCGTCCTTCAGGTTAGACAGCTGCGATTCAGAACGCCAGTAACACTGGTGTGGGGGCCGTGAGGGCGGACGGCGGAGTCTACCTAGAGTCTACCACCTCTCGCTCCAGCTAGCTCTACTACTCAGCTACGTCGTGTCCCGGCGCCCCTCCCGCGAGCACTGGGGCGCCTCGGCCCTCTGTCGGGCACGGGGCTGACTCAGGCCGAGGAGACAGCTGCGCCGAGAAACCAGAGGCCTGGACAAGCCCCCAGCAGCGGGGAGCTGACTCTGCGCCCCCAGCTGGACTCCGGGCGTCCTGTCTGACCGGAAGCGGGCAGGACTGCATCCCGAGTCCTGGCTCCGGGACTCTCATTCAGCTCCTCCTCCCGTCTTTCCTGTCTCCGTCTGGTTTGTCTGAAATTAATAGTGTGTATGAATTAAGGCTGACAGAACCCGCAGGTCTTGCGAGCAGGGTCCCAGTGACTTTCCGCGGGTGTGAAGACGGGTCCCTTGGGGGTCAGTTGTGCCCCTGGGGGTGCTGGAAGGCAGAGTGCATGGCTGCTGTTGAGGGCTTGGTCCAGGGCCCTGCCAGCAGTGGGGCGGGGCTGGTGGTCGTCATGGTGACCTGGGCATCTGATCACCCTGTATCAGTCTAAGGAGGGCCCGCAGGCGGTCCAAGGACGACTGGGTGCCCCTCTGCCGGGCCAGCAGGCTCGTCTTGAGCTCCAGGCATTTCTGTTCGGGGAAGGTGTCAGAGAGAAAGGTCTCAGCATTTAGCAATGCATGCCACCCAGGGGCAGCCCCTTCTCCTAAAGTCCCTCCCTTCCTTCACAGAGGCTGAAAGAAACCAGACTCAAGAGGGCCTCACACACCAGCCAGAAGCGCAAAACGGAATTAGATCCACAGGAGAAGCTGGTTTAAGATTCAGGGGTGGAACTGGTATGTGTGCAGTGATGTGGGAGTGTGCTCCCTTGTGGTTGGGGGCTCCCAGCTGACCACACCGTTCCCTCCTCCTGCTGGAGGAAGCTTGGAGCCTGCTCTGGCTCAACTGCAGCCCCTCGGAAAGACCTCGAGCTTGCTGGCCAGTTCTCTGCTCTTTCTCTTGCCTGCTGTGTTCACGTCTTTTTCTAGCCTTTTAGGTTTCATGGCATCACAGTAAAGTGTTTAAAGACTGATGCCTCAAGTTAGAATTTGAATCATTTGCTGCTTGGGCAGATAACTTCAACTTCCTGAGACTATGTCCAAAACTCCAAGATAGGAATAATCACAGGGCCTCTTCATAGAGTTATTGACAGGATTAAATGAAATATGACATTTAAGAAGTTTTTACCAGGGCCTGACACTCCTGTCACCATCATCACCACCAAATTCATCACCATCACCATCATCACCACCACCATTTACCACCACTCTACAGAGAAGAAACCATCATGTTCCCTTTATACAAGAAGAAACTGAGGTTCAGAGCTCGGGCCTTGCTGAGGTCACAGAGCTGAGAAGGAGCAGAGCCAGATGTCCAGCAGCTTGATGACCAGTATCCACTTAGTCACAGAGCTGCCCTCTCCACCTGCTGGCTGCCTGAACGATGCTGGGGAGTCCGTCCTCTTCTGGGGCCTCAGTAACCAGACAGTAACACTTTGATCTGCCACAT